>SJYT01025905.1:400999-594260 GCA_006410635.1 Cephalophus harveyi
CCCCCTCCCGCTCCCATTTCTTTCCACAGCAAGCTTGTTAAGCCGCTGTGGAAAGCACCATGCTTGCTCAATTTGGCAAATAACACATTTCATTTTGCCAAGGCAGAAGCAGCCTAAAAGCAACCTTATACGAAGAAATCCTGGCTCCAGTTCCCAAACTGTCTCCCCATTCCTATACACTTCCATCCTCGAACCCTCCGCCGGCAGCCAAGACTTCTTTGCGCGGCAGCCCCTGCCCTGGGCCGAGGCCAGCAGGTGCCCCAGGTGAGCGGCCAAGGCCAAAACCTCTCTCTGCTGGGGGCTGATTCGCCAGACAGCAGCGGGGTCCGGGCAGCCGGACCTGAGTTTGCTTCCATTCGCCAAAAACAGTCTGTGCGTGTCATCAGAAAAGAACAAGTATGCTCCCTTAAGGAATACAAGTTTCTAGGACAAGGGGGTGAGTAATTTCCAAAGAGCCTCCTCTCTCATCCTCAACTCCTCGGGACTGGGGGCGTGCTCTCTGGGGGAAAGCCGAGTTAGGGCAAGCTGGACCCCAAAGCAGCAACCTCCGGCATTCGTGGGCTCCCTGGGACAACCTTAGTTTGGCGCGTGGGACTCTCAGGTGCCCACCTCCTTCTGCCCCCGCAGGACTACTTTTTCGCTCTCCCCCAACAAGATTCCGGCGGAGGCGTCCGCGCGGGGGCGGCGCGCACCCGCGGCCGGTGAGCGGAGGCGGCGCGCGGGGTGGCGAGAGCGGGGGCCTGGGGCCGCCCCGCGCGCCGCGGAGGGATCCCGGGTGAGGCGGCTTGCCGAAGTCAGAGGGGAGGAGGCCAAAAAAAGTCGGCGGGGGAGGGGAAGGGCGAGCGCTCGCGCTGGATGCGGCAGGGGCCGGGAAGGCAGAACCGGAACCGGAACCCGCGCGCGCGCCTGCGGTTGTCGCGCGGCCCCCTCACCGCCGGCGGCCTCCTCCGCCCGCCGCGCGCGCTCCCGCGAGAGCCCCAGGACCCGGCGAGCCGGCCCTGCCTTCCGAGTCGCCGCGGTCGCCGCCGGCCTCCCGGGCCGGTGCTTCCAGGCCGGGTCAGACGGGAACCTCCCGCCCCTCGCGGGAACCGCCGCCTACCGGCGCGTCGGGGAGGAGCCTCCGCCGCCGCCGCCGCCTTTGCCGACCGCGGAAGAGCCCGGGCCTCCGAGGGATGGGGAGCAGCCCGCGGGGCTGAGAGACCAGGTTCCTGTCACCTCCGGCTGCGGGACCTCCTCCCCCGGCGCTCGTGCTCGTGCCGGCGTTCGGAGCCTGGTGGGGGGCGGCGAGGACGACGAGAGGGGTCCCCCGGCCCGGGGCCATGGAGCCGCGCGCGGCTGACGCGGGGCGGCCCGAGACGCGGCCGAGACCGCGGCCACGAGCAGCCGGCAGCCCCAGATAGAAAGCAGAAGCCAGCGGGCCCCGGCTCGGCGGCGGGGATCTGCAGGCCCCCGAGACCCCGACGAGGAGCCCATCCTGCCCCGGACGGACTCCTGAGGTCCGTTCCCCGCGCGGCTCGCCGACTTCCCTCCGTGACGAAGTTTTCTCCAGCGCTTTCCCAAGGATCGCTCCCTAGCTTTAGACCTCGCCTTCTGGCGGACTTGCTCGGTTTGTTTGGGGAGATAACTTGCTTCGCTCCCACCCGCATCCCCTCTCCTTGACCCCTGCCAGTCGGACGTTCTAGATGACTGAATGGAGTTTTGAGTTGGACTCTGGTGTCCCCTACGGAGTCGGGCCTGATCCCGGAGCGCTGGGGGTGGGGTGGAGGTGTTACTGTAAAATGCAAGTTGGATAAAAGGAGGACCTCTCGCCAAGGGCCCCAATGAGTGGCACACAGTCTACTATCACCGACAGGTTGGTATGAAGCTCCCCCCTGCGCTTAGCCTCCCTGGATGGGGCCCGACCTAACAGGAGAGTCAGGATTGCCGATTGCCTTTGCCCAGTGAAGTTGACAGGCATCCGACGGAGGGTTGTTTCCGAGCTCTGCAGTTAGTCTGGGGTTGCTGCCAAGTTACCCGGTTGATTGAATTTGGAAATTTTTTTTTTTTTTTTTTTGGAGAGAAACTTTTCCAGAGTGTCGGAGGAGGGGTAGGTAAAGCCACGATTGTGTTTTTCTGTCCGTAGTGGGCATTAGGATTCATTACTGATCTTGGAAGCAGAGGAAGGTCATTTTGGGTGAAGGTCAGCACCGGAGGTCGGCTGGGGTATTGGTCCCTCATAAGTTTAACTCCTGTCCTGTAGTTCCCTAGACCCTGTTCTGTTTGTGAACTTCATTCTGAGACTGCCGCCTGATTTATGAAATTGATATCCTTGAAACATTGACTTGCACAGTGTTTATTGTCTAATAGTTTTCCAGAATGTTGGAATTACCAGTAAGTCCCAGTCTCCTGGTGGGGACAATATCAAGGAACTAAAAAAAAAAAAAAAAAAAGGCAGGGGAACATCATGGGGCTTGATTTTAATTATTGCACTTTTAGGATTTCATTTTCCAGAAACGTTTGCATTTAAGGGGTGTAGGCCTAAGCGAATTATGTAGTAGAAGCTGGCAGGTCGATTTGTTGAGTTGGGTCAGTCTTTTACAGTACTTACCTATGTTGCTTGGTAAATTGAGGTAGACCATTTGTGGTTTAAGTGAGTTTCCTTACTCTTTAGAGTTATTCTTTGCAATATTTAAGTGATAAAAGCATATTCTTTACTACATGATATTTTTCAGTGTTACTATAACGTTGTATTCGAGTCCCAAGTTTCAGTTGTTTTTTTTTTTTGGTCAGCCTTCAAACCATTACATCATTAAAAAGAAAAAAAAAAAAAGATCAAATAACTGAAGTTAGGGAGCAAAAAAAGCATTTGGAGAAGTGCTTCTGCAAAAAGTAGTTGAATTCCCTAATAAGAGAGTTTCACCCAGTTGTAAGACTCATTTGTTGATTTTAAAAGGGCCAAATTCCATTATCTTACCCTAACAGCTACTCCAGAAACAGAATTTCCTGTTCCTGTTGATGCTTCCCAGTATCACGTGAATGTTCACCTAAAAGATTCTATTAAATATTTGAACTATTTATTCTTTGTTTGTGTATTTTTTTTAATGCATTTAATTTTCAACTTCTCCGAGAGTACACTTAACATTATTAACAATGCTTATTTTGATTTTTTCTGGTTATTCTCATTCCTTTCTTTCAGGGTGTTTTGTCTCTGAGAACCACTTTTCATGGGTAATTGTTTTTCTGGTTCTCTCAATTCTTGCCTTCTCTGTTGACCCTGGAGACAAGTCTTATTAGGAACTAATATGTTGGTAGTTTTCATTGCAATAGTAAGGGTGTTTAATTCTGTAGAAACAGAACCTTGGATCACCAGCTCATTCCACATGAAAATCACCTAAAGGCCCCCACGTAATGATCTTCCCTTCTTTGCTTTTCAGAGATTTTCTTCCTATTTCCATTATGTTGGAAAGAAAACCTTGGGATTTGTGTTGGTTTTTATAACTTAGATGAGATACAGATGTAAAATAAGCATGCAGTTAATGCCTGTTTTTTTGCCAGGCACTGTGCTGGGCACAAAGGATTAAAAGATGAATATTCTAAGATGAATCTGCAAATTGGTTTGGGTTTAATATCTACTTGAATTAGTTCAGGTACTGCCTAATTTCACATACTTTTTAAAAGACAAAAGACTTTAAAAGCCACTTAATTTAATGTGCCTTGGTGAGACAATTATGGATTCGTATTTCTTAGGAATTTACTACTAGTTTCTTTTTTTCCACCACAAGATTTATTCTTATGTTACCATTGCTTTGAACATATTTTGACCCATAAATCTCAAGCATCCATTGACTCTTAGAGTTGTCCCTGATTTGAATATATGTTGGGGTGATATCTGGAAGTACTGGTTTAGTGTTATTTCTGTGCCAGGCTGCCTTAATAAAGTTACTAGTATAGAATAGTTCCCATCTTCTTCTCAGCCTAACTACCTCAGCCTCTTCTCTTGGTCTTAAATTAACTCCAGTACACTCTAGGTACATTTTGCTGATTCTAGAGCTATTGGCAAATTAACAGTGCCTTTTTAAAGATCCTTTCAAGTTTGAAGTACTGTATGTGGTATGGCTTTGTTTTGTAGAGTGTGCAGACCCACCAGGCCAGCTGTGTGAGTTAGAGTTCTTTCATTGTGATGCTTCTGACTACAGAGTCTGTCCTCAGTTGAAATCAGACTAGCTGGTTTTGGGCGTTGTTCTGTTTTGCAGTTTGTGGCAGGCGACACATGGCTGAACAAGATAAGAAGGGTTTTATTCTTGTGTTAGGGACGTGCTGGGGCTGGGATGGAATTCAGCTATGTTTGGGCTCTGAATGGTCACTTTAGAGACTCAGAATTCTGTTATATCCTGTTGTTATTTTGCAGTTAGATTAACACATTTATTTACTCCCCTTTTCCCCTTTTCTTTCTCTACTCCTCAGGCACTCCAGCCCCCTTTTTAAAAGTGTAGTTATCAACTTAAAACTCAAACTATATGTTCATGGTAGCTATTGTTTTTATGTAGTATATTTGAATTGTTAAAATCTAAACAGCTTGTGAATACCATCCAGTGTCTTGCTTTGTAACTTCTGTGAGACCTGAAGATTATATTTTTCAGCTTTTAGAACCAGCACTTGAAGAGTGGTAGAAATATCTGATTGCTGTTCTCCAGTTTGCATTGATTGCTGCCCTTAGTCCCCAAATAATCCTAATTGTTTCTGATCCTCCTGGATGCTTGTCCTCTCCCTAAGAGTTTAGGGGTCCTGTGGCAGTTGGAATTTCTTTTGAGAGATAAGAGAATGCTTTTTCAGCGGACTGAGTAAATTGTTTCAGGCTGTATTCTAGAACAGTGAATTTTCAGGGACAATACAGGTAGGATTTTGCTATAAAGGTCTTTGTTGAAAAGAACCTATGTCCTGTCTAGGACTCGTAGATTTTGTTGGTTTTGATTTATAGATAAAAGGTTTTTAATATATTGGCTTTTTTTTTAAGCACTGTAAGTTCAACTTTAAACTTGTTTAACTGAAGCAAGTCTTTTTGTTCTTTTTTTTTTTTTAAAGAAGCAGCTTTTTAAAGTGAGTCTGGAAGCCAGAGGCTTTATATGCATTTGCCCAGTAATTAACGTTTTCGTTCATGATACTTTTTCTGCCAACAGTGCCATATAATAATGCTTTTGATTAAAATACAAAACAAAAATTCTGTATGCGCACTGTTTTCAAGGCTGCCTGAGTCATCTGCAAGGTGAAATTATTTGTAGCATTCATTTGTAAAATCAGTCATTAGATAAATACTGAATTGAAAGTGGGGCCAGGATCACAGAGCTAGCTTTGTATTCACTTTAATGTTGTCTTTTCTTCTAGTTTTTCAGTTTAAAATCCTGATTCAGACAGGTATGCAGTAGTACATCCACTTGTACATTTTACATGAGTCAACATGTACAGTCCGAAGTAAATTTTTTTAAAAGTACAGAGCTATAGTCTTCTAGATTAACGGCACATTTATAAGATGTTCATGTGTATTTAGTGAGACCATGAGAGAAGCTTTATTTGAATCATAATAAGAATATGTTAACCTGGTAATACCACTTAACACACTGGTGTTTTCGTGAATTGAGTATGAATTGCATACCTAACTGATACAGGTTGTAAAAGCAGCAGGATATTTTAATGGTTTTCCAGCGGTAATTGGAGAAGTGCTTTTACATCATGGTTGTCTAACAAAGTTACTAGAAATGCTACTTATTTAACTGCTTATCTCCTAGGGATTGACCATGTCACATTTTCAGAAACAGGGAGCATAATTAACTTCATTAAGTTTCATCCATTAAAATATGGTGTTGATGATGTTTTAAAACTTCATTGGATGGCATGGTCCTTTTCCTTTCAGTAAAGAATCTTCAAAATAATGGCATTTGAACTGAAAATTTAAAATCAGCAAAATTGTAATGTTGTTTCCTTTTGAAGAAAATACCCTGATCTATGTAATGATATCCTATGGCAGCGTGGCTCTTTAACATTTATTGTGTCTTCAGTTCAGTGCGAGGCAGATCATCATTTACACTTACAGCAACTCATAGTATTTAAGTTAAGATTATAAAACTGCAAAGGATAGATTCAAGATATGACCTAGATTTTCTGGCTTTCAAGTCCTCCAGATGTCACTCTAAATTATTGTCTTTCTGTGTATATTTTTTCTGTCCTGCTTCCCTTGTAACTTTCCAAGCTAAGTCAGGGTTGGATTTTTCTCTTACCGGATGCTTTCTAGTACCTTATCCATTCTAATTTTAAGTATCTCTAGAGGATAAAGCTATCGTCACTTCCTCAGGAGACTGAACAACAATCTGATAGATCTTGTAGTCAGGAAGTTTTTCCTGATCTTTAGCACAGACTTTTCTTTTAAGTTGTCCTGTTACTTGTATACACTTGCTGTACTAGGCTAAATAATGATCTCCTCCCATTTTATGTTTATGTGACTGAAAATGGTTCAGATAGTTGTCCACCACCCTTTCCTTCCCCCCACCCTTATTCTTCGCTGAGCCAAGTTGTATATTCTGTTGATTTGTGTCTAAAAGTCAGTATGTTCCTCTTAATATTTTATTAGCTTTTCCTCAGTTGCTCATCTAGTGCAAAATGGTTTTTCTCTTTCAGTGCTGTCTTACTACAAAATGATAGTCTATATTTTAACTTTACTCATATTCTAGAACAAGTTCCAGTTTGGTTTTACCATAATGCAGGGGTCTTCTGTTTTCTCCAGGCATAGCCCAAAGTTATAAGTAAAGAAATTCTCAAGACCATTTTGACTCAGTTTTATTTTAGATAGTTTTTAGAATGGATATGGGAGAAAGTGAAAGTGAAGTCGCTCAGTTGTGTCCGACTCCTTGCGACCCCATGAACTGTAGCCTACCAGGCTTCTCTGTCCATGGGATTCTCCAGGCAAGAGCACTGGAGTGGGTTGCCATTTCCTTGTCACCATCAAAAAGACGAACAGATATATACAAACAGCATAATTAGCAAATCAGCTAATTAAGCAATTGCTCATGTTATAAAAGCATTGTTTACAAAGTGATTCTTTCTTAATATCGTGCCCTAATGTAAGTTACAAGTATTATCAATTATGTGAAAAAAATGTAGCAAACAAATGATAAGCCATCCCTGTTGAAAATTAATCAGAAATGAGGATGGACTTTCTCTGAATTTAATAAAGAGATGTGGTTGTAGCTTTAAAGTAAGATGTCACTGTATGGTGAGATATATTTGTAAGTTGTTATTCTTTTTTCTTTTCTTTGTTTTTTATATTGGTTTTTCAGTCTAACCTTAAAATTGTATGTCATTTTTCCGTTTTGGTTTTTTGTGTGTGTGTGCTTGTGTTGTTTAACTTTGTTTTTTCCTGTTATTTCCACGTAGTAGTGAAAAGAAATAGATTTGCAATGATAAGCAGGTTTTTCCAATAAGACATACTGTTATTAATCTTGAAATAATGTTTTACTTTCTTACCAGTGTATTTACAAGAATTGTTACTAATGATAAGTAACAGAAGGAAAACGTGGTTATTTAAATTATATATATATATATATAAGATAAAACTCTTGAATGTTGTATTAGTAGACCTTTATTGTTGATACTTAGTTATTTTAAATAGATGTCTTTATTCTTCCCTGTTTTGCTAGTGATTTTGTTACCTCAAACATCAGAATTTTGGAAACAGATGAGATTTAGGGTACTTTACTTTCTCTACTTAGAATATCTAGAGTACCAAGATAGCCGCAAAAGAAAGAAATTTGTAAGAGTTTCTAACACCAAGACAAACCTATGAAGCCACTACCTAGAATAATTCTCATCTTTTTTATTTTGCAGAGATAATATGTGATGGTGTCACAGGTCAGAGACTTTGCCTACATTTTATAAACATATGTTACTGACTTTCAGTAGGAGAAATATATTGTTTTCCATACTAAATTAACACGCACCAATGCAGCTGACAGTTTAGATTCATAGCAAAACAGGATCTCTTACTAATCAAATGCTGAATCCTGGTTTTTTAGGTCATAGACACATGATAGACCTGGGTGGCTTCCCAGTGTTGAGAGATAAGCAAATCTAAAGGCCAGTAAAAAATTAGGTTTCCTATCATGGGACTGTGAGGGACAGTTCATGAAGAAATTGGGAATATATAAGAAAATCTGGTTAATGTTTACTCTTATCCACTTGTCACACTGTTTTTTCTTTTGATGCCTATTATAGGCATTTAAAAATAACTGTTCTGAGACTACCGTTTTGGTTAAATATTACATTTAAATGCTGATGTTAGATACACTAGACCTTAAGGAGGATTTCATGTGGATTCAGAAAAATCTAGATATTTGTGGTGGTGAAAAAAATCAGCATCTGAATAAATTATATGTGAAATTGATTATGTAATGTAGAAGGTGACTATATCTCGTCCAGAAGAGTAACAAGTCCCCCAAATACACTTATACACTGAAATACGTATAAGATACCTTGTGAAGGTGCTTGGACATAGCCTTCCTTGGATTAGATGGGTTATCTGCCTGTGTTCCGACACAAGCTGATATGTTGTGGTTGCCCTGTACAGCCTTTGTGGTTTACTCAGAGGAAGTGGTTCTTGTGGGTGAAGGTCTGATCTTTTTAGAGATTGTTGGTGGCACATGCACTGTCAGCTTATTTCCTGTCTTATTGGCTGTTTTGGCAATACCTCCTCAGGGCAAGTACTGCTGAAGGGGTATATAAACGTTTTGTAGTGGCAGAATAGATAGTTATAATGTTGTATAACACCTACCTCCCAAGGCGATATGAGGGTTAAATTAATGTTTGTAAAGTGCTTTGAGATCCTAAGATGAAAGAGCAGACATGTCCCTAATCATATTTGCAGGTATTGCTCAAGTTTAAGTAAAAATTTATTCACGTAGTGAAGTGTTACTTTATTGGCCTTGAGACTTCTGTAACCATTCAAGTTTTGTTTAATCACTTCAAGAGTTGTGGTTGGAATGTTCTTCTTCTAATGCTTAAAAATATATTTACCCTGTATGAGTTAACTTAGAGGAGTAGATACCTTGTCTATGAAAGTGAAGTCGCCCAGTCGTGTCCGACGCTCAGCGACCCCATGGATTGTAGCCTTCCAGGCTCCTCCGTCTATGGGATTTTCCAGGCAAGGGTACTGGAGTGGGGTGCCATTAAGGCTTATTCACCAAGTTTAACGCCTAGAGTGCGCTTCTTCACCAGTTTAATTGGCATACTAAAATAATTGAGAGAATTTCCTTTGAGATCGGTAGGTGCACTACCCATGTACAAACCCCTATATTTGCTTTACTGAAATCTTAAGATGAGCAAACTGATAGAGTTGCATGTACCTACACTCCTAATTTTATTAAATTTTGTTTTCACATATCACCTTTACCACTTTAAAGAATTAACAATGAATGTCTTATTGGAAGAAGCTTTCTTTAAAGCAAAATTGCAACCAATTTTCAGATTCCTTAAGGATAGGAGGGTAGTTCTTACTCATTTTTAATTAGTTACTATCTACTTCATTATATTTTTATTCTATTTTAGTACTAAAAAGCATAAGGAAGAAAAAATAGCCCAAATTATCCAGTTATCCAAATGATGTTGTTAAACATATTCACAAAAATTCAAATGATATAATAATATATGAAGTCTCCTTCTGATCTTAACTGTACCCTGCACACCCTCTGTTTCTCAGACTCTCTCCTCAGAGGTAACTATAGTTAAGTTTTTTTGTGTGTGTCTACCTTCCTTTACAGTCTCATAAATATACCACTCATCATTTTAATATTCTTGGTACCTAACTAACTGGTAGTAAATGTATCTATCAGCTTTTGCTGGGTTGTATTGCCATAGCAACACCAACAAATATCTGTGGCTTACAGCACTAGTTAATTTCTTGCTTACACTGCATCTTGTCAGCTGTGGATTGATTGCAGCATTTTTGGAACCCTGTCTGAAGGAGCATCTCCCCAGCAGCCCCTGGAATATGCCATTTCTGTGGCAGAGGGAAAGAACAGAAAAACTGATGGAAACATACAGTGACTTCAAAAACTTCTGCTCCGTCGAGGTGTACATCACATCACTCATGTGTCATTGGTCAAAGCAGTAATACGGTCACGCTCATTGTCATTGGGCCAGAGATGTGTACTCCTCCCACAGGTGGCATCACAGGTCGGGTGGTAATAGGTCTGTATAATCCTCTTAAGGAAAGAGAGGGCAGAGCAGTAAGACTGTCTGTCATCAGAGGCGATCGATAAATTCTTGTTAAATGGGTTGTTTTGAATCTGTGAAAATTTTTATTTTTATGGACTGTTTCAAACATACACAAAAGTGCAGAGAATAATATGATAAACTTCCGTATTCCCATTGCTAGCGTCAAAAACTTTCTGTGCATGGACAGTCTTGGTTCATCTGTTTCCTTTCCCTGCTTCTCCACTGGATTATTTTTAAGTAGTTACTGGATATCATAATTCCAACCATAAATATTTCACTGAGTATCTCTGAAAGATAAAATCTGAAAGTGTAGCTTCTTTTAGTAAATTCTTATGTCTGTTAGTAGTTGGAGATAATGATGCTGTAGACTGACCGGTGTTAAGTAGGAGAGGATGTTCTTGGAGTTGTATCAGAATTTGACAGCCAGAAAGTTGTTTTGATTTTATTTTGAGTATTTCTGGAGGAGGCTTACAGCAGAATGTCATCTGTTTTTCCAGTACCTCCTTTCCTCCTGAATGTGTGTGTGTGTGTGTAAGTGTGAAGCAGGTAATTAACCTCTGGAAAAAAATAACATTGCAACAGATTTGATTTGCAGGAGGTTTCATTTCACACTGAGCCTCTGTTGGAATGACGCCAACTGAAAGGAATCCCAGCCCTTAATGGCTCTAAGTCTTCTGGGAGTTCCTAGTTGCTGATGTTTTATATACTCTGGAGAAGAATATCAAAATCATTTCCAAAAATTCTGTATTCATCTATGCTGTATGCTGTGCAGAGAAAGGTTCTGTCAGATCTCTAAGGAAATAGTCCTAAAACAATATAAAAATAAGAAAGTGAATCTAATTTTAGTTTAAAAATAATTTAACTCACTCTCAGCTGCTCAGGTTAGTTCATCTGAGGACCTTTTTAAAGCCTACATTTTGACTCACAACTTCATAGATTTTACTAGCCTATAGTGTGGGACAGTAAGTTTACTTATCATTTCTATGGTTATGGGAGTAATAGACATTAATTATGGATCTAGAATAGTCAGTTTCACAGGACATACTTGGGAGAGGGGTATTATGTAACAGTGGGAAGCAAGCTAAACAGATACAGTCCCTTCAGTTTGTAGGTTGGCAGGTGACAATGAGTTGATCAAAGAAGATTTATACAGACTAGTGAATAAATTATTGTATATAACATGATGAAAATAGTTTATTTTAGGATAGTACTATCTATGTTTTCTTATCTGATATTTTTCACTGTTCATTGAAACTTGGTTAAAATGGTCTTTCTAGGTGTCCAAGTAGTTTTAGTTTTCTTTAATTAAGTTATATTGTTAATCTCATTTCAGAATCCATGTAGTGACTGAGGCAGAAACTTGGTTATCATTGACTTGTACATAAAAATTTTATTTAATTTTGAATTTTTCTTGGCATTGGATTGATTCTGGCTTTGGTTGCTTGGGGCAGTACAGTCTGTTTTTAATAAATAAACAGTTTTTTTCCCATGGAGAATTAACTCTTTGACCTGCCTTTTGTTCATGTTATATTTCTATTGTATCATGTTAGAAAAACATTCATTTTTAAAGATAATAATTTGTTGGTCCCTTTGTCAGAATAATGTACTTTCACTTTGGTTGCATTTTAGTTGCATTTGTCATTTGTGCAATTTGGGGAAAGGTTTGTGGTTTTTTGTTACTTAAGTATTTGTGTTTCTTGTGTATTTATCCAGAAGCCCTACATGGTCAGAATTCTTGAGACAGTGTTTGAAGGTAAATTGGGTGTATTAGTAAATAGATGTGAATAGTTTAAAAAAAAAGAGAGAGAGAAAAGGTTCTTACCATGCAGTTATTGCATAACAGGATACAAGATATAATTTGTTTCCAAAAAAGGAGTTAAGTAAAATATGGATAAATATTAGTAATTATATTAATTTTGACTGCCCTGGCAGAATTTTTTTGAGACTATTCTCTTTTTAGAGATTAAAAGTAGCTTTTAAAGGAAAGATATTTTAGCTGTTAATTATATATATATATTCTAATTTTAATTTTTTGCAGCCTTTGTAAGAAATGAGTAATAAAAGGGAACTAAATGAAGATAATATAGAGAAAAGAGCCTGGGTTTTTGTGTCAAGACTTGTTCTGCTTACATGCTAGGAAACTTTAGGCAAATTTATGTCTCTGAGGAACAGTTTAGTTTTCTCATGTATAAAAATTGGAGTAATGTCACTTAATGTTGGCATGAAGATTAAATGAAAATGTATTTAAGTACATAAAGGAGGTCAGAAACTTAAGAATAGGAATTTATTATTGTTTAAACTTAAGAAATTGGGTTTTCCTACAACTTTGATCTGTACATTTTAATTTCAAATTCATATGTATTTGCTGCTTCTACTGCTGTGACATTGTTTTTTCCTTGCTGTGATAATATTCCCTTTCCATTAATTTCAAATTATAGGATGTTTTTAGAATTAAGGTGCATTTAGAGGTGAGGAATAGACCAGAGAGACAGTTACTTCAACTCAGACTGTGAAACAGTAACATCTCTAGGTATAGCGTCAATAAGATTTTTTTAGGATTGGCAGTCAACTTTTAAATCTGCCTTTGATCACTTAGATTTGTCCAGTTCTGTCTTGACAACATCAGTTCATTTGTTTCTTCATTTGTTCAATAAATATTGAATGCCGGCTCTGTGTAGGTCATTACGTTGTCAAAGTTATTTTGCATTCTTGCTGTCTGCTGATTTGTATTTAAAGAATTAAGAAATTAACCTGTGATATTCATTGATTAGTGCTGAGGATTAAGATGAGAAGTCATGTGTACTTTAAGGGTGGTGCTAGTGGTAAAGAACCCCCTGCCAATACAGGAGATGTAAGAGATGCATGTTTGATCCCAGGATCAGGAAGATCCCCTGGAGGAGGGCATAGCAACCTACTCCAGTATTCTTCCCTGAGAATCCCATGGACAGAGGAACCTGGCAGTTTACTGTCCATCTAATACAAGTTTTATGGGATTTGGTTTGTTGTGTGTGTGTGTTATAGGCATACAAAACAGTAAGAAATTACTTAAAAATTGTTATACTGAGTATGTAAGAGGAGGAAAAGGTAGCAAGTGAATGAATAGTGATTGGGCCTTTGTGAAACATAAACGATGCAAGCAAATTGAGTTTAAGTTTATTCTTAGCAAGAATCTAAGTGGTAATGGAGATTATATTTTCTTTTTAAAGTTTTCTTCATATAGTAGTAATCTCTTCTATATCATTTAGTTTATAGTTTCTACCACTTAAATATCATCCCTTTGATCCTAGCTGTAGAGTCATATTCTGTGCCATAAAACATTGTTAGTTTTTAGTCTTAATTTCCTCTCTGTAAATGATTTTTTTTGTTACTGAAAATTCTGTGGCATGAATCCTTTTACTTAGCCTCCCTTTGTGCCATAACATTGGAAAAGAAAACTTGCCTGAGAGATAGTTCAGTGTGTTATTTTTTAACCTCTTTTAAGCTATGAATTGTTTTCCTGCATTTTCTTAGTAACCCTGGAGAATCAAGAACAGATAGGCAGATAGCTGGTTTAAAAAAGAAGCCCACAAACCAAATCCTTTATTGAATACTGTTTCTATGTAGAGAAAGGATGGAGAATTCTAATTTGAGAGTTTTACTAGGTTTAAAGCTTACAGAGAGGCTGCCTGCAAAAAAGCAATGCCCTTTGAAGCATTCGTATGGACATGGAGACCACATAGCCCTTAGGGAGATCTGCAGACATCCGCTCTGCCGAGTGCTGGGAAGTGGCTTTTTCCCATGCTTGCAGCATCCCTGTGGGGTAAAGTTCTGTTAATTTTGCATAAATATTTACCATATCTCATGTTAGCTAGCATTGCTTCCTTACACTGGTAGTAATAAGGAAATCTTTGCTTACCCAGCTTGAAAAGTTTGTTATAGATATGACTTGTCTGGAGAATGTTGTTATTTTTGAGGGCTGATGTAATTAAAAGTCAGATTGGAAAAAATAATGGGGTAAATTACAAATTCACAATCCATAAATCTATTTATTACAGAAATATTTGCCCATGTTTATTGTCCTATATTTAAAAATAAGGTTATTATCATACAGTCAGCATGATTCACTTCAGCTTTGTCCCATCTAACAAGTCAGATCATTGTCGCTTTCATATATTTTGTCAGTGTGATACTTGAGTAATTTAGTCTCATTTACTACACTTTTACAGTTATTTCCTCATTTAGTTATAAAATCTTCAATTTATTAAGTAGGTTTTTTGTAGGCATTGTATTTAATACATATAACAGCACTATAAGGCAGATGTTATTCCTGTTTTACAGATGAGAAAAATCTTAGACTCAGCGACATTTGTTGATTAGCCTGTTATTTCCCAGCTTATACATACTTGGGACCAGGTTTAAAATCCAGGTCTTCCGACTCCTGGTTCATTGTGTTTGCTACTGCACATAATTATAGGTAACTATTTTTTCTGTGAAGGTAGAGTCCAAACACAGCTACAGAGTATGGAATTCAAATGAGAAGGTTCAGTCAAAGAAGGTTATTTATTTAGTCTCTTTATCTTTTAACGTGGACTTCCCTGGTGCAGGGGTAAAGAATCTGCCTGCCAATGCAAGAGACACAGGAGACTTCGATTTGATTCCTGGGTTGGGAAGATCCTCTGAAGAAGGAAATGGGAACCCACTTCGGTATTCTTGCCTAGGAAATCCCGTGGACAGAGGAGCCTGGTGGTCTACAGTCCATGAGGTCGCAAAGAGTTGGCCACGACTTGAGCGACTAAACACTGCCATCTTTTAATGTAAATTACAGTAGCAATTTTTAAATTGTGTTCCAGGGAACATCCAGAACACTTTAACAAGAATGTAATTTTTTTGTTTTGCATGATTTTCTTAGCCCCACATTGTCTCAGGTACTCAAGGCAAAAGGTAGGATGTAAAATGAAATTAATTGAATTAATGTGTAATCCCCCCCAAGTTTTATTATTTAAAAGAAGTCCAACGTATTAGTTTAAAAATGATCTAATCTGTTTTATTTTTTGAGTCAAAAATAGTTCAGTATTTGCAGTTTCATGTGATTTATCCTGGGAGCTATCTATATGACTACATCGTAGCTCTTGTCATTGCTCGGAAAGATCCTGCTTCCAAATTTTCGTGTTTTTCTACTTCACCTTCTACTTCTCAGTCTCCCCCATTCCTTTCTATATGCATTCTTTGCCTTCATTGTCATTACTGGGCTTTTGATCTCTCCCATCTGATCCCATCTAGAACTTCTGCTCTTCTTCAACCTTTTAGTTTCCTCAGCCTTTCATTTATTTCTGGTTGAGTCCTTTTGCCATTCTCTGTCATTTTCTGACCACATAGTAGATACTATGGGGGTTCCTGGATTACTTAACGTACTTTCTTTATAGAGTAGCCTAGCAGAAGTGACTTCAAAGATGGTAGCTTTTATTTTGATAAAATAAAAATAACCTTTCCTTTACCCACCCAGGAGGTGGTAACTCATTAGTCTCTCCATCCAAATTACACTTATTGATTAAAGATCATATAGTAGGAACTGTAACATTTTATGCATAATAGTTTACTTATTCTTTACTGTGAAGTATAATGGGTTTTATTATATAATCTTCATTTTGTAGGTGAAGAAACAGGAGCTCAGAAAGTTTTAAGTAGCATACCTACTAAGTGGAAAAACTGGAATTTTAGGCTTAAGTTTGTCTAACTTCCCAGCCTACACTGTTAACACTATGCTGTCCTGTCAGATAGAATCAGCATTGAATCGGGTAGTGGTTCTGCCCTTTAGAAGCTTCTAGTCTAATAGAAGGAGATAGACATGTCGGCAGTGAGACTCAAGAAAAATCGGTACTTTCTGGATAGATCAGAAACAGGAGATAAATGCTTCCATTGAATCCTTAAAGATGGGTTGTAGTTATCAGACAGGTGAGGAATAGAAGATCATTTCAGGTAGAAGCAGTGATTATGAACAAAGGGTAAAATAGCTCATTTTTTCTAAGAACTCCATGCGTGTAGTTCACTGTGACAAGAACATGGAGGTTGACTATGGGCACAACATTTGGTAAAGTTGCAGTGATAGGAGGTGTCAAACTATTCTTATACCATTCTGAGTTTGGCTTTTGTCCACTGGCTTGTGGGAAGCCACTGAAGATTTTTAATTGCACGTGTAATATGATCAGTAGTTATGGTATAGAAAGATCATTTGGGTGGCATTGTAAAGATTTGATTAGTCTTGAGAAGTTTTAAGGGCAGAGATAACCAATAAGGAGACATTTTTCAATAATGAAGAAGAATGAAGTACTAAATTTGTAACAATACATTTAAAAGTGAAGAGACAGATAGAGCTATTAAGAAGATGTTAAGTGTAAGAAAGGTAGGTGGTGAAAGTGAGGGCCTTTCTGGCTTGGGTTTTAGTGGATGTTGGGTATTCCATTCACCAATATAATGGAATATAAAAGGGAGAAGGCATGGGGTTTTTTTTTTGTGTGTGTGCGTGTGTTTGGTTGACAGACAAGATGAAAGATGGAGAGAGAACTGAGATAGTAAGGGACAGATTCAATTTAAGGTTAAATTCATCTAATGCTGCATAATAGATTATCCCAAACAGTAAATAAACTTGCACTCTAACATGGTAGTCACAAGGCACTTGTGGCCATTTAAATTAGTTAAAATTAGATAAAATTTATAATTTAGGTCTTCAGTCACACTAACCACTTTCAAGTATACAGTAGCCATGTGTAGCCAGTAGCTACTGTTGCGGACATTGGACACAGGCCATTTTAATCATTGCAACAAGTTCCCTTGGATAGTGCTGCTAAACGTTTGTTATCTCACAGTTTCCCATGATAAGGAACCTGGAAGCAACCTAGCTGGGTGGTTCTGGTTCAGGCTCTCTAACGAGGTTGTAGTTGAGATGTCTATTATGGAAGCAAAGCCTTGCTTGACTCCTCTGAGGGCTTGATTGGAGCTGGTGGATGGACTTCCAAGGTGATTCACTCACATGCTGGCTAAGTGAGTGCTGGTTGTTGGTAGGAGGCCTCAGTTGCTCACCAGGAAGACCTCTCATGGGAATGTTTGAGGCAGCTGACTTTATCTAAATGAAGTGATCACAGAGAACAAGACGGAGGCCATAATGAGTTTTATGAGCTAAGCTCAGAAATCACAGTCTGTCTTTTTTGAAATGTTCTCTCAGATCAACTGAGAGATCAGCTCTATTCAGTGTGGGAGGTAACCATACAGGGCATGAATTCCAGGAGACAAAATTCACTGGGGTTTATTTTAGATGCTGCCCAGCGTAGGTACCTATGAAGCCTACAGGTGCAGACATCTAATAGGTGACTAGTTGCGACGGCGTGAGGGCATAGCTACCGCTATTGTGTTTGTGATGGTAGTTGAAGCACTTTGAGTAGGTGAGTTCAATAAGAATGGGATTGCGCCAAAAGGATGGCCCAAATAGCATCTTGGGTCACATGTCTGGGGTAGTCCAGAAGGGCTCTCAAAGGCTATTGAGAATCAAAACTGCAGAGAATCAAAGGAATGGTTGCAGCGGAGGAAGAGTACCACAAGGGTGTTTTATAAAGGCGCTTTCATGAAGGGATGAAAGTAAAGTGTAATTAACATCGCTAAATGATGCAAGCTAGTCAAGCAACAGCCATTCTTTCAAAAATTATTTATTGGATATTCTGGGAGCCAGAGAAAGATATATAGATGAATAAGATAAAATCTCTAATGATGCAGTCTGAGGAGATATGGTTATGGAGAATTTTTTGGAGGAAGATAAAACCTTAGTGTAGAACCTCATTAAAAGGTGAGTTGAGTTGGGTGTTAGGTGTAGTGTGTGTGTGCGTGTGCATGCATGTGGTATGGTCTGTGAAGGTGGCAGTGGTGATAATATGAATAATAGAATAGACATTTTTAGACAGAAAGGATGGCCTGTTATGTGCAGGATATTCCTAGAACATGAAGTTTGTAATGAGGAAAAGAGGTGAGAAAAGAGACTACAAGGATAATTAGAATGGGCTTGAATGCATGGAAAGGAACTTGCCTTTATCTTGTAGGCTGTTGCTTCCCATACTTAAAATTATGACTTAGGTAGTATCCAAATAATTTAATCCCTCATGTATCAGTTACTTAATCTTCTGTAACATTGCCTTTTAAATTGAAAATCCATTTCCAAAGGAAACTTTACTTCATTATTGTAAATAGAAAATCAGTATTTTTGCCACGTAGAGAAGACACAACAGTAGAAAAACTGCAAGCTATTATTAGATTTAAAAAAATAAAAAATGAAATACAGCAGTGTATCTTTTATTTACAGAAATGTGTCTGACTGAAAAATCAGTTCTTCAGTGAGAGACTGTTTTTAATGAGCAAGAAAGGGAGACTTCTTTGGAAATCACCTGGTATAATTCAGATGAGATTTAAGGTTATTGGGATGTTTTCATTTTTAAGTTTTGATGTTGACAGGCACCAAGAATCCTAACTCTCAAGTGTCTGTGGTTTAAAAGATCAGAAAATAGTTAATGGTCAACTTTGTTTTACATTTAAATACTAATAAAAATTAGGCCCTTTATTCAAAGAAACTATCTAATCTTCAGAATCTATTCTTCCAAATGTGTCAAGCTATTAGTTGATGTTGATGAAGTAGAAAAGGAGTTCTTCGTCTACTCTTTGCTGCCATCCAGTTTGGGGAAATTATTGTGAAAAATTACCAGATCTTCCATGCATCTTTGATGATATTCAGAATACTTTCAGTGGTTTTTCAGCGGAAACCTTAAGTGGTCTTTTCAGAGAGGAGCAAGGATCCAACTCACTTATGTATCTCATAGTTCTAGTTTTTCACTTAATCTTGTTCACTTTGTTTTACACATGGGATGCTTACATTGTCAGGATAAATGTAAGTTGTTCACATGAACAGATATGTTTATCAAGATGTGCCTATTTGTAAAACTTGTCTCATTCATGTATGTTATCTCAAAAACTGAAGATTTCTTCCAGAAATATTTGAAATTCTTCCTACAACTCAAATGGATGTGCAAAGACTTTTCCATTATTTCTGCCAAACTCTGTAGTGTAGTTCCAGTTTTGAGGTTAAGATAGGGGATACTTTTATAAGATTTTTAATGAATATTTTTGAGCTGTAATGGTCGACAAAAGCATGAAAATAATAGTGTTAGAGATGCTGCAAAAGTGCCAAGAAAGAGTAACATTCTTGATGTTAACGGTAAAAGTTGAAATGTCTCAAGGTGACCGATTACATTTAAGGAACTGTTGGAGGGAACATGTGGTAAAGATGAGTGGTCATTTAGGAATTCACAAAGTCCTATAATCAAGGGAAGCTAACATTATCCAACTTTGAATGATGCGACCAATATATTTAAGAAGAGAGGGTAGAAGCAGTAGTTGAAATCTCTTAAGTTAACCTCAATTTAATGGATGTACTCCATTTCCCCCATGGAGCATGACTTCTACCCACAGTCGGATTAAATTATTACATCTACAGGCTACTCTAGTATGTCTGAATACTTCCAGGTGAACTTTGTAATCCCAACCTGTTGTACTAGTATTGGAATTAGATAGCTAAATATTATGAAAACCGATGAAATATGAGCATAAAAGGAAAGTTATTTCTATGAAAACTGAGTTGTATGTACTTTGGAAATACAAGTAGAGACTTGTCACTAAGGAAATTTCTGTCAAATTAAAGATGAAAAACCACCATTAGCTATTTGGGAAAAAAAAGAGTCCAGGGATTATCCTTAGTTTCTTTGTCCACTGTAAAGAAACTGAAACAGGAAATGAACATAGCAGATCTATTATAGCATAATTTATAAAAGGATAATAAGGCAGCCCAACACATCCTTACTCAAAGAAAAAGTCTTGAGCCTACATTTAAAAATTGGCAAATATACACCTAAATATTTTAAATTGAAGTTTAAGGTGTATATGATTGATATGTTTGTTTAAACAGTTCTTTACTCTAACTGCTCTTTCCCCTTAAATGACCAATTGCTGGTACCAGTTAACTGAGTAGGACAGTTTTTTCTGGCTAAAGACATGTCATAACCTGAGATTTGAGGAGAAGGAGACATGAAATGCTTTTTTTTTTTCAAGGCTTCTGTAACGATTGTTAACGATCGTGTTGGTGGTGG
The DNA here is from genome assembly GCA_006410635.1 of Cephalophus harveyi. Classification (NCBI taxonomy): domain Eukaryota; kingdom Metazoa; phylum Chordata; class Mammalia; order Artiodactyla; family Bovidae; genus Cephalophus; species Cephalophus harveyi. Next base: position 421,396 of record SJYT01025905.1, read on the forward strand.
TGGTTTAGTTGCTAAGTTGTGTCTGATTCTTAAGACCCCATGGACTGTAGCCCACCAGGCTCCTCTGTCGTGAGACTTCCCAGGCAGGAATGTGAGTTGCCATTGCCTTCTCCAGTAATGACCATGTTACTGGTATACTAATTGTTAGTGTTTCTATTTCCAAGAGTGCTTTACTTGCATTTAAAAATTATAAAAATTCAATAGCAGTTTGTATATTTTATCTACTCTTGCTTTCTGTTTTTGTCAAATAATTGCTGTTGTTGTTTAGTCATTAAGTCCTGTCCAACTCCTTGCAACCCCATGTACTATAGCCTAGCAGGCTCCTTGTCCGTGAGATTTCCCAGACAAGAAATCTCATTTCCTTCTCCAGGGGATCTTCTCCACCCAGGGATTGAACCTGCGTCTCCTGCATTGGCAGGTAGATTCTTTACCACTGAGCCACCTGTGAAGCCCAGTCAAATGATACTGATTTTTAAATTTATAGCAGTGAAATAAAGTTTTCTTTTTAAATGAAAATCATACTACTTAAAGAAAAACATTAATAATACTGAATTCAGGAGTTCTGTGACTATGGCAGGGCCTTAAGGCAGAGTTTAAGTATGGGAAACAGTAACCCCCAGGTTAAAGGTAAGTTCCTCAACATTCATTTAAGACCACTCACTGCTTGGCCTTTGTCTGACTTCTCCAGTCTCCTGTCTTAGCACTCTCTGTTATCGCAGATGTCATGTTGATCAGCATAGGGACTGCCTCTTCTCAAGGACTGAGCCCAAACCCGGCCAGAAGGTAGTTAGAAGAGAGGGAATATGATAGCTTTGGAAGAAGGAATCATGGAATTAATTTTTTCAGCTTTACTGAGCTTGTCTGTTTAACTCACTTTTGTGTTCCCAGTACCTGCAAGATAGTGAAATAAATATTTGAATCGATAAATAAATGAACAGATAAACCCAAAATAAGAGTTACAGTGTTACAGCATAAGGCATAATCTTGGATATTGAGCAAAAACCTTCTGAGACTATGCCTTGCTGTGTTGGGAACTTCATCTTTATTTAAAAAATTTTTCTTTTCCCTTTTTAAATTGTAATTTAAAAGAATACTGAATGGAGGATTGTGATAAGGCAGTGTTTTTTGTACTCTTCAGTTGAGGCTATAAATTGGTTTAAACGTTATAGAAAATAATTTTACAGTATAACTCAAAAGCCTAAGAAATATTTAAACCTTTTGATCTGGTAGTGCCAGTTTTGGGATATATCTCAAGACATAAAGAAAGTAAAAATTTAGTTATCAGTTTTTATACAAAGATGTCAACCACATCATTATTTGTAGTAGGGGCAGAGAGGAACCAGTCTAAGATTGGTGCCTCTGAAGAGTGATGGCAAGGAGCTCCCAGGAGACGTGTTAATAAATCACCTTAGGATATTTGTAGAGGTTTGCGCCAAAGAATTGATGCTTTTGAACTGTGGTGTTGGAGAAGACTCTTGAGAGTTCCTTGGACTGCAGGGAGATCCAACCAGTCCTTTCTGAAGGAGATCGGCCCTGGGATTTCTTTGGAAGGAATGATGCTAAAGCTGAAACTCAAGTACTTTGGCCACCTTATGCGAAGAGTTGACTCATTGGAAAAGACTCTGATGCTGGGAGGGATTGAGGGCAGGAGGAGAAGGGGACGACAGTGGATGAGATGGCTGGATGGCATCACTGACTCGATGGACGTGAGTCTGAGTGAACTCCGGGAGTTAGTGATAGACAGGGAGGCCTGGCGTGCTGCGATTCATGGGGTGGCAAAGAGTCGGACACGACTGAGCAACTGAACTGAATAAAGTGCTAAAGACATTTTCAAGTAAAACTTAATAGAAGAGTGTCCATGGTGTGTGAAAAATAGGAGATAAAACTGTAAATGCCAGTTATTTTTTTAAACATGCTTTAAAAAAAACCCTTCAAAGTCATGTGCTAATTTTTTAAACATTTCTGAGTTGTGAGATTGTGCATGGTTGTTTTACTTTTTACCTGTATTTTCCTGGCTTTCAACCGTGAATATATATTGCTTTTGTAATGAGAGATACTTTGTTTTTAAGGGAAAGCTCTACTTAGCTTCATTTATTTGATTGATTTTTATTTCAGTGAAAAACTGTGGCAGTAATTTGATAGAAGATCAGAGGTAATTCTTGAGACCAGGAGTGCTGGTGGGAGACTATAATGGAAGATGAGGGAAGCTCCTGCCCCAGGGATGGGGTGATGGAGCTGGGGAGGATGGCAGTGACAGTGAGTGAGAAAGAGGAACAGAGGAAAATGAGTCCAGGACGACTCCCAAATTGCTGGGTGTTTAATTGAAAGATTCTGAGTGGCAAGTTTGGCTCTTAAAAAAAAAAGGTATTCTTATTTAGGGAATATTTAAATTTAATGAGGTTATTAACAGCTTCAGGTTCCTTTCTCCATATGCTTCAGTTCTTTAAATTTTATATGTTGTTGTTAAGAAGAACAAATAGGTGACATGATTATGAAGATAATGTGTTTCTGACATATGTCACCCTGTGGATTGCTAGTTGGTGGACCTGGTTATCTTGAGAAGTATTAGCTGACTTGCTCACTGGCTTATGTGCATCACTCCTGAAGTTATAATCTTAGTAGAAAATGGCATCTTCTAAATAGAGAAGGATAGTTTTTAGGTAAAATTGTAGATGGAAATTACATGTACCCTGGGTAGCACCCCCAACAGCAAAACAGAAACAAAAACGCAGGAAAAAAAATCCTGCTGACTATTTCTCCATTGCAAGACTCTGCAGAAAGGTTAGTTAAAAACATGGAAGCATAAACACTACCATATGTCCATATGTAAAATAGATAAGGAATGGGAATTTGCTGTGTGACTCAGGGAACTCAAACCAGGGCTCTGTAACAACCTCCAGGGCTGAGAAGTGGAGGGAGGTTTAAGAGGGAGGGAATGCAGGTCTGCCTATGGCTGACTTATGTTGATGTATGGCAGAGGCCAACCCAATATTGTGAAGCAGTTTTCCTTCAATTAAAAATAAATAAGTTTGGAGGGGAAAAAAAAAAACCAAATTGATACCAAAGGTAGCTTTTTTTGGTGAACTGAAGTTAAATTTAAATGTATCCACTTGGGGGTCTTAACGTTAAAATTTTTGAAAAATTTTTTATGATGCCCTGGGTGATAAAACAATACAGTGAGTGCTCTGTTCTTGCATTTCAAATATAAGGTTCCTTATTTTTCCACAAAAGTGTTGGCTGATCTTTTCCTTTTTTCTGGTTGTGAGCAGCAGGTAAATTAATGTGACCACAGTGTGACCCCAACTTCCTGACTCCAGTTTCCTAGTTCTGAACTTACCCATCTTTCCTTCTTCAAGGTCACATGATATTGTGTATGCTACAGATGAATAGAAATCGGAAAGAAAAAATTTTTGTCTAGACAACCCTGTGGCAAAGGAGAGTTGGAACACTTAATTGCTGTCCAGCAGTCTTACTGGATCTGATTCTTGTGGTGATTACACAAGTAGAGATCCCACAGTATGGGAAGGAAAAAGTAGATGACTGATTTGTAATTCTGCTACTCACATCTCAGAACTGTTGTTCACCAAAAAAAGCTAGATACTTCATGATTTTCACTGCTGTTTTGAATATTGATCTCTCCTTCCCTCCTCTCTTTCCCTTTCCTCCCTCCCTTTTTTTCTTCTTTCATGCATTGGAGAAGGAAATGGTAACCCACTCCAGTGTTCTTACCTGGAGAATCCCAGGGACGGGGGAGCCTGGTGGGCTGCTGTCTACTTAGCAGCAGCAGCAGCAGCTCCTAATCTACATAGGGAGAATAATGCTTTCATATTTTGTATATCACAGGATCAAATTAGATTTGATTTTTTCTAACTAAAAAAATGCAAAAAATTGTTATTTTGAGGTAGAGGGAGATATATATTAAAATAAAAAATATTAAAGAAGAACGTATGAATACATATGCTTGTGCTTAGTTGCTCAGTTGTGTCTGACTCTTTGCGACCCCTGAACTGTAGCCCACCAGGCTCCTCTGTCCATGGGGGTTCTCCAGGGAAGAATACGGAATGGGTTGCCATGCCCTCCTCATACATATACTTACATTGACTTAAAAATTATTTATAATGTTTATACCCCACTTGCCCAAAAGGATGTGATTTGTAATAAAGAAAACACACACATATACATACATCCCAACTGAATACATTAAAATAAAAATTTTAAATCAAGTTATCACAGTGAAGTAAATGCAAATATGATGATTATGATTGATACAACCATTGTGATTAATGTTGTATGCTTTTGGGATACTGTGGGGAAAAGATAAATATGATTTGGTTATTAGTGGGTGTGTTTCCTCTTTTGTAACAAAGACAGATTTTTATTATTTGCCATTAAATTCATAAAAAATATTAGTCATATGGATTTTGTGACAATAGTGCTTCTCCTATAAGTTAAAAGCAATTTTTAAAATGTCTTCTTTAGTCACCTTAAATAAAAAAATTAGGAGAGAACATAAAGCTTAATTCACTGAAACTGATTCTTTGAGTGGACTAAGCTACTGTCACTTAGATATTTTGTAATCTAATTTATAAGGCACTAACTTGGATTTTAATCTAGAGAAGTGATTCTCTGTATAAACATTTTAAAGCATTTCCTTCATACTTTTGAATATTGGAATTTTTGGTAACACCCTTAAGCCTTTAAAATTTTCAAGAGAACACTAGATAATTAATAGTAATTACAAGGTAGCCCCTACTACAGTAAAAAATACCTTGTAAATTTCAAAAGCATCCACAGCTGTCTCATTATTTAGTCACCATTAGCACTGCAATCTAGGTTTCAGTAGAACTGTTTATTGTTCTAATAATGTTTTCTTCTATGTTCACAAAGCAAAGTTCTTATATGTTCTAACTGATATACTGTCTTTAACATTGACTTGATATTATTTAATGCCCCTGAATTATAGTTATTTGTACTTTACTACACTCCGTGTCGTGTGTTGGGCTAGTCCAGAGTTCTTTCTAGCAAACCTTTCTCCCAGTGAGTTATTAATCAGTTTGCTTTGCAGGATTGAATCTGCTCTGAAACATACCTTGATTTTCTCTAGGCAAGTGCCATGGAGTTAACTCCTAGTATTTTAAAGACTTATTTATAGAAAATTGAAGTTTGTTTTTAGGGATAAGACAGGTGCTCATTTTTCTGGGATTTTCCTACACAGTGTTTTCCAACTTTTCGTATTAATAGAAGCAAGCAGGATTTGCAATCAGGTATGATTTCAAATTCTGTCTACCACTTGGTAGCTGAGTGACCTTGAGAAAATTACTTTTGTAATTTTGTAGCTTTTGTTTCTTTATCTGTGATATCTACCGTAATATCTAATACTTTAAGGGATTTTTGAACAATAAGTTTTTTCAAAAATTTTAACTATAGTTTGATAATTTGTTGTTTAAGGCCAATTTAGCTGATAAACCTACCTCTAGAATTAAATGCAGACACACAAAAAAAGCTATTCAGGATGTGTCTACTCTCAAACATAATTTTAGAAGTAGATTTTTTAAAAAGTATATGTAAAATATATGCTTGTGTAATTTTACTATATAAAATTTAAGGCATACATTAAAATTAGAATAGCACAGTGAACCTTCCTATACATGCTACCAGCTTCAATTAAGAAAGTATAATAAAGTAACAAGTTCCCTCCCTTCTCTCTTGCTTAATCTGATTTACCAAGGTAGCCACCAAGAAGTTTCCTCACACAATGAAATTACCTTATATGTACATTTTATTACTTGAAATTTTTACTGTCCCCTGGGCTTCCCTGGTGGCTCAGAGGTTAAAGCATCTGCCTGGAATGCTGGAGACCCGGGTTCGATCCCTGGGTCGGGAAGATCCCCTGGAGAAGGAAATGGCAACCCACTCCAGTACTCTTGCCTGGAGAATCCCATGGAGGGAGGAGCCTGGTAGGCTCCAGTCCATGGGGTCGCAAAGAGTCGGACACGACTGAGCGACTTCACTTCACTTCATACTTAAAATATGTTTTATTACCATGTGATTGCCTATGTCTGTAGCTGTACTATATTCTGTTGTAGAGCTGTCTAATAATTCACCTAACTAGTAGAATAATGGTGTGTGGTATGATGTTAGATAACTTTTGTCCCCATCCTTTTCTGTGAACAACTAGTTTTTGATAATGATGGAAAAAAACTTACTTTGAAAGCAAAATTAAAATATGAGAAGTGTCTTTTGATGGCTACCCATAGTTAAATGTCTTCCCTTTGTTGTGCTTCCTTTAAATATAATCAGCTCGTCTCTGCACAGTGCCTCCTGTGTCCTCCTGTGATCATTTCAGAGTGTACCCATTGTTCAATGCTTCTAGATAGGCTTTCTCTCATAAAAATCAATTGCATAGTTAAAGCTTTTTTTTTTTCTTTTATGGCTCTGTAAGGGTTCAGCAAGTTAAGCATTGCTTGGATGTTTTATTTTCTGGAGGAAGAGAAACATTCACTCCTTTTGATTTAATTACCTTTTAAGAGTAGGGAGGTACTTCTGAAGATTAAGTTGGATTATTGTTATAGCTGAGTGTGTGTATGAAAATTATGATAGTTGATAAAAACAGCTTCACTGAGCTACTGAACATCTCTAGCTGATTTTTTCTGCTCAACTCCATCCAGAAGTTTACAAAGCTAAAAATCAATTTCTTGAATTGTTTGTTTTTTATTAGAATTGAAGTTGACTTAATAGTTGATTTACAGTGTTATATTAGTTTCTGGTGTACAGAAAAGTGATTCAGTTATACACACATACATACACACACACAAATGTGTATATATTCTTTTTCATGTTCTTTTCCTTTATGGCTTAGAGGATATCGAATATACTTTCTTGTGCTTTACAGTAAGACCTTGTTTATTATATATTTAAGTTTGTATCTGCTAATCCTAAACTCCTCTGATTTATCCTTCTCCCATCCTCTTTCCCCATTGGTAACGATAAGTTTGTTTTCTATGTCTATGAGTCTGTTTCTGTAAATAAGTTTATTTGTATCACATTTTAAATTCCACATATAAGTGATACCGTATAGTTTATATCTTTCTCCTTCTGGTTTCACTTGGTATGATAATTGCTACAACCGTCCATGTTGTTGCAAATGGCATTATTTCGTTCTTTTTTATGGCTATGTATTCTGTTGTGGGTATGTATATACCACATATTCTTTATCCATTCATCTCTTGACAGACTTTTATTTTAGGTTGTTTCCATGTCTTGGCTATTGTGAATAGTGCTGCTATGAACATAAGGGTGCATGTAGCTTCTGAATTATAGCTTTCTTCACATATATGTCCAGGAGTGGGATTGCTGGAGCATATGGAAACTCCACTTTTATTTTTTTTTGAAGAACCTCCATACTGTTTACCATAGTGACTGCACCAATTTATATTCTTACCAGCAGTGTAGGAGGGTTTCCTTTTCTCTACACTCCCCAGCATTTGTTGTTTGTAGGCGTTTCAACAATGGTCATCCTGACCAGTGGGCCTCCCTGTTGGCTCAGTGGTAAAGAATCCACCTGCCGGTGCAGGAGCTCTGAGTTCACTCGCTGGGTCAGGAAGATCCCCTGGAGAAGGAAATGGCAACCCACTCCAGCATTCTTGCCTGGAGAACCCCATGGACAGAGGAGCCTGGCAGGCTATAATCCACGGGGTGCAAAAGAATCAGATATGACTCAGTGACTAAACGACACAACAGTGATTCTGCCTCATGCGAGGTGGCACCTCATTGTAGTTTTGGTTTACATTTCTCTAATAACTGGCAGTGTTGAGTATCTTTTCAGGTACCTGTTGACCATCTGGGTGTCTTCTCTGGAGAAATGTCTTTTTAAGTCTTCTGCCCATTTTTTGATTGTTTTGTTGTTGTTATTGAGTTGTATGAGCTGTTTATATATTTTGGAAACTAATTCCTTGTTGGTTGCATCATTTGCAGATATTTTCTTTCAGGCCCTAGGTTGTTTTTTAACTTTGTTATGGGTTCCTTTGCTATGCAAAAACTTGTTAAGTTTGATTAGTGCCATTTGTTTGTTTTTGCTTATATTTCTATTGCCTTGTGAAACTGACCTAAATCTGTTTTATTTATTTAAAGCTCTATTTTATTTATTTCCTCTCTGATCTTTAGTATTCCTTCCTTCTGCTGACTTTAGGTTTTGTTTTGTTCTTCTTTTTCTAATTCTTTTAGGGGATAGATTAGATTGATTTTTTTCTTATTTTTTGAGGAAGGCCTGTATTACTATGAACTTCCCTCTATGAATTGCTTTTGATGCATCCCATAGATTTTGTATAGTTGTATTTTCATTGTCATTTGTCTCAGTATTTTTAAATTTCCTCTTTGATTTCATTGTTGATCTTTTATTTTTTAGTCGCATATTGCTTAGTCTTCATGTAATCTTTTTCTTTTCCCCTTGTTTCTCTTTCTGTTGTTGATTTCTAGTGTCATGCTGTTGTCATCAGAAAAAAAATGTTTGAAATAATTTCTATCCTCTTAAAGTGGTTGAGGCTTATTTTGTGTCCTATTATGTGGGCAATCCTAGAGAATATTCCATGTGTACTTGAAAGGAATGTGTACTCTGCTTTTTTTTCTTTGATGTAATGCCCTGAAAATAGCAAGTAAGTCTAACTATTCTACTGTTTAGAATCTCTGTTGCTTTATTGACTTTCTGTCTAGAAGGAGGATCTATCTATTGATGTGAATGAGGTGGTAAAATTTCTTACTATAGTATTCGCATCAATTTCTCCCTTTATGTCTGTTAGTACTTGTTTTGAGATTCCTTGGTGGCTCAGAGGTTAAAGCGTCTGCCTCCAATGCGGGAGACCTGGGTTCGATCCCTGGGTCGGGAAGATCCCCTGGAGAAGGAAATGGCAATCCACTCCAGTATTCTTGCCTGGAGAATCCCATGGACGGAGAAGCCTAGTAGGTTATAGTCCACGGGGTCGCAAAAGAGTCGGACACGACTGAGCGACTTCACCTCACCTATATTGAATGCATATGGTAAGTGTAGTATTGTCTTCTTGTATTGATTCTTTTATCAGTATATAATGTCCTTTATCTGGAGAAGGCAATGGCAACCCACTCCAGCATTCTTGCCTAGAGAATCCCGTGGAAGAGTCAGACACGACTGAGCGACTTCACCTCACCTATATTGAATGCATATGGTAAGTGTAGTATTGTCTTCTTGTATTGATTCTTTTATCAGTATATAATGTCCTTTATCTGGAGAAGGCAATGGCAACCCACTCCAGCATTCTTGCCTAGAGAATCCCGTGGACAGAGGAGCCTGGTGGGCTACTGTCCATAGGGTCGCACAGGGTCAGACATGACTGAGGCGACTTAGCATGCATGCGTGCATTGGAGAAGGAAATGGCAACCCACTCCAGTATTCTTGCCTAGAGAATCCCAGGGACAGAGGAGCCTGGTGGGCTGCCGTCGGTGGGGTCACACAGAGTCAGACACGACTGAAGCGACTTAGCAGCAGCAGCAGCAGTGCCCTTTATCTTCATGGCTTTTGTTTAAAGTCTGTTTTGTCTGTTGTAAGTATTGCTTCCCCCATTTTCTTGTCATTTCCGCATGAAATACCTATATCCATCTCCTCACTTTGAGTCTATGTGTCCTTCACTCTAAAATTGGTCTCTTAGAGATAGCATGTTGTAAGTAAGGCTCGTTTTCTTTTTAGTTCAGTCTGCCAGTCTGTGTCTTCTGATTGGAACATTTAGTCCATTGACATTTAAGGTTGTAGCTCAGTCGGTGTAGAATTTGCCTGCAGTGCAGGAGACCCAGGTTCAGTCCCTGGGTTGGGAAAATCCCCTGGAGAAGGAAATGGCAACCCACTCCAGTATCCTTGGCCTGAAAAATCTCATGTACAGCAAAGCCTGGTGGGCTGCAGTTCATGGGGTCACAAAGAGTCGGGCACGACTGAGCAGTTAACACTTATTGATGAAAGTAGTGAAAGTTGCTCAGTTGTGTCCAACTCTTTGTGACCCCATGGACTGTAGCCTGCCAAGCTCCTCTGTCCATGTAATTCCCTGGGCAAGAATACTGGAGTAGGTAGCCTTTCCCTTCTCCAGGTGATCTTCCCAACCCAGAGAGCCAATCCAGGTTTCCCACATTGCTGGTGGATTCTTTACCAGCTGAGCCACCAGGGAAGCCCAAGAATACTGGAATGGGTAGCCTATCCCTTCTCCAGGGGAACTTCCTGACTCAGGAATTGAACTGGGGTCTTCTTCATTGCAGACAGATTCTTTACCAGCTGAGTTACCAGGGAACCCCAATTATTAGTAGATATGTGTTTATTGCCATTTTAAACTTTGTTTTCCAGTTGATTTTGTATTTATTCTTTGTTCCTTTATCTTTTGTTTTTCTTTTTGCAGTTTGATGATTTTCTTTTGTACTATGCTTTTGTTCTTTTTGATTTTTGTGAATGTATTGTGTGTTATTGATTCATGGTTTCCCTGTTTTTGAATTAAATTCCTTAATTCAGTTGTGTAACATTACAGCATTGCAGAAATTATCTTTAGATATGCAGAATTAACCTTGTGAATTTTGTTATAGCAATCTCAGTACTCATAGTTACAGACTTGGAAAAAAATTTTTTTAAACAAATTTCTCTTTGAATAGTGAAGAATTTCTCTGATGGTTTTAGCAAAGAATATGTTTTGATGAATAACTGATAACATAGATTTATGTAGATTAGCAATTTAAATCACCATGGCTCTAAGTTAAATCTATGATACTGAATACAGATATGTCAGACTTTGAAGCTTCAAAAATGTTGGAATCCACCCTCAATTTTGAGGAGCACACTAAACCCAACCGTATCTTTTTCTGACTTGTAAAATAAATGAAAGACATTGGTATTTCACTCTAGTTTGCAAATGAGGATTAAAAACGAGACTGAGAGAGAAGACTTAAACTCAAATAAGCGTGCTCAGAATGACGCTCCATTTCTGCCCTTCTTCCTTCCATAGTTAGCCACTATATTTCTCGGATTTTAAGCAAAATTAGTCTTCTCATCATGCAAACTGTTAACATTCATTAACAAGTAGTTTTACTTTGAAATCTGATCAGCAAACACTAAAGAGTGAATTGTTGCTATACACCATGGGAGTCTTGAGATTGACGTCAAAACAGCAGTACAGCTGTATAAGCAGTGGGAAGAGTATTTTTAAAATCCTTATTAGATCATCTTTTGACCTTTCTTTTTGTTCTTTTCTCTTCTTCCATTAAATAGTTTTTTAAAAGAGGCTTTATAATGTTATTTTCTACCAAAGGTGTAGCGATGTCCTTTAAATTATTAGCACCTGTACCATCCTCCTCTAGATTCCCTCCGCTTTTATCTTTCCCTTCTTTTCATGTAGTGTTCTAAGTTCTTCTGATGAGATGGACATTTTTATTTAATAATAGAGAAGTGGTGAAGGGAGAGTTTTTTTTAAGAGTATTTTTTTAGAACAGGGTTAGATTTATAGAAAAATTGAAGTTTAGTACAGAGACGACTATGTACCCCATACTTGACCTCAGATTCCCATTTTATTAACACATTACATTAGACACATTACAATGTTAGCATTGTACATTTGTTAAAATTAATCAGTTTTAATACATTGCTTGTGCTCAGTCGCATCTGAATTTTTTCGGCCATCTGAACCATAGCCCCCAGGCTCCTCTGTCCCATCGGATTTTTCAGGCAAAAATACTGGAGTGGGTTGCCCTTTCCTCTTTCAGGGGATCTTCTTGACCCAGGGATTGAACCCACATCTCCAGTCCTGCATTGCAGGCAGTTTCTTTGAGCGATTTAATATATTGAGCCATTTAATATATTGTAGTGTTAGTCACTCAGTCATGTTGGACTCTTTGCAACTACATGGACTGTAGCCCGTCAAGCTCCTCTGTCCATGGGATTTCCCAAGATAGAATACTGGAGTGGGTTGCCATTTCCTTCTCCACGGGATCTTCCCAACCCAGAGATTGAACCCAGGTCTCCTGCACTGCAGACAGATTTTTTACTGCCTGATCCACCTGGGAAGCCGCATTTAATACATCATTATTATTACCTAAAGTTGAAAGTTTATTTTGATTGCCCTAGTTTTTAAACTGTTCCCCCTTTTTTGATCCAGGATCACACCCAAAACTAAATGCCATATTTCATTTAGTTTTCCTGTCTCCTTGGGCTCCTCTTGGCTGTGACAGTTTCTCAGATTGTGACAGTTTCTTAGGCTTATCTTGTTTTTGATGATCTTGATAGTTTTGAGGAATACTGGTCAAATATTTTGTAATATGCCCCTACATTGGAATTTGGCTGTTGTTTTTGACAGACTGTAGTTATGGGTTGTTGGAGGGAGGGATCACAGAGATACAGTGCCATTTTCAACACATCATAGCAAGGGTATATATCATCAACATAATTGATGACTGTTGACAGTGACCTTGATCACCAGGCTGAAGCAGTGTGTCAGGTTTCTCCGTTATAGAGTGTTGGAGTGTTCTAGTAAGAATATCCTAGTTAGGGGAATTGCTCTGGTAATTACTTGGGCTTCAGGTATTAGAGTAAGTCATTATATTGATATGATGCTCATTGAAATGTTAAATATTTTTACAAATACGTTCTGAGTTAAAAAATTAAATGCTTTGAATGTTCAATCTTTCAAGTTTTATTTTTAAAATAAAAGATTTTTCTATGACATTCTTAAGATTTATGTTTATCTAAAGTAACAAGGTTTCAACATTTCATGTAGGAAGTTAGGAAGTAATCATCTATTTAAATTCTGGACTTTTTTTTTTTCTTATAAAAAATGAAATTATTTTGAAATGCAATTTAAGCATAATAAAGTTCACTCATTTTAAGCATGTATTTAGATGAGCTTTGACAGGTGTGTATAATTTTTAGCTAGCTCTGTTACTAAGATACTGAACATTTCTGTCACCCTCAAAAGTTCTCTCTTGCGTCTTTTCATTTATCCCTCTGACACTGTGGGTCTGCTTTCTGTCTCAGGAGTTTTGTCTTTTCTAGAATTTCATGTAAATGAAGTCAAACAATGTGTACACTTTTTGTGTCTGTCTTCTGTACTATTTTTTTTTTTTATTCATTCAAGTTGTTATATGCTGTAGCAGTTTGCTTCTTTTTCATGCTTATAGTATCCATGTGTGAATAGTTTCTTTATCCATGTACTTGCTGATGGACATTTGGATCATTCCCAGTTCTGGCTGTTTCAGATAATTCTGAACATTTGCATATGCGTTTTTATGTGGTACACATTTTCATTTCTTTGTGGTGAAATCCCTGAATTAGGCTTACTAAATTGTTTGATAAGTGTATGTTTAACTTTACAAGAAACTGCCAAACTCTTTTCCAGACTGACTAGTATTTCACATTCTTATGAGCAAGGTAGGAGAGTTTCACATCTTCCATATTCTTATCAATATTTGGTATTGTCAGTGTTTTTGGTCATTTTTGTAGGTGTGAATGGCCATTTCATTGTATTTTTAGTTTACATTTCTCTTAAGATTAATGATGTTGAGGACTTTACATGTGCTTTTTGCCATATGTTTTCTTTTGTGATGTATCTGTTCAAAATCTTTAGAAAGTGGCTTATCTTGTTATTGAGATATAAGATACAAGCCTGTTATCAGATATGTTTTAGGTAAAATTTTTTCCTGGTTTGTGTCTTGACCTTTTATTTCCTTAACAGTGTCTTTCAAATAACAAAAGTTTTTAATTTTGATGAAGTTCAGTTTATCAACTCTTTATGTTTTGCCTTGTGGGTCCTATCTGAAAAAACTTGACTTAACCCAAGATCACAAGAATTTTCTCCTGATTTTTTCTTGAAGTTTCATAGTTTAACTCTTATGTTTAGGCTTATGATACTTAACAAGTAAACATTTGTATATGGTGTGAAGTAAGGATTGAAGGGTGTGTGTGTGTTGGCATATATTCCAGTGCTGTTTGTAGAAAGGACTGTTCTCTCCTTAGAGAACTGCCTTGGCATCTTTGTTAAAAACTTAAGCACCATCTTCGCCGGGTCTGTTTATGCTCTCTGTTATATTCTTTTTGTCAATGTGCCTATCCTTATGTCTCGATTGTTTTAACTTGATCTTAAATCTTGAAATAAGATAATGTAAGTCTTCCATTGTTGTCTTCCTAAAAATTCGTTTGGCTTTTCTAGGTCCTTTGTATTTTCATATGAATTTTAGAATCAGTAAAGCCAGTTTCTATTTTAGAAAAGGTGCTGTGATTTGGGGTAAGAGTGCTGAACCTAGTTAAGATTGGGGAGAAACAGTATTTTAACAGTATGAGTTTTCTGATTCATGAACATATTCTCACTCTCCATTTATTGAAGTCTTTAATTTCTCTCAAAAGATTCTACATTTTCAGTGTACTGATTTTGCACATAGTTTAGCTTCATCTCTATATATTTCATGTATTTTGAGCTTAAGTGGTATTTAAAAGTTAATTTTTGATTTGTCACTAGTAATTATAAATATAGTTGCTTTTAGTATCAGTTCAGTTCGGTTGCTCAGTCATGTCTGACTCTTTGCGACCCCATGGACTGCAGCACGCCAGGCTTCCCTGTCCATCACCAACTCCCTGAGCTTACTCAAACTCATGTGCTTCGGGTCAGTGATGCCATCCAACCATATCATCCGATGTCATCCCCTTCTCCTCCTGCCTTCAATCTTTCCCAGTATCAGGGTCTTTTCCAAGAGTCAGTTCTTCACATCAGATGGCCAGAGTATTGGAATTTCAGCTTCAGCATCAATCCTACCAATGAATATTCAAGACTGATTTCCTTTAGGATAGATGGTTGAATCTCCTTGCAATCCAAGAGTCTTCTCCAACACCACAGTTCAAAAGCATCAATTCTTCAACGCTCAGCTTTCTTTATAGTTCAACTCTCTCTCATTCATCCATACATGACTACTGGAAAAACCATAGCTTTGACTAGACGGACCTTTGTTGGCAAAGTAATGTCTCTGCTTTTTAATGTGCTGTCTAGGTTGGTCATAACTTTTCTTCCAAGGTGTAAGCATCTTTTAATTTCATGGCTGCACTTACCATCTGCAGTGATTTTGGAGCCCCCCAAAATAAAGTCTCTCACTGTTTCCATTGTTTCCCCATCTATTTGCCGTGAAGTGATGGGACCAGATGTCATGATCTTAGTTTTCTGAATGTTGAGTTTTAAACCTACTTTTTCCTCTTTCACTTCCATCAAGCTTTTTAGTATATTGATCTGTATACTACTTTCTTGCTAGACTTAGTTGTCTAGTTTTTAAAAATAAACTATGTTAGAGTTTTTATGTCAGTAGTCATCTGTCTGTAAAGAAAATTGTACCTCTTTCTTTTCAGTCTGTGAACCTTTTGTATATTTATTTTTATTGTGTTACTGCTTTGACTAATCAGAGTAGAAATTGTGAGAGTAGACATGTAGATATCCTTGCCATGTTTTTTTATCCTTGCCATGTTTTTTTATCTTAGGGAGAAGGCGTTCAGTCTGTCAAGTATAGAAATTGTGTGTTTGTTTTTTATAGATGTCCATTATCAGTTTAGGTATCTTAGTTTGCAAAAAAATTTTTTATCATTGATGAGTATTGGATTTTGTAAAGTGTAGTTTCTGTGTTTATTGAGATGATCAGATGGTTATTTATTTATTTACTCTGGTGATATGGTGAATTACACTGAATTTTGGATGTTGGGTGGACCTTGCATTCCTGGGATAAACCCCATGTCATCATTCTGTATTATTTGTATATATGTATGGTTTGCTAGTATTTTTTTAATTTATTTTTTAATTGAAGGATAATTGCTTTATAGGATTTTGTTTTCTGTCAACCTCAACGTGAATCAGCCATAGGTATACCTATCTCCCCTCCTTTTTGAACCTCCCTCCTACTCCCTCCCCATCCCACCCCTCTAGGTTGATACAGAGCCCCTGTTTGAGTTTTATGAGACATACCACAAATCCTCGTTGGCTATCTATTTTACATATGGTAATGTAAGTTTCCGTGTTACACTCTCCATCCATCTCACTGTCTCCTCCATTCTCCCCAGGTCCATAAGTCTATTCTCTACATCTGTTTCTCCATTGCTGCCCTGCAAGTAAATTCTTCAGTACCATTTTTCTAGATTCTGTATATATGCATTAGTACATGATCTTTCTCATTTTGACTTACTTCAATCTGTGTAATAGGCTCTTGGAGAAGGCAATGGCACCCCACTCCAGTACTCTTGTCTGGAAAATCCCATGGACAGAGGAGCCTGGTAGGCTGCAGTCCATGGGGTCACTACTAGTCGGACATGACTAAGCGACTTCACTTTTACTTTTCACTTTCATGCATTGGAGAAGGAAATGACAACCCACTCCAGTGTTCTTGCCTGGAGAATCCCAGGGACAGGGGAGCCTGGTGGGCTGCCGTCTATGGGGTCGTACAGAGTTGGACACGACTGAGGTGACTTAGCAGCAGCAGCAGCAGCAATAGGCTCTAGGTTCATCCACCTCATTAGAACTGACTCAAATGTGTTCCTTTTTATGGCTGAGTAATACTCCATTATGTATACGTACCATATACATATCGTTTATCCATTCATCTGTGGATGAACATCTAGACTGCTTCCATGTTTTAGCTATTGTTAATAGTGCTGCAGTGAACAGTGGGATACATGTATCTTTTTCAGTTTTGGTTTCCTCAGGATATATGCTTGGAGTGGGACTGCTGGGTCATGTGGTGGTTTTATTCCTAGCTTTTTAAGGAATCTCCATACCATCTTCCATAGTGGCTGTTTCAATTTACATTCCCGCCAACAGTGCAAGAGTTCCCTTTTCTCCACACCCTCTCCAGCATTTATTGTTTGTAGACTTTTGGTGATGACCATTCTGACTGGTATGAGGTGAAATCTCATTGTAGTTTTGATTTGCATTTCTCTAATAATGAGTGCTGTCAAGCATCTTTTCATGTGTTTGTTAGCCATTTGCTAGTATTTTGATGAAGATTTTTACATCTGTGTTCATAAAAGATATTGATTTTTCATTTTCTTGTAATGTCATTGCCTTGTTTTGATGTCAGGGTAATGTTGGGCTTAGAAAATGAATTGGGAATTATCATCTGTTTTCAGAAAGAGAAAGTGTAGGATTTTATCTCTTTCTTTACGTGGGTGTGATAATTCACCAGTGAGGTCATCTAAGCCTAAAATATTCTTTGTGGGAATATTTTAAACCAACAGTTGAAGTCATTACCTTAGAGTACTTACTGTTCTAACTTCTAGCATCATAGACTAACTATTCAGTAGCCTCCTTATTTTGGAATAAATGTAGATTTAAGGAAAAGTTTTGGATAGTATAGAGAGTTCCCATATACCTCATACCTAGTTTTCCTCATTGTTAACATCTGTGATACATTTGTCAGAACAAAGAAACTGACAGTGATATTAACTAAACTAACTACAGACTTTATTTGGATCTCACCAGATTTTCCAGTAATGGTCTCAGACTGTTCCAGAACACCACATTGCATTTAGTTTTCTTGTTTCCCCAGTCTCTTCTGGTTTATGACAGCTCCTCAGGTTTACCTTGTTTTTCAACCTTAACAGCCTTGAGGAGTGCTGGCTGGGTATGTTTTAGAATACTCTTCAGCCTGGGTGTGCTGCTGCTGTGTCCCATTAGGGTTATGCATTTGTGTAAAGAATACCCAGAGGCCAAGTCCTCTTTTCACTTCATCTTACACAAGGGTATGTAATGTCTACATGACATTCATAGAGCATCACTGATGGGATTGATCTGGACCACATGGCTAAGATAGTGTTTGCCAGGTTTGTCCACTCTATAAAGTGACTCTTTTCTCTTTCTGTCTACTATTTTGAAGCAAGTCACTTGTCTCAGTCCACACTTGAGAGAGAAGTATGCCATCCAGCTTCTTCTGTAGGAAGAAGAAGTTCTTCTACAGAACTTTGATTTGGAATTCTTCTGTAAGGAAAATTGACTGCAATCCAGTACCACAGGGTTCACTCTATTTTTCCTTCCTGCCTGACAATGAGAAACCTGGCTCTGACCATCCATTATCCATTTACTTATTTGTTCAACTCCAGTTTACATGAAAAGCTATTTCAGAACTGTTAATCCCTATGCCCACGAGAAACGAATGTTCCATTTAGAGTGCAGTGTTTCCAGTCGAAACAGGTATGTCATAATTTGTAATGCAGTTAGATTCATTTGTCACAGCCCACATTTCATCTTGGAATCTTCCACGGTGTGATTGATGGTTTTTGCATGGTCAGCGTTAAGTGAAGTTCATTCTTCCTAATGTGCAGTTCTGTGGATTTTGACAGAGGAGTTGAGTCATGCGTCCGCCACCCTAACATTACGCAGAGCAGAACCTGTGCTCTTGAAGTGTGCCCTTGTGTGTCCCCTTTGCAGTCAGCCACTCTCCCCTCCCCTGACCCGTAGTAACCTTTAATCTGTTTTGTCTTATCTATTTTTAATTTTTGCATTTTCCAGAGTTTCTTGTGAATGGAATGATACTAAAATCTTTAGATTTTTCGTCTAACTACTTAAACAGTTCTTGGTTCCTCCCTGTAGCTCAGATGGTAAAGAATCTACCTGCAGTGTGGGAGACCTGGGTTCGATCCCTGGGTTGGGAAGATCCCCTGGAGAAGGGAATGGCAACCCACTCCAGTATTCCTGCCTGGAAAATTCCGTGGATAGAGGAGCCTGGTGGGCTGCAGCCCATGGGATCGCAGCGAGCTGGACACAACTGAACAACTAGCGCTTACTTACACTTCTTGAACATAGACCATTAAGATTTATCCATAGTTTTGTGAATTAATAGTTCATTCTTTTAAAATTATTAAATAATATTCCATTGTATGGATGAATCATAAGTTTATTTAATCTTTCCCCCATGAAGATTATCCTGATTGCTTCTACTTTTCAGCAATTATGAGTAAAGCTGCTATAAACATCCATGGACAGGTTTTTTTATGAACATAAATTTTCACATCATCTAGGTAAACACCTAAGAGTGTGATCTCTGGGTTATATGGTTATATGGTAAATCATATCACTACTTCACTATTAAGTATTTAGAAACAATAAGTTTAGTAAATCTGTCGTTTAATATTACAGAGAGTATTAATATCAGTCTCTAGAAAGTCTGTAAAATCTACTTGTTTATCCAGCCTTTGGTTCTTCTTTATTTTTTAGAAGTTACATTTGCTAAAGTGTGCTTTCTTAGAAGATAATTCTTCATAGATCACTAATTGTGGTTCTGAGGTTCTGTAAATTTGTCCATAAATTCACAGAACTCTGGGTCTATAATTTATGTGAATGAACTGATTACTGGGTATTAGGCCTGGCGTGCTGTGGTTCATGGGGTCGCAAAGAGTCGGACACGACTGAGTGACTGAACTGAACTTGTAATTAGATATATCCAAATGTTTTACAGAGTGTGTTTTATAAAACAAAGAATATGTTTTTTATTCATTACTAATGTGTTGATCCCACAAATTATGTTTTCCAAATTGTCAAATTAGGTTGATATTTCAGAAAATGAAGTGAAAGTCGCTTAGTCGTGCCCGACTCTTTGCGACCCCATGGACTATACAGTCCATGGAATTCTCCAGGCCAGAATACTGAAGTGGGCAGCCTTTCCCTTCTCCAGGGGATCTTCCTAACCCAGGGATCAAACTCAGGTCTCCTGCGTTGCAGGCGGATTCTTTACCAGCTGAGCCACAAGGGAAGCTCCCAGAAAAGGAAATTAGAGGGTAATGAGTTGCTTTAGTGTGGCAGTGTATTTGTTAGGGAGCAGTGTTTGGGAAAAATTAGTTACAGCAAAATTATACAGGTTCTAGGGATTAGGTTGAATGAGTGTGTCTCTTGTCCCTCTCTGCTTCTAGTGTAAATGGCTGGGGTGCTAGTTAACAAGAGTGCCAGACATCACAGTGCCTGGGGCATATTTAGAGACCAGGGCAGGTTTACAGTCATCAAACACAAATAGACAAAGTAGCAGGAAGAAATTTCAGTCCTTTCAGCCTTGTTCACAAACTTAATTAGGCTTATTGGGTCAGAAAATAATTTTCCTCCCATTTTTATCTGTTCCTCTTTCACCCTCCCAGCCCCACCCTTGACCTCCTGTTCCAGATTACCTTTGAAGGGGATCAGCTATCAACAAAAAGAGAGGTTTTTGTTTAATCCTAACTTACTTGGTTTAGTTAGCTTTCAGGAAAGGAGCAGTAGCAAAAGAAAATTTTAAGATATAGAAGGACCTCCATTTTTGATAGAGACAGTATATGTTCTTCTAAAAATCATATGTTATTCAGGAAATTCTGAAGAAAATTAATTTTTTTTGTGGCTCTAGAATTGGATCTTTTGCAAGTATTTTTAATTTATGGGAGCTGCTTGGCCTACTCCCTTCACATATTGCCAACTACATCTTTGCTTTTTTTATTTTAATCATTTATATAATTTTACAGTGTAATGTTTTGGAGCTGTATGTGTTTGTGGATGCTGTTCTTTGCATTTCCCTGAGCAGCACTGTATTGGGCTTCAGTTGATGATGGTGGATGATTGGGGGTGGAGAAGAGGTGGAGTTTCTTCATATCATCCCTCTTGTGGTCAATAAAATCATCCGACAAATGCCTTCCCGAGGATGTCGAGTGTGTATAAAGGAGAAGCCTAGGAATGCCAAGGGAGTGGTGTTTTACTGAGGATTTCATTCTCCTCTGCTCCATGGAAACGAGCCTTTTGAGCTTTTACTTGTCTGCTGATTTGTCCGTTGATCCAGGTAATCTAGCGCAGTCTTTGTTTTCTCGGTGGTGTGTGAAATGTAGCAAAATGGTAGAAAACTAGCTTTAGTGAAAGGGATGTACTTATAACAGGAATAAAATTAGAAAGGAAAAGGACATATTACACTGTTCATTACTCTTTAAATAGCTTTGAAGGTTTTTTCATGTTTTAAAAAGACTAATTTGATCTAAAGGAAGAAAATTCCTAGTTTTAAAAACCTGTACTTTAATTGCTTAGCTTGAGAACAAAGGTTTTAGCGTCCAGCATTGCAGGGATATTTTTATTTAGAAGGAGAGGAAGCAGCATCCTTCTGTTACCTTTTTAGAACTGAATTGACAAAACTCTTCTTGAATCTTAGCTAGGGACTCTGATTTATTATTCTGTAAACTGTGATTTAATTATCTGAAGCTTCAGGTTGCTTGATTCCCTTTGATACCTAAGAGATCTTGGAAGGAGTATGAGAGGGGGCAGGGATTAAATCTATAGTGGGGGAGGGGAATGTTTTTAGAGTAATTTTCATGATTGTTTTTCCCTGTGAAGCTAAATTGAAATATACAGTCATTTGGAAACGGTGATATCCATGACACCAAACACTCTTAATCTGTTTGAATGATTTTATCCTTTGTTCAGTTTGTGGTATTTTTTGCTTTTGTCAGCTAAAATGTTGGTTATAAATATGAAGAAGCAGCCAGATTACTATGTGATGGCATTGGAATTGCAATTCTGATTTTTTTTTTTTTTGCATTCATTTCTGTAAATACATGAGCATGGGCATGAATGTGAAAAGCAGAAGTGCTATAAAATGCTGCAGGCATTTTTGTTTTCTCCTGAAGGTGTTTTTCATGGTGGAAGTTGTTCTGTTGTAAATAGAAAGACCCAATTTATGATACTAAGACATATTTAGTACTACAGACATCTCTATTTAGAAAAGAAAGACCAAAACATTTTTAAGCATAGTCTGAAGCTTCCAGTTAATTTGATTATCTTCCTCATAGTGGTATGAGTTATCAACTATTTGCCACATTTTGAAAGTTGCTTGATTCCTCAGAATACTGAAAAATTAATAAATGTTTATTGAGTGTTTACATAATTTTCAGTGCTTTAAATGTAAAGACTTATAGCATAATAGAGAGTATGAAAAACCTATGCATATGATGTACTATTTATGTGTGTGTGCTAGAACACACCTATTGGTTATATAGGTCTGTGGGCTTTCTGGGTGGCGCTAGTGGTAAAGAACCCACCTGCCCATGAAGGAGACACAGAGATGTAGGTTCCATCCATGGGTCAGGAAGATCCCCTGGAGAGGGCATGCCAATCCGCTCCAGTATTCTTGCCTGGAAAATCCTATGGACAGAGGAGCCTGGCAGGCTAGAGTTCATAGGGTCGCAAAGAGTTGGACACAACTGAAGCAACTTAGCACATGTATACTTACATACTGACATGGGGGTATTTTACATAAGCTGTTATATTTAAGGGATTCCCAGGTGGCTCAGTGGTAAAGAACCCGCCTGCAAATGCAGGAGACGCAGGAGACTTGTTTTCCACCCCTAGGTAAGGAAGTTCCCCTGGAGGAGGAAATGGCAACCCACTCCAGTATTCTTGCCTGGAAAATCTTATGGTCAGAGGAGCCTGATAGGCTATAGTCCATGGAGTCACAAAAGAGTCTAACATCATTGAGCTCCCGGGCACTCATGAGCACTCACTGCATTTAATCCTAAAACAACCTTGTCACAAAATTAGCAGTACCCCTCCTTCATGGATGAGGGAATTTATATTTTGAGAGGTTAAGTAATTCATCATAAGTAACAAACCATAAAGTGATGAAGCCCAGGTCAAGCTCAAAAACTCTTTCCATGGTTTTGATGTGAGTGTATTAAAACATTATATCACAAATATTTGACATCATGAAGAGTGATGCTGGTACAGTGAGCAGGAGATAGGGATCCTAATCTCTCTCAGGAATTGAGTAATTGGATAAAAAGTTTAGCATCATATTTTATAAAGAGTGAAGGTTGGACTAGGTCACTTAAAGTTCACTTCTAACATTATACGATTGTATTCCATGTAAGAGATTTTCATATGTGGCGTATGGAAACAAATAATGTTGCTTTCAAGTTTTTATTGTAAATATAAGTTTCCATTCCTGATCCTTTATAACCTGCTTTACTTTTTCTCCAGGGGATATCCGTAATGCATATCACCTTCTGATATATTACAGTGTGCTTTTTTTTCATTAAGTCATTGTTTATTGTCTCCCTCCTCTGTTTCTGCCAAATACAGTGCAAGGACCTAGACCAGTGCCTGACTTAGATAAGATACAGAAGTGACTAAATAGTTTTTAATATCAACAGATTCCCTTGGGGTTAATATTACTCATTTTACTGTTATAATGACCCTGTAAGGAGAATTTTGAAAAAAAAAAGAAAACCTATAGCAATTGAGTTTAGGGAAGTAAACTTATATATGCTGGAATTTCCCCATGCAAAATTACTGATAGTATAGAACTTCACAATCATAGTTTTACCCAGTATTCTATTTTAAAATGCTAAAGTATTATTAGAAATTTTCATATACACAAAGAAAAACACAGTACCAAAGTTCCTTTTTGGTTTATTTGTTAACTTATGTATACTTTCAAATGTTACTAATTTATAATGGGTAGAAAATATTCAGACCACCGAGTCTTTTACTTCAGAAATTTTTCATGAAGTATGACATTATGTTTACTGGTAGTTTTGGTTCATTTGAATGTTAGGCTTTCTGAGATTTCAGTAGCTTTATTGAGGTAAAATTGATGTATAATAGACTGTATATGATTAAAGTATAAAATCTGATAGGTTTTGATATATATATGCAACTGGAAACTGTCTACCACAGTGACGGTAATATACATATCCGTCATCCATGTTTCTTTGTCGCTTTTGTAATTTTTCCCTCCTAGCCCTCCCCACACATCAGGTACCCACTGATGGTATCATTATAGATTAGTTTGTATTTTCTTGCTTTTTGTCATTTAGGTTAGCTTGCATTTTCCTGAATTGTATATAACTGAAATTTTACACTGTGTGATTTTTTTCTTGTTTTTCTTGCATTCTACATAATTACTTTAAAATTTGACCATGTGTATCGATAGTTCATACCATTTTATTCCTGAATAATATTTCAGTATATGGATATACCACAGTTTGTTTATCCATTTATCTGTTGATGACATTTGGGTTATTTTCAAGTTTGGGACTAGTAAGAATAGATTTGCTTTGGACATATAAGTCTCTGTATGGACATATATTTTCATTTCACCTAGGAGCGGAATGGCTGAGTTATGAGGTAAGAGTGTAGTATTTAACTCTTTCAGAAACTGCTGAAATGTTTTCTAAAGTGATTTCATTGTATTACATTCCTACCAGTAAAGTTCTGGTTGCTCCAAAGCCTCACCAATGCCTGGTACTGTTAGTCTTTTTAATTTCAGCCATTTTAGTGGTATGTAATGGTGTCATTGTGGTTTTTATTTGCATTTTATCTCATGACCAGTGATGTTGAGCATCTTTTTATGTTGTTTACCATCCATGTGTCTTCTTTCATGGATTATCCAGTCAAATCTTGTTTTTAATTATGTTCTCTTTTATTTTTTTTACATTTTATTTTATTATTCTTTTAAATTTAAATTTATTTATTTTAATTGGAGGCTAATTACTTTACAATATTGTATTGGTTTTACCATAAATCAACATGAATCCGCCATGGGTATACACATATTCCCCATCCTGAACCCCCCTCCCACCTCCCTCCCTGTACCATCCCTCTGGGTCATCCCAGTGCACCAGCCCCAAGCATCCTGTATCCTGCATCAAACCTGGAATGGCGATTCGTTTCTTATATGATATTATACATGTTTCAATGCCATTCTCCCAAATCATCCCACCCTCTCCCTCTCCCATAGAGTCCAAAAGACTGTTCTATACATCTGTGTCTCTTTTGCTGTCTCGCATACAGGGTTATCATTACCATCTTTCTAAATTCCATATATATATGTTAGTATACTGTATTGGTGTTTTTCTTTCTGGCTTACTTCACTCTGCATAATCAGCTCCAGCTTCATCCACCTCATTAGAACTGATTCAAATGTATTCTTTTTAGTGGCTGAGTAATACTCCATTGTGTATATGTACCACAGCTTTCTTATCTGTTCATCTGCTGATGGGCATCTAGGTTGCTTCCATGACCTGGCTATTATAAACAGTGCTGTGATGAACATTGGGGTACATTGAAGTGTCTCTTTCAATTCTGGTTTCCTTGGTGTGTATGCCCAGCAGTGGGATTGCTGGGTCATAAGGCGGTTCTATTTCCAGTTTTTTAAGGAATCTCCACACTGTTCTCCATAGTGGCTGTACTAGTTTGCATTCCCACCAACAGTGTAAGAGGGTTCCCTTTTCTCCACACCCTCTCCAGCATTTATTGCTTGTAGATTTTTGGATCGCAGCCATTCTGACTGGCATGAAATGGTACCTCATTGTGGTTTTGATTTGCATTTCTCTGCTAATGAGTGATGTTGAGCATCTTTTCATGTGTTTGTTAGCCATCTGTATGTCTTCTTTGGAGAAATACCTATTTAGTTCTTTGGCCCATTTTTTGATTGGGTCATTTATTTTTCTGGAATTGAGCTGCAGGAGTTGCTTGTATATTTTTGAGATTAGTTCTTTGTCAGTTGCTTCATTTGCTATTATTTTCTCCCATTCCAAAGGCTGTCTTTTTACCTTGCTTATAGTTTCCTTTGTTGTGCAGAAGCTTTTAATTTTAATTAGGTCCCATTTTTTAATTTTTGCTTTTATTTCCAGTATTCTGGGAGGTGGGTCATAGAGGATCCTGCTGTGATTTATGTCGGAGAGTGTTTTGCCTATGTTCTCCTCTAGGAGTTTTATAGTTTCTGGTCTTACATTTAGATCTTTAATCCATTTTGAGTTTATTTTTATGTATGGTGTTAGAAAGTGTTCTCGTTTCATTCTTTTACAAGTGTCTTTTAATACTGAGTTATATGAGTCACTTATTATATATGATTTGGAAACATTTTGTTCCAGTTCGTGACTTGTCTTCATTGGCTCAGTTTTCTCTCTCTTTCTAAAAAGCTTAATTGAGATGTAGTTCACATTTCAAAGATCAGAAGTTTTTTAACCTTGAATCTCAGTTGGTCAGTATTTTCTTTTATGGGTTTTTCTTTTGGTATAGCTAAGAAATATTTGTGGCTCGGCTGGTAAAGAATCTGCCTGCAGTGTGGGAGACTTGGGTTCTATTGCTGGGTTGGGAAGATCCCCTGGAGAAGTACCCATTCCAGTATTCTGGCCTGGAGAATGCCATGGACTGTATAGTCCATGGGGTCGCAAAGAGTCCCACATGACTAAGCGACCTTCACTTCACTTCAAAGGAGGTAAATCCCTCTGCCAAGAAATATTTCCCTAACCAGTATTTTTCTGGAGTTTGATTTTAGAAGTTTATAGTTTTAAGTTTAGTTTTAGGTCTGTGGTACATTTTGAATAATTTAAAAATATGGCTTGAGGTATAAATGGAAGTCTATATTTGGCATATGAATATCCAAATATTCCAGCACCATTTCTTTTTAAAAAGTGCTTTTCCTCCACTGAATTCCCTTTGAACCTTTGTTGGAAATCAACTGTCCATATATATGTGGGCTAAGTCACTTCAGTCATGTCTGACTCCTTGCGATCCCAGCCTGCCTGGCTCCTCTGTCCATGGAATTCTCCAAGCAAGAATATTGGAGTGGCTTGCTGTGCCCTCCTCCAGGGGGTCTTCCCGACCCAGAGATCAAACCTGAGTCTCTCACATCTCCTGCATTGGCTGGCGGGTTCTTTACTACTAGTGCCACCAGGGAGTCTCTTCTATTCTGTCAATTTCTTTGTCTGTCTTGACCCCAGTATCACGCTTTCTTCACTACTGTAGCTTTATAATAAGTCTTGAAATCAAGTAGAGTTAATCCTTTAACTATGTTCTTCGTTATCAGAGTTGTTGGCCTGTTTAGGTTTTTTGCATTTCTACATGAACATTAGAGTCAGTTTGTCGATTACTGAAAAAAAAGTGTGCTGGGAATTTAATTGGTATTATGTTGAATCTGTAGATTTTGTTGAATCAGTGTTGCTAAAATGACATCTTAACAACATTGAGTTTTCCAGTCCATGAATATAACATATCACTCTATTTCCATCTTACTTTTTCTCAGCCATATTTTTTTTCTAGTTTTCCATTTGCAGGTCGTATATATCTTTTGTCAGAGAGACAAAGGTGGTGCTTGTGGTAAATAAAATCCCTGCCAGTGAGGGAGGTGCAAGAGATGTGGGTTCAGGCCCTGGGTCAGGAAGACCCCCTAGAGGAGGAAGTGGCAACCCACTCCAGTATTCTTGCCTGGAAAATCTCATGGACAGGGGAGCCTGCTGGGTTATAGTCCATGGGGTCACAAAGAGTTGGACATGACTAAGCGCACAGCACACACACCCTATGTATTTAATATTTTGATGCTATCATAAACGGTATTGTCTTTTCAATATTAATTTCCATTGTTAGTACAATTTACAGTTATGCAATTATTGATTTTGAATTCTACAGCCTTACTAAGCTTATTAATTAGTTCTGGTAGCTTTTTTGTTGATTTCATAGTTTTTTATATTGATCATCATGTAGTGTGAATAAAGACAGTTTTACTTCTTGCTTTCCAACCTGGATACTTTTATTTATTCTTGCTGTACTGCACTGGCTAGAATAGTACAGTGTTGAGTAAAAGTGATTAGAGGAAACATCCCTGTCCTGTTCCTAATCTTAGGGGGAAAGCTTTCCTTTTTTCACCTTAAGCATGATGTTAGCTGTAGGATACTTTATAGATGCCATTTATCAGGTTAGACTTCCAATGAATGTGAGAAATGAAATTGATAACAGTTGCACAAATAGAACTTTTTTTTTAAGTAGCAGAGGTCACATTTTTTAAGAAGAAAGGGTTTGGAGTATTTTTCAATACAATAGTCTTTTAAACAGGTGAATTCTGTCACTGCCAATAATCTGGCATTGCAAGGGACATCATAACTAGACAGTTTTAGTGTTTTTTCTGCTATGAAATTGTGAAATAGATTTGAATTTAAAAATATAAGAACGTGTCTTTTAAAATTATTTCTTCACAAGTTTATGGATTTTTTGATTCCATAAAAATCAATTATAATGACTAAAATCATATTAATGTAGCAGTATATTTTGATTTAGATTTGTCTAACCACTTTTACATTTTATAGATGATAAGTTAATTTCTTGGTGAGTCTCATCTACTTCCATGATATCTGCTCTCATGCTAACGTCATCCTGATCTGGAATTGCCAGATCAGTCTCCTCTCTGAACTCCAGTCCTTTGTAGACACGTATCCCCTATGATATCCTGCAGGTACCTTGGCTAACATAAAACTGCTTGCTTCCCAAACCTGCTCTTGCATTTCTTTCCATTGTGAGTGGCACAATTAAATGTTTTATCTAAGCCCGACTCCTTGGAGTTCCTTTCCCCCCTTTTTCCCTAAATTTGCTGGAACTTCCATGCTTATTTGCATAGTATTATTTTTGGTGTTTAGCCCCTGTTCTTCATTGGCTTTGTTATTGTACTCTTCATCATTTTTTAATCTAGAAATGCTGTTATTTTCTAATTAGTTTTCCAGCCTCCAGTTTCGTATCTTTGATGCCCATTCATCGTGTTATTTGCAAGGGAGTATTTCTAAAGTGCATAGTGGATCATACTACTGCCTGGCTTATAGTCTATTAGAGTACCTGCATTGTCTTCAGCAGTGGTTCTTTGGAGGAAGAATGTTGCAGACCTCTTTTTTGAAACCCTCTCCAGAGAGTCTCATACCTCTTCTCATACCTATTCTATTCATTACCTATAGAAGCTGCAATCGAAGTTTAAATTCCTTTGTATGATATATAGACGCCCTTTGATCTGGTTACTGTTTATCTCCCCAGACATCTTTACTCTCTTCCCACCCAACCCCCATGCTCCAGCCATACTGAACTACTTAAATTTTCTCCAAACACATCAGCATATGCTTTTTCCCTTGCGTAGAATTTCTCTTCTTGATTCTTTGGTTGAGTTATTAATTCATTCAGCAAATATTTACTGAACATTTTCAGGACCTAACCAGGTACTGGATTTACTTTGTACTTATGGAGATGTCTAATTATATAGAATAACATTGAACACAAAATAAATAATTATAAAATGTGTTAAACTATTTAAAAAGAGAGAACAAGGTTAATTATGGGAGACAGTATAACAGGAGGAGCTTAATTTAAATTGGAAACTGAGGTCAGGAGAGGCCTTTCTGAGGTAGCAACCTTTAAGCAGAGACCTGAAGTATACTCAGGAGTTGGGTGAGTAGGGAGAGTGGCTCAGGGCAGAATGCAAGATAATCCTTTTGGCAGGAAGCATGCATATGAAGCAACAAAGGTAGGCCCCTGTGACTGGAGCATAGGGAATGAGCAGGAGAGGGTGGTAAAGTTGAGATTAGAAAGGTAACAAGAGCTATGTTTTATATTTAGGCCTTGCATGTCATGTTTGGTGCTTGGATGTTTTTTTTTTCCCCCCTAGATGCAATGGGAAAGAATTTAAGCAAGGGAGGAACATGCTAAGATTTGTGTTTTGAAATTATATGGCTGCTGTTGGGGAAAATGAAGGATGTGTGCAGGAGTAGAAGTGGCAAGGCCACTGGTGCAGTAGTCTAGGTTTGAGATGAGATGGCTAGCTGTAAGCTAGCAATGGTGAAGGTCAGAAATAGACAAATTGGAAATATGTATCGAAGGTCAGATCACTGGAATGTGATGATGAATGTTAACTCCTTGAAGATAGTGACATTTATTTTGTTTCTTCAGTCTCTAGAGCAGTGCCTGATATACAGGTAGTGCTCAATAAATATCACTGGATGGATGGAGAGTTGGTGTATTGGATGTTGGGCCCCGGGGAAGAAGGCTGTCATTAATGACTTCTAGATCTGACTGAATTAGCTAGGTGGATGGTGGTCTATTTATTGAGATGGAGAAGCAGGTTTTGAGAGGCAGAGTAAGAATTCAGTTTTAGATTTATTGAATTTGAGGTGCCAGAGAGATATATAAATGGACATGTCCAGATGGCAGTTCGTTAGGGCCCAGAAGGTAGAGGAAGTCCATCTGACAATGTCTACTGTCTTTCATTCAGTTCAGTTCAGTTCACTCGCTCAGTCGTGTCCGACTCTTTGCGACTGCATGAATTGCAGCACGCCAGGCCTCCCTGTCCATCACCAACTCCCGGAGTTCACCCAAACTCATGTCCATCGAATCAGTGATGCCATCCAGCCATCTCATCCTCTGTCGTCCCCTTCTCCTCCTGCCCCAATCCCTTCCAGGATCAGAGTCTTTTCCAATGAGTCAACTCTTCACATGAGGTGGCCAAAGTATTGGAGTTTCAGCTTTAGCATCAGTCCTTCCAAAGAACACCCAGGACTGATCTCCTTCAGAATGGACTGGTTGAATCTCCTTGCAGTCCAAGGGACTCTCAAGAGTCTTCTCCAACACCACAGTTTAAAAGCATCACTTCTTTAGCACTCAGCTTTCTTCACAGTCCAACTCTCACATCCATACATGACTACTAGAAAAACCATAGCCTTGACTAGATGGACCTTTGTTGGCAAAGTAATGTCTCTGCTTTTTATATGCTGTCTAGGTTGGTCATAACTTTCCTTCGAAGGAGTAAGCATCTTTTAATTTCATGGCTGCAGTCACCATCTGCAGTGATTTTGGAGCCCAGAAAAATAAAGTCTGACACTGTTTCAGTTATTTATTGAGCACCTACTCTGTGCCTAGTACTGTCCCAAGATACAGAGGTGAACCAGAGATCCTTACGTCATAGAATTTATATTCTTGCAAGTTAGGGGTGGGGTGGGTGATAGATCAACAAATAAATGCTTTAAAAAAATGAGTATTGTATTCCAAAGTACCTGAGAGCACGAGGTTAAGACGTTCTCCATTGAGGAGACTCGTCTTCTGTTGGATAGCTGTGGGGGTGGCTTTTGTTACAGGTATGTATTAATTTCTTCATTTTAATTGATTTAGTGCTTACCCTCAGTTTTACCTTACTGTCTGCATTCCTGAGTTCGTTTTTTATTTCTTTTTTATTAGATGGATTTTGGCTCTTCTCCCAAGAAGAGCTGATAGGTGCTTTATTTCCTTATTTCTCTAAATATTTATTTCTATTTCCAGTATGTATAATAACTTTTAAAGGAAGGTTAGACATTGTATACTTTCTCTTCTCACAATGGAGTCATAGCTTCTAGCATTGGGAGTCTTATTGTGGAGAAATCTTGAGGCTAGTAACTTAATCTTATCCATTTACACATAACTTAATTTTTTTTGTCTAGGTGCTCATGTAGCTCTTTGTTTAAAAATCTTAAATTTTCATAACTGCCGCCAGAACACAGCGCAGAGAATTCTGTGACTTGAAGAACTTGGCTGTGAGCCACACAGACCTGAACACGAACAGAAAAAGAAGAATAGGTAACAGGAAGATGGGATAGTTAATAGCAGCTAACATTTACTGTGCATGTAACATATGCCTGTAATTGCTGCAACAAAAGAAGCTAAGTCACAGAAAGATTAAGGAACTTGCTTAAGATTAGAAGCAGAGAAGCTGAGTTGCAAACCCAGTTGCAGTATATGTGTTAGGGTCGTTTATTTTAATTTATGTCTGTTTTTATAGTGTGCATTGTATCCTTCCATCTTCAGATTAAAATTATTCTGTATTTTTCTGAATTTTAAAAAATGTATTTTTGAATATTCTTTTTATACCTATAAAGCATAGTAGTTAAGAACAAAGCTCTAGAACAGTAAGGTCTGGGTTTGCAACTGTGATCCCTAGGTTTAGGGAGATCTGTTTCCTGTTCAGATCTACTAAAGACTTTCTTGGTGTGGATCAAGAATTTAATAGATATGGCAAGCATGTTTTGTAGTTAGTGGTTTAAGGTTATACTCATGTACTCTTTCATGGAGAAGATGGATTTTTGTCCCCTCTTATTTTGCTTTTAGTGTTGAGGAAGCCTAGTACAGTAAAACTGCTTTTCTTTTCCACCTTTACGTGGAGTTTAATGCATGTTTATTGAAGGAATGAGAGATTTCTGAGAACATTCCACTTTTAGGTGGGAACAGATTTTTCTTCAGATGAAACTCTGGCAAGTTGCCCTCTTGGCAAATAGATATTAACAAAATTCTCAACCAGACTTTGAGATTTGGGGACACAGATCCTGTATGAATGGGAATTCTTTTGTAACCAGGTTATATTGGCTTATCTTTGCCTAAAAGGAATAAATGGTATAAATACCTTTCTAGGTAAATATTTTGTAGTTATACCACATCTAGTTTTCTGCTCCTCACTCATGTGAAAACTTTTAGTTAACTGTAAAAAGAATAACTGTACAAAAGAAAGATAATGTTTTGTTGGAAGATAGTAATCTAGAGGTTGAGAGCAGGGGCTCTAGTGAGACTATGAGGGTTTTCAGTCAAAAGTCCTCCATCTACTAGTTATATAACTTGTGTAAGTTATTTAGCTTCTTTGAATCTTCACAGTTTTCTACTATAAAATGAAGCTAAAAATAATATTTATCTCTTTGAATCTTTAGTTAACTAATATATATGTGTAAAATACTTAATATGGTAAGTACTTAAGTAAAACTACTACTCAAGTAAGTTTTAGCTAATATTATCATGGTTTCCATTGTTAATGAGTATTCTTATCATGGATAATTAAAGGCATATATTTGGAGCAGTCTGCCTAGCATAGTTTTTAACTACCAAGTGAACCTGAAGGTATTGAGTGTTCCTCAACTAATAAATATTCTCCCCAATTGATATTTTTCAGGGAATCTGGCCTCAGGAAGTACAGACCAGCTTACTTTGTTGTTCTTTACCTCTTTAATTTATGCTTATTTCCAGCCAGTTTATATCCTCTTTAACATACAACTTCAGCAAAACAATTTTTCTCATTCAGAAATATTTGTTCTGATGTTGAGCATGTTTAAAGTTGGGTTTGAGCACTGATGTAAAACTAAACTGGATTCCCTCCGTTCACTCTCCTTCACCCTCTCAGGGTAGAATTTTTTTCAGGAACTAAAATAGCTTTATCTAGCAGGGTCTTCCTGCCATTAGCAGTGGAACAGTACAAAGGCCACATTGAGTGTAACTGCTGGGGAAACCCTTTTTCCTTCTCTGGCCTGTAAATGCTGTTCTGTCTCTGTGAAAAGCCCTGACATCAGCTCTTGGAAAAATCCAAATACTTGTGTTAGAACAGGGCTGAAACACTTGCCTGAGCAAAGACTAAATGACTGAACTGTGGTTATAAGTTTACCAGATGCCTCTCAGTCATGTTATGCTTAAAAAAAAAATTAAATCTGTGAGTTTCAGATGTTATCTAGAGAATTTAGGACAGAAATGACAATGTAATAGGTATCTCTGTTTCTTTCCTAGTTCCTTCATTTTATTCTTTTTCCTAAATAAAATCTAATTTCAAGATAATATGGAATTCATGCTTGGTGGGAGAGACTATATCAACATTATAACCTTTGTGTAGTATTTTCCATATATTAAGTGCTTCCTAAGTATTGATATTTGGGGCAAAATACACTGTTACATAAAATAGACTGAAGTTAACTTTCTTGTGTGTGTTAATTGCTCAGTCATGTCTGAGTCTTTGTGATCCCATGGTCTGTCCATGGAATTTTCTAGGCAAGAATACTGGAATGGGTTGCCATACCTTTCTCCAGGGAATCTTCCCAACCCAGGGATTGAACCTGGGTCTCTCCTGCATTGCAGGCAAATTCTTTACTGTCTGTGCTACTAGGCAAGTAACTTTTTAGTATTCAGATATATGGAATGTGAAAGTTCATTCATCAGAAGGCTCCTTTAAAACAAATCAGGTGATGATTCAAACATCTATAGTGGTTTTCCATTGTACTTTGAGTAAAATCTAAATTTGTTGATACGGCTCGCGTTCTTACATTACTGGTTCCTGTCTACACCTGTTGATCTCTCCTGGCCGTTCTCTGTGCTCAAGCAACAGTGAACCTCATATTTCTCAAAACACTAAACTTCTTCTCCCTTGTGACCTTTGTACTGGCTGTTCCCTTTTCCTATAACCCTCTGGCTCCGGATTTTCTCACGACTGGCTTCTTTACCTCATTTACATCTCAACTCAGATGCCTTAGATGTCTTCTTTGAGTAAACTAACATAACCCATTTAGTCTCAGTTACATCTCTTTTATTTTTCTCATAGCACTTAACTGTCTGAAATTATGTGGTACAGTTATCTGTTTGGACTGTTGTGTTCCTGTAGAATGTGAGCTTCTTGAGAGCAGAGGCCTTATCTGTTCACTGATGTAGCCTCCAGTGTCTAGAACAGCGTGTGGCACAGTTTGCTGTTCATGTAACTTGGTATGCATTTGGCTGCCCATAACAGGAAACTAAGTCAAACTGACTGAAGGTCTCCTGGCTCCCACAGAGTCTGTTGGTAGGCTGAGGGATTTTTGGCTTAGTGGTGTAACTCTGTGAGTGGCCCAGGTTCTTTCCGTTTGTCCTCTTTTGCTGTCATTGTCACCTGCATCTTAAACTAGTTAAGATTGGATGCTAACTAGCTGTCAGGCCTGCCTGCTTCCTCGTTCACCTCTAGTGGAAGAGGAGAAATTTCATGTGTTTCTCTCAAGAGGAAGAGATGCATCCAGCAAACTTTGTTTCTATTCTTCAGTCTCTTTCTGAATTAATCACATACCCAAGAATGGAATTACCATTAGGCCAGAAAGGCTCATCTCCATTGCTGTAGATGGAGTCATTTTTCTCTGAGCCAGCTGGGCTCTGAGGAAAGTAATAGATAAAATAGCAGTAAAACAAAATGGTAGTTTCTGGATTGGGAATCACTTATATCCTCTATAATCCTAAATAAAAAATTTTTAATGAGTAAATCATTTAGTAAACATGTTAAGTATATGCTCAGCAATCTACTAGTTAATTGAAATACAGAGTCAGATAGATAGAACATGTTCTTTACCTTTAGATAATTTAAGGTTTAGTGAGTGAGTCAGACAAGTTAACAGAGTATTAAAATTGTTTTAAAAATCAGTCAGCTGTAACATTATGACTATAGCTAACACTGCTATATAACAAAGGAAAGTTGTTAAGAGTGTAAATTCTAAGAGTTCTCATCACAAGGAGAAATTTTTTTTTCCTATTTTCTTTTTTATTGTATCTTTATGAGAAGATGTATGTTAGCTGAACCTATTGTGATAATCGTTTCACACTGTGTGTAAATTAAGTCATCATACTGTGTACCTTAAACTTACACAGTGATGTGTGTGTATTATTTTTCAATGAAACTGGAAAAAAATCAGTCGATTAATTGATTAAAATAATTTAATCCAAAAGAAAGTGGAAAAAGCAAAAAGGGGAAACAAAGAACAAATGAGACAAGTGAAAAGCAAATAGCAACGATGATAGACTTAAACCTATCCATATCAGTAATCACATTAAAGGAAAATGGCCTAAACACCCCAATTAAAAGGCCAAGATTATCAGATTGGATAAAATAGCAAAACCCAACTCTATGCTGCCTACAAAAAAAATACTTTAATAAATACACAAAAAATACTTTAATAAATACACAAAAGTAAAAGGATGGGGAGAGGGGTTCAGGATGGGGAACACATGTACACTCATGGCTGATTCATGTCAGTGTATGGCAAAAACCACTACAATATTGTAATTAGCCTCCAATTGAAAAAAATAAATTAAATTTTTTTAAAAGTAAAAGGATAGGGAAAGATATACTGTGCTAACACCAATCAAAGTAAAGTTAGTGTGAATATGTTAATAGCAGATAAAGTAGACTTCAAGCAAAAATATTGTTAGGAGTAAAGAAAGTCACTTCATAATGATAAAGTGAGTGAGTGAAGTCGCTCAGTCGTGTCCGACTCTTTGCGACCCCATGGACTGTAGCCTACCAGGCTGCTCCCTCCATGGGATTCTCCAGGCAAGAGTACTGGAGTGGGGTGCCATTTCCTTCTCCAGGGGATCTTCCCAACCCAGGAATCGAACCCAGGTCTCCCGCATTCCAGCAGATGCTTTAACCTCTGAGCCACCAGGGAAGCCCAATGATAAAGTAGTCAGTAAAAAAGAAAACAGCAGCTCTAAACTTCTGTGCATCTTATAACAGAGCTTTAAAATTCATGAAAAAAAACTGACATATGAAAACAACAAGGAAACAAATCAACAGTCAATAACAGTGACTCCCAATAATTGAGAGCAGCAGACGGAACGTCAGCAAGGGTATGAAGCACTTCACACCGCTGACCAGTCTGATCTGATTGCGTTTATAGAGCATTCTAGCCAACAACACTATATACTTCTATTTTCTGCAAGTGCACCCTGGAACATTCACCAAGGTAGACCATATTCTGGACCACAAAGTAAGTTTGCATAAATTAAAAAGATTTAGGTTATATTAAAGTATGTTCTCTGACCACAGTGAAATTATTAGACATCAATAAAAGATTTATGGAAAATCTTCAAAGATTTGGAAATTAAACAGAATAATTCTGAATAACCCATGAGTCAAAGAAGAAATCAGAAGGGAAATGGGAAATTATTTTGTGCTGAATGAAAATGAAAGCCCAACATATCAGAATTTGTGGAATGCCACTAAAGCATTACTTAAAAAATTACAATATTAGAATTTAAGAACGATCAGAAGGACTTCGTTGGTGGTACAGTGGTTAAGAATCCACCTTCAGTGTAGGGGATGCAGGTTCAGTCTCTGTTCGGGGAATTAAGATCCCACATGCTGCAGAGCAACTAAGCCCACGTGCCGCAATTAGAGAGCTCCTGTGCTGCAACCACTGAGACCCTCTGAGGACCACAGCAAAAGATCCCACATGACCCAACAAAGACCCCGGGTGTCGCAACTAAGACTCATTGCAGCCAAATAAACTAATTTTTTTAAAAAGCCACCTATTAGGAAAGAGGAAAGGTCTAAAGTCAATGACCTTTTAAGTTCCATTTTAAGGAACTAGGAAAAGA
Organism: Cephalophus harveyi; assembly: GCA_006410635.1. Classification (NCBI taxonomy): domain Eukaryota; kingdom Metazoa; phylum Chordata; class Mammalia; order Artiodactyla; family Bovidae; genus Cephalophus; species Cephalophus harveyi. Next base: position 458,325 of record SJYT01025905.1, read on the forward strand.
GGAAATTTAAATCAAATTAAGCAGAAGAGAAGAAATGATAAAGATCAGAGTGGGAGTCAATGAAGTAGAAAAAAATCAGTGAAAGCAAAACCTGGTTCTTTTGAGAATATCAGTAAAGTTGTTAAATCTCTAGTCAGGCTAATCAAGGCTAATCAACTAGAGAATGAAGATGAGAAGACATTACCGATTTTGGGAATGAGAGAGGTGATATCAGTACAGATCTCTAAGTATTAAAGAAATAATAAAGGAATATATTATGAATACCATGCCAGTAAGTTTAGCAATTTAGGTAAATAGTGGTTTAGAAAGTTATGAATCTCAGCAATATAATTATATATATAAATATATAAGTATATATACCTATGTATTATATAATATATAAATAACATAAAACATGTGAACATATAAAAGACATGTATATGTGTGTATATACATACATACATGAAGTCACACACATACATAGATGGGAGCTAGATTTCTCACTGTCAGGGAAGTTAAGCCAAGGGGTGAGGTGAACCCTTTGGTACTGGATTAGAATCAGAAACATTAGTGTGAACTCATCTTTAGCTTAATAAATATACTGTGGATAAATACAGAAACAATTACAGATGTGTGTATATGTACACATTAATTTCTTAGCTTTGTCTGCTAATAGGGCCAAGAACTATTGACACCCCAGTAGCAGCAAGCACATTTAGCTCCCAGATCTTGGTTTCTAAATACCAGTCCCATAAAAGACTCCTTAGAGAAATGATTGATTCTAGGGCTGGAGTAGGCAAGATATAAGATGAGCCTAGAGCACTTTATAGTGCCAGAAACAAGGAAGTGCTAAAAAAAAAGAAAAACAGTGGGAACACAGATGCAAACCTGAAAGAACTCTCAGTGGCTTAAGCTGGAATCCCTTTTTTGAGCAATAAAATAAGGTAGTATTGATTAGAACTCAAAAGTGTAAAATAAGTATACATGAATTCGTGCTGATAGAAATGATTACGTAAATTAAGTATAGGAGAAGATACAAATTTTCCTTATGGGAAGAGTTCCAAATGGTATTACTTGAATTCTGCCTCCTTCAGGAAACGGAGCTTAATCTTCCCAACCCCTAGTATGGGATTGGATTTAGTGACTTGCTTCTAAAGAATAGAATATTGAAAGGGGAAAAAAAAAAGAAACTACAGGTTAAAATCTGGCAAATGCTGTCTTATCCAAATGACCAAGGGTAATATTACTAGTGATGTCAAGTTGATATAATATATCCTCCAATATGGGCTTCCCTGGTGGCTTAGACAGTAAAGAACCTGTCTGCAATGCAGGAGACCCAGGTTTGATCCTTGGATCAGAAGATCACCTTGAAAAGGAAACAGCTACCTATTCCAATATTCTTGCTTGGAGAAGCCCATGGACGGAGGAACCTGGCAGGCTACAGTCCATGGGGTTGCAAAGAGTCTGACACGACTGAGTAGCTAACACTTTGACTTTTCATCTTCTGATACTTGACAAGAAAGGCATTTCACCTCTGTGGAATTTCAGAAATAGGCCCACATATGTATGTACAACTGATTTTCAACAAAAGTATAAAGGCAATTCAATAGAAAAAGGATGGTCTTTCCAACAAATGATGCTGTAACAACGGGATATCACTATGCAAAGAAATAAATTCCTGCCCATACTTATGCCCTGTTCAAAAATTATTGTAAAATATGTCATAGACCTAAAAGTAAAATTGAACATCATTAAACTTTCGGAAGAAAATGTAGGAGAAAAATGTAGGACTTTGTTATGTTAGGGAAAGCTTTCTTAGATATGGCACCAAAAATGTGTGATCACATTCACAAGCACTAGGAGTTAGAACATCAACATATCTTTGTGGAGGACACAATTTAACCCACAACAACTGTGGTGGTTCCCAGTTTAAAGATTGTTTTCACGTTTAATGCAGGGGAACTGAGAATTTCTGTGTGTACTAAGTACAATTCCCGTACTGTGTATATAAGTAAAGCATCTTCCATATCTTTGCTTACTTTTCTTTCAAATGTAATGATGGTATTATAATTAATAAATACAGAATTATTTGAAAATATGAGTTTGGTGTAGCTTTTTGGCATTTATTCACTTTGTGGATAATATACTTCTAACTTCTGTTAGGTATATCTCTGCTTTATCCATTTTTACTTTTAACAGTTTTTTTTAATGGTAGGCTGCAGTCCATGGGGTCGCTAAGAGTCGGAGACGACTGAGTGACTTCACTTTGACTTTTCACTTTCATGCATTGGAGAAGGAAATGACAACTCACTCCAGTATTCTTGCCTAGAGAATCCCAGGGACGGGGGAGCCTGGTGGGCTGCCGTCAATGGGGTCGCACAGAGTCGGACACGACTGAAGTGACTTAGCAGCAGCAGCAGCACCTGTTTTACACCACACTTTGGCACTTGGGGTGCACAGTAATGTTACCTTGGACCTTTGTCTTACAAAGTCTGTTCCTAAAACAGCTCCTTCAGCTTCTTGCTTCTGTGTGTTTCCATAAGGGTTAGAAATGATTTCACAGCATTGAGCTAGGAGACTGCTGTGTCTTCTATGTTCTGTTTACCTTGTACACACAGAAACTCCTCTTGACTTCCAGCCAAACTCCCATGTGGATTCCTTACTATAGATAACTTCATCTTAAGGAAGAAATCAACAGGGAGTGCATACCTTGAGTTACAAGGATATTTTGTTACAACATTGTTTATTATACTGTAAAACTGGAGCTAGCCTAAATATTTACAAAAGGGAATTGGTTAAGTTAATTAAATAGCGGTATCACAAAGCACATTGCAGTTATCAAGAATGATCTGGAGCCCTGTTTTTCAAATCTTTATCTCACTTGTAAGTTCAATATATAAAATAAATAAAAGTTAAATAGCTCTGATGTATGGGAAACCCAGAGTCTCCATCTACCCATTTTTGTCCCCTGATGGTCCTAGAATTTTATGCAGCACAGTTTAAAACCATTGCTTTGGTTAAAAAAGAAAAAGTAATGATGTAAATTATGTTGATGTTTTATTAAGTTAAAAAAAATTGCCGAATAATATGTCTGTTGTGCTTTAAGTTTTATAAAAAGAATTTTTATACACTGTGTTTATGCTATATACAAATACAGTAGTCTATACCTTGAGAGAAGATAGGGGATGTACTCATAAAAATTCTAGATACTGAGATTATGGAAGAATTTTTGGTTTCTATTTTGTCTTTTTAAATTACGTACATGTGTTTCTTTGAGAGTAAAAGATATTTTTTCATATTAAGAAATAGAGAATCATTGCTTAATATGAACCTTTACATTTTGGGAAAATAATTCCTCAGTTCTTTGTGAGAAAGGAGTTACCGTGAGAATATTATAAAATACTCTTAGTAGCATAGATTTATTTAGAAATTATTAACATCAGTAGTCTTAGGTGTTAAGTTTGTTAAAATAAGTCACATTTTTATCATCCAAGGGAGAAAGCAGAACTGAATGTCAGTGGATTCAAAATGAACTGAACTTTATAAAGCACTGATTCTCGGTTCTGAGATAATGTAAGAAGGTCAAAACAATTGAAATACTCTTTCCCTCCACCTTTTCAGATTAAGTATTGTTGTGAGGTGAGGTGAGGTGAGGTGAAGTCGCTCAGTCGTGTCCGACTCTTTGCGACCCCGTGGACTGTAACCTACTAGGCTTCTCGGTCCATGGGATTCTCCAGGCAAGAATACTGGAGTGGGTTGCCATTTCCTTCTCCAAGTATTGTTGTGAGCCATTGTTAATGAGTATACCTCTGCTCTAGTTCCTTGGTTTTAGGTCAAGAGGAACTTTTGTAGAAGAAAGGGTAAAAGGGCATGCATATATCTGATTTTCTCAACTTTGCTCCACAAAATTGGATTTTTTTTTTTTTTGCAGTAGTTTGAAAGTTTGAAGTTTTCAGGTTTGGCAGCAGAAAGTGTGATTTTACGATAAACTTTAGTGGATAGCTAAGAGAAATTGAGTTGTTATTATTTGATTGCAAAACCAAAGCATTTATGAAGAGAAATCTTCCTAGTTTTAAAACCAAAATTTTCATCAGAGCATTCATTATATACATATCAAGTAAAGGTATGTTCAATGAAAATTAATTTCCTCAGAAGAAAATAAAACATTTTTATGGATGTGGAAGGGGTGTTATATAGAAAATTTAATTGTAAGGAAACTGGCTGTCCATCAGTTTGTTTTGTAGTCTTATCTTTACCTATATTTTATATTCATATAGCCGCAAAATTTTCATTATTTATGGAAATATCTCACCAGCTAAGGAATATGACTTAAATATAAGGATAGGTAATCAAAATCCTTACCCATAATGCATTATTTACATAAATTTTTAAAATTGTAAGTGGAAAACATAGAATATGCTCAACCTTATTCCCTTAAAATTCTTCCCAGAAAGTGTATAAGATTTTAATTTCCTCAAAAAAAATAGACCTGTGTTGATTTAGATCAAGGAAATTGTGAACATTTTTATCGTGTGTGGGAACTAAATATATACTTTTCTTATTCGGTGTATTTTCTTGTCCTGTGATTTTGGGGCATTACTTGGTTAAATATAGCTATGGCAGTGATTAGGCTTCTTGTAGTCAAGGAATGAGTACACACTGTGTGCCAACACCTGAAGGTGAGCAGAGATCAAGAAGAATAATATTCTGTGATTTGGGAGTTAATGTAGCTTTGGTGGTTTTTTCTTCTCCCAAGATTTTAGAAATGAAATCCTGTTACTGTTGTGTTGACACTTGATAAGTATTTAAGAGCACTTAAGGGAAATCCAAAAAAAAAAAGAGAAATCCATTATAATTTGTTTTCTTGTTTAACTGGTAGTCCTTGCTATATACAATGCTATTTTAAGTGATATATAAAATTTAAATTTTTTATATAATAGAAAATAATTTTTTATATAATAGAAAAAATGTTGACATGCTATTTTATATTTTATTAAATTGTCAAAGTATCTCAATGGCATCTCAATGCAAAAGGTAAAAAGCTAGCAGCTAAGGATTTCTACTTTTTCAGAAGCACAATTGTATCTTTTGCCAAATTTGAAGAAAGAAGTTTCTTCCTACAAATTTTGCGTAATTGTCACTGCAGCTTACAAAATTTGAGCATTTAATATTAGTATATGTTAATGTAAATTCTTGTTGGGAAACATCTCCATCCCAGGTTAGGAGGCCTTTTTCTCTCTCTCTCATTTTTATTGTCACAAACAAATCCTGAAAGAGAGAATTGTGAAACAAGGTTAAGATTTAAATTTCTATCTATAATATAAGGGGAAAAATTGGAAGCAGTGACAGATTTTATTTTCTTGGGCTTCAAAATCACTGTGGATGGTGACTGCAGCCATGAAATTAAGACGCTTGCTCCTTGGGAGGAAAGCTATGACAAACTTAGACAGCATATTAAAAAGTAGAGACATCACTTTGCTGACAAAGGTCCATATAGTCAAAGCTATGGCTTTTCCAGTATTCATGTGTGGATGTGAGAGTTGGACAGAAAGAAGGCTGAGTGCCAAAGAATTGATGCTTTTGAGTTGTGGTGCTGGAGAAGATCTTGAGAGTCCCTTGGACAGCAAGGAGATCAAACCAGTCAATCCTAAAGGAAATCAACCCTGAATATTCGTTGGAAGAACTGATGCTGAGGCTGAAGCTCCAATACTTTGGCCACTTGATGCAAAGAGCCAATTCACTGGAAAAGACGCTGATGCTGGGAAAGATTGAAGGCAGGAGAAGGGACGACAGAGGATGAGATGATTAGATAGCATCACCAACTCAATGGACATGAGTTTGGGCAAACTTCAGGAGATAGTGAAGGACAGAGTAGCCTGGCATGCTGCAGTCCATGGGGTCGCAGAGTCAGGCACGACGACTTTGCAGTTGAGCAACAACAACCCTGTCTAAAGAAAATCATGCATTGACCCTATAAGTCCTGAGATTATTCTGTAGAGTCCAGTTTCTTGCTGATTTTTGTTTAATGTGTTTGATGTTTTGATTGGTGTTGAATGGTATGAGAATACTTAAGTAGTTTGAAGGTTTCAGATTTTTTTAAACCCCCCCCTTTTTTTTTTTGAGTAATTTGAAGTCTTAAAAAGACACTGTAAGTTAATAGTGATACTCATGATCTCAAAGGAAATTTAGTTAGAAACTTTACAGGAAATACTCAGAAAAGTGATAATGTTCCAGATTATCAATAAAGAGATGAAGGTTTAATAAGCTGTTATTTTCTCTTATGACTTACTTTTCCCAGTTCAGAAGCAACCAATATGAAATGTATAATATCTCTGACAGAGAATTAAAGTAATTTAGAATTAACTATTTGATTTGTCAAAGTATGTCCACAAAAACAAGAGACATTTACTTAGCATCTGTCTTATGTTTGAAATTCTTCAGTAAAAGTGGCAGTATACTAAGCTATGTTTAAAAAGTTAATTTGAGATCTTACATTACATTCTAGTGAATCATTTTTGCATCTACACCAAGCTGAGCTCCTTGTTTCTTGTCATGCAGTGGTTTGTACTGCAGGGTCCAGAAGTTTAAAACTAATAACACCATGAAAAATTCTCCATGACTCATCCTGTCAGCTGTAGCTTCTGCTTTAGAGTCTTTCTGATAGAACTAATTATTGTTTTATTGCCAGCTCTGCTAAACTTTTCATGCTTTGGATCTGTATGCTAACAAAAAAGCACAGTGGTGGATAATGTTCAGACTCTTTTTGTCTAGAACCAAAATTTTTAGTTCTTTTAGCAACTCTGAGCTTGACTAGTTATAAATTATAGGTAGCAAAAGGACTTATGACTGGTATTTTGGTTTTTTCTTTTTTTTGGTGGGAGGGAAGTGGTAGTGGTTGTTTACTGCTTTTGGTTCTGTGTGTCTTGCTGTCCAGAGATGTAAAGATTCAGTTGACAGTCGGCTGACGTCGGTACTGTGCTCTGAATCGCATGCTTTTCGGTACTGCGTATTGTAGGCAAATGTCCTTATAGCTGTCTTCGTTTATTATTTTTTGAAAAATGAGATAATAACTTGAGCTAACTTGTTCATATTCATGTTAGAGTACTTCCAAAATTAAGTGCTTTGCTCCAGGTTATTTAAATTAGTTTTTAGAAATAGATAAATGAAAAACTCAGTTTATGTCCAGGACACAGACTACCTTAATCATTCTTGATATTTTAAAGGAGATGGGGAAATGCTTTACTCTTTACTAAATGGCAAGTAAAGTCAACGTAATTTCACTTTGTTTAAAAAAAAATCACTGATCTTACTTGCCAGAATTAAAAGTTTTGGTTATAATCTGATTTTTTTCTTACCCTGTAGCAACTAGGAAATTTGGTAACTTGAGTATTGACATTAACTTTATATAATATGACTTGCCAAGTTAAGTTTATAGTTTCATCATAGTCTTTGAACTATGCATTTCTATGGATTTTACTGAGCTAAAAAGCTATTTGAATAATGTTAGTCTTTATTTTTCTTTTCTATTGAATTTGAAGTCATGCCACTAAAATTCAGAATTTATATTTGTTCTTCCTGATTATTGTTGCTCAGTCACTCAGTCGTGTCCAACTCTTTGCCACCCCATGGACTGCAGCACACAAGGCTTCCCTGTCCTTCACCATCTCATGTTCAAGCTCATGTCCATGGAGTCTGTGATGCCCGCCAACCATCTCATCCTCTGTCATGGCCTTCAGTCATTCCCAGAATCCAATGGGTCCAGTCCAAAGAGTCTTTTCCAATGAGTTGGCTCTTTGCATCAGTGGCTAAAGTATTGGAGCTTCAGCTTCAACATAGTCCTTCCAATACATATTCAGGATTGATTTCCTTTAGAATTGACTGGTTTGATCTCCTTGCTGTCCAAAGGACTCTCAGAAGTCTTCTTCAGCACCACAGTTTGAAGGCATCAGTTTTGCCGTGCTCAGCCTTTTTTATTGTCCAGCTCTCATATCCATACATGACTATTGGAAAAACAATAGCTTTGTCTATACGTATGTTTGTAGACAAAGAAATGTCTGTTTTAAATATGCTGTCTAGGTTTGTCATTGCTTTTCTTCCAAGGAGTAAGTGTCTTTTAATTTCATGGCTGCAGTCACCATCCACAGTGATTTTGGAGCCCAAGAAAATAAAGTCTGTCACTGTTTCCAGTATTTCCCCATCTATTTGCCATGCAATATGGGACCAGATGCCATGATCTTAGTTTTGTGTATATTGAATTTTAAGCCAACTTTCTCATTCTCATCTGTCACCTTCATCAAGAGGCTCTTTAGTTCCTCTTTGCTTTCTGTCATTAGGATGGTATCATCTGCATATCTGAGGTCATTGATATTTCTCACCACAGTCTCGATTCCAGGTTGTGATTCATCCACCCCAGCATTTCAGGTGGTGTACTCTGTATGTTCCCCAGTGGCTCAGACAGTAAAGGATTCTCCTGCAATTCAGGAGACCTGAGTTCGATCCCTGGGTCAGGAAGATCCCCTGGAGAAAGAAATGGTAACCCACTCCAGTATTCTTGCCTGGAACAATCCCATGGATGGAGGAGCCTAGCAGGCTACAGTCCATGGGGTTACAAAGAGTTGGACATGACTGAGTAGCTAATATACTTCTGCATATAAGTTAAATAAGGTTGACAATATACAACCTTGATATACTCCTTGCCCAAGTTTGAACCAGTCCATTGTTCCATGTCCAGATCTAACTGTTGCTTCTTGACTTGCATACAGGTTTTGCAGAAGGCAGATAAGATGATCTGTATGATCTGATATTCTCATCTCTTTAAGAATTTTCTATAGTTTGCTGTGATCTACACAGTCAAAAGCTTTAACATTGTCAATGAAGCAGAAGTAGATGTTTTTCTAGAATACTCATGCTTTTTCTATGATCTAATGGATGTTGGCAATTTGATCTCTGGTTCCTCTGCTTTTTCTGAATTCAGTTTTTACTTTTGTGAGTTCTTGATTCACAGACTGTTGAAGTCTAGCTTGAAGGGTTTTGAGCATTACTTTGCTAGCGTTTGAAATGAGTGCATTGTGTGGTAGTTTGAACATTCTTTGGCATTGCCCTTCTTGGGACTGGAATGAAAACTGACATTTTTGCAGTACTATGGCCACCGCTGAAGTTTTCCTAATTTTCTGGCATATTGAGGAAAGCACTTTCACAGCATCATCTTTTAGGATTTGAAATAGCTCAGCTGGAATTCCATCACCTCCACTAGCTTTGTTCATAGTGATGCTTCTTAAAGCCGACTTGACTTCACATTCCAGGGTGTCTGGTTCTAGGTGAGTGATCACACTATCATGGTTATCCGAGTCATTAAGATCTTTTTTGTATAATTCTTCTGTGTATTATTGCCACCTCTTCTTAATATCTTCTGCTTCTGTCAGGTCCATACTGTTCCTGTCCTTTTTTGTGTTAGGTATCTCTGACTTTCTATAAGAGATCCCTAGTCTTGGCCATTCTATTGTTTTCCTCTGTTTCATTGCATTGTTCACTCAAAAAGGTTTTCTCATCTCTCCTTGCTCTTCTCTGGAACTCTGCATTCAGATGGTATATCTTTCCTTTTCTCCTTTGCCTTTATCTTCTCTTTTCTTCTCAGCTACTTGTAAGGCCTCCTCAGACCACCATGTTGCCTTTTTGCATTTCCTTTTCTTGGGGATGTTTTTGATCACTGCCTCCTGTACAGTGTTACAAACATCTATCCATATTTCTTCAGGCACTCTGTCTATCAGATCTAATCCCTTGAATCTATTTGTCACCACCACTGTATAATCATAAGGGATTTGATTTTGGTCATACCTGAATGTCACTTAGTAATGTCACTGCTGCTGCTGCTGCTGCTAAGTCGCTCCAGTCATGTCTGACTCTGTGTGACCCCATAGATGGCAGCCCACCAGGCTCCGCCGTCCCTGGGATTCTCCAGGCAAGAACACTGGAGTGGGTTGCTATTTCCTTCTCCAGTGCATGAAAGTGAAAAGTGAAAGTGAAGTCACTGAGTCGTGTCCAACTCTCAGTGACCCCATAGACTGCAGCCCACCAGGATCCTCCATCCATGGAATTTTCCAGGCAAAAAGAGTGCTGAAGTGGGGTGCCATCGCCTTCTCCAGTAATGTCACTAGTTCTTCCTAATAGCTACTAGTAATTAAATGCTTAATATGCACAAGGCAGTGCTTCTTATTTAATGCTTCTCATTTTATGATTTACTCCTCAAAATGAAGTGGTGAGTTTGGTATTTAGTATTATCACTGTTCTACAAATGATTCTTAGCGAGGTTAAGCAACTTGCCCAAGTTCAAATACCTTTTCATTGTAAAACAAAAATATGAACCTTGTGTTTTTTCTGAGGAGTCCTTGAACCTAAGGTGTTGAGATCACATGTAATTCTCATTGACTGTACTGTAACAATACTTTGGCCACCTGATATGAAGAGTCAACTCATTGGAAAAGACCCTGATGCTGGGAAAGATTGAGGGCAGGAGGAGAAGGGGGCAACCGAGGATGAGATGGTTAGATAGCATCACCGACTCAGTGGACATGAGTTTGAACAGCTCCGGGAGATAGTGAAGGACTGGGAACCTGGTGTGCTGCAGTCCGTGGGGTCGCCAAGAGCTGGAGATGACTTAGAGACTGAACAGTGACAGAACTGTAACAATACTGGAATAGTCTATTTTTTGCACTGATGTTTATTATCATTTTATGAGGAGTTCAGCCTAAGAATTATCTTAATTGTTAACCTGTTTTGCAGAATTCTTTGTCTAGTAACTTTACTCACTAAAGTGATTTTTCTCTTGCATTTTAATATTACTAAAATCAGGATGTATGTTACAATGGAATTTTTAAGAATTCTAAATTTAGTAGCTAACATTGTTTGAATGTTAATAAAAGCTTGACCACTCTCCAATGTAGATGAAATTTCCTTAACTTCCTCCGCTTCATTTCTGTCATCCATTATTAAGAACCATCCAGATCTCAAATTCCTCATCATAACTAAACCCAGGGGAGAAAAATCTAATATCTTGGAGGAAACAGAATAGGAATTAAGGTTTGTCTATGATATTCCCATTTCTTCTTTCAGAATGCTTCTCATTGGAGTGGTATCCAAAGGCTAGCTTTTGTCTCACCAAAATCAATAAAAGGAAAATATGATTTCTAGTGGCTATTTATTACAAGCAGATATGTCGTAACACATCACTTTGGCACTTCTTTGCAGTTTTTTTAATCCAGAAGAAATTCTTTGTGATGGTCTTAAAGCTTTTAGGTTTTAAGATCTCTCTTTTTTAAAAAATTATTTTTGTCTGCACTGGGTCTTCGTTGATGCGTGCGCTTTTCTCTAGTTGCGGAGAGCAGGGACTGCTCTGTTGAGGTGCACGGATTTCTCATCACTGTGACTTCTCTTGTTGCAGGGGACGGGCTCAATACCTGTGGCACATGGGCTTAGTAGCTCCGCAGCATGTGGGATCTTCTCAGACCAGGAATTGAACCCGTGTCCTCTGCACTGGCAGGCAGATTCTTTACCACTGAGCCACCAGGGAAGCCCTGAGTTTTTCAATTTTAAAAACAGCTATGACATCATGTATATGTATATATGTATCATAGAATCATTAAACCTGGCTCAGAAATGAAAGTCTTATTCCAATATATATATTAATTGCAGGTTAGGGTTGTTTAATTACCGAATAACATTTCCCTCTACACTATTTAACATATTGGGAGAAGTGTGAAAATAAAAAATTGGGGGAGGCCTCTGTATATTGTAACCTAATGATTTAATACTAGAGCTCAGAACTAGCAAAGAAAAGGCATCCTGAATCAAGTGAGTCAATGTGTTGTGACATTTAAGGCCCTTGGTTAGGATTTTTGGCATGCAAGTATGCTTAGTATGCTTAGACGACTGAGGATGAGATAGTTAGATGGCATCACCAACTCAAGACACGAGTTTGAGCAAGCTCTGGGAGATGATGAAGGACAGGGAAGCCTGGTGTGCTGCAGTCCATGCGTGCATGCGTGCTAAATCACTTCAATTGTATCCAACTCTTTGTGACTCCATGGACTGTAACCCTCCAGATTCTCTGTCCATGGGATTCTTTAGGCAAGAATACTGGAGCAAATTGCTACGCCCTTCTCCAGGGGATCTTCCCAACCTGGAAATCAAACTGGTGTCTGCCTGTGTCTCCTGCATTGCAGGCGAATTCTTTTCCCACTAAGTCACCTGGGAATCTGCAGTCCATGGGATCGCAAAAAGTCAGATACAATTTAGGGACTGAACAACAACCAAGGCACCTTATCCCAGTGGCTCAAACTCCTGGGAACCCTTTCGTTTATCTGTTACGATTCTTCATATTGGCGCTTTGACTTTGTCATATATCTAGCAAAATACATATAGACATATATAAATAAACACAAACATATTCATTGTTGGCTAAATGTTCAAGTCATCAACAGGATATTTTCAAAATCCAGACGCATTTGATTAACTAGCCACATCTAATGTTATGTCAGCATTCACACACAGCTGTTTCTACTTAAATATCTAACCAGATGAGATTTTAACAATTTTATGATTGGACTACACAATGGACAGGGACTTGGAAATACGGGATTTTTGTACATCAGAATTGTTTTATCAGCCTAGTGTTGGGCTACTATGTTGCTTAGTATATGGCCATTTCTCAGCCTTTAGCCTACCTTTCTGTAGCATTTAGTAGTAGTATCTCTTCTTTGTTGGTCCCTAGGACAGCCCTTTCTCTATTGTGATTTATCTTCTTTATCTCCCTCATCAGCTGTCACATCCTTTCTCAGTTGTTCAGAAAGTAGGTTTCTTTTCCCCAGGATTTGATCCTTGGTGTTTTCTCTTTATGTGCTGTTTTAAATTCAGTGACCATCAGTAGGTTGGTGACACAAATCTACAACTCTAGCCCCAAGTTTTTCTTTGGGGTTCTAGCTTTCTGCTTCTAGCTGTCTTATTACATCTCCATGTCAATATCCAGGAGGCGGTAGTGATTTTACAAAACTGTGGGATTCTGTTGGTGATGTTCTTTGCTAGAGCTGATGGAAGAAGGCCCTTGACTTTGCTACTTACATGCATATACAATGTCATATGCGTATGTACATGTATATTTGTTTGTTTTACCACATATTTTAAAGTCGAATTTGGTGATTAGAGAAAAAGTATTGTGATGTAAAGATTTTCTTGAGAAATTTCTTTGTACTTGGGGACTGTGGTAAGTCAGTTGCAATAAGGGGACTGTGGTAAGTCAACTGCAATAAGGAGGTTGTACTGTGAGGTAGCCCTTCTTATTTCATTTTTGTCCTCTTTCCTTTCCTTTCCATTCCCTTGTAAGAGAAAATAGTTCAGGAAACTGGTTTACAATCAGTAGTCTGGGAACTTCCGGTTTCTTTACCAGAATCTCCCTGGATGATGCAGTTTCTGACGCAAGCGGCATTGTTCTGGGATAGGAGTTTTTAATATAATGGTTGTCAGGCCAAGTGGCTAAGGTTGCTAACTGCAGGTATTATCCTTTGCAGAAATTCAGTTGGGAATTCTTTACTGCCAACTTTTATGTTCATCTTTTTAAAAAAATTATTTTAATTGGAGGATAATTACTTTACAATATTGATTCTTTCAATCTAAATCCCATTCCCTCCCTCCTCCTCCAGCAAGTAAGGATGGACTACTTAGGAACTCTTATTTCTGAAGATTTTATAATCTTTTGTAATCAATATATTCTTTAGAGCAGTGTCCCCTCTCTTAGTCCAGAATCTCTATTTCTTGTCATGCCTACCTGGGTTGTAAGTTAATATTCTGTAACTTATTAGGGAAGTTTTTAGAGTCTCTTTTTTCTTTAGATCAATGTTAATTTATATGGAAATTAAAGGGAATTATAATTAAAGTTGATTTAGACTAAGTTTTCTTTTTAAGCTAAACTACCTCCATGCCAAATAGTCAAGTATCATTGTTTTATGTCTATTTCTTCCTACCCTTAATAATGTGCTTCCCTGGTGGCTCAGTGGTACAGAATCTGCCTGCAATGCAGGAGACACGGGTTCTATCCCTGGGTGAGGAAGATCCCCTGGAGAAGGAAATGGCAATCCATTCCAATATTCTTGCCTGGGAAATCCCATGAACAGAGGAGCCTGGTGGGCTACAGTGCATGGAGTCACAAAAAGAGTCGGACACAACTTAGCGACTAAACAACAACCCTTACTAATAGTCTTAGAGAAAAATTACTGATATTCTTAATAAACCCTGTTCTTACTACCTAGACTAAATAACCTTTACATGAAATAGTATAGGTTGAGATAATTATAGAAATGACAAAGATGAGAAGAAGAATGGAAGTGTGAGAACATTCCTTTAGACTTAGGTTAGTGTTTATGTATAGCATCAAATTTTTATCAGGAAGCCTCCAGCAATATTCTTTTAAAAAGACAACCAGGAGGAAAAGTTGTAGTTCTTCTTGCTTACAGAACTGAAAAAAATGTTAAAGTACCTTTTGTTTTCTACTTTTGGAACTTGTTTGTACTAACTGATAGTACTTCAATGATAGTTTTTTCTAGATTTCTGTTATTACAGAAATAATTGAATGGGGAATATTTATGTTAAACATAAATAATTAAAGATCTTGATTTGATCATGGTCAAAGGTTAGACATGGACCAATAGAGCAGTAATCAGGACCCAGATATTTTGGATGGGGAAAGGTGAAGAAGGAACTTTCTTTCTAGGAAAAGTAAATATAGTATTTATATTATAATATTTATCATGGTGACATTTTTCTAGCTTCCATTTTTTAAGTCTGTAAAATAGAAGTAATATCTTCATAGATATTTTTAGAATTAAAAAATAATATATGTGAACAGTTTAGAATAGTGCTTAGCATCTACTAAGCCCTCAGTAAATGTAGCTATTGCTGTTATTATTTGGATTTTTAAAAAGAACCCATACTCAGGGACAGCTGATGGTAAATGCACCTGCAATTTAAGATTTAACAAAGTAGTTAAGACATTAAAAAATGTATCCAGTTCCACTTGTTTGTTGAATCTTGCCTTGGAAAAGTTAGTACAAGATTTAAATCCCTTATTCTGGTTTTATAGAATTAATAAACTTAATAACAATCTTACAAGTGAAATAACTACATCTAATCTTTTTGTTTTTTCTTTGTTTCAGGTTTCCCCTCAAAAAACCTATAAGGTAAGTTGTTCAGTTGCACTTCATATGTTTAGGTTCAGTGTTACTTAGAAGTGTTCCTTTGAAATTATGGTGTATTTTTGTGGTTTTAGAAAATGTGGATTTAAGTAGTTTAAAATTTCAAAATGTTTTACAAGTTTGAAATATAACAGGTGTTGCATATTTTTTCTGGAAGATGGCATTATTTTGATAACATTTCTAATGTTTTTAATATAAGCATTTAAAAAGTTTGTTCAAATTGATACTTAAGGTCACTCCCTATGAAGAGATTTAATTTCAAAATCTTCTGTGACTGTTTTAAGTTGTGAGTAGCTTGGGGAGTGTAAATGGATTGCCAGTTTTGATGTGTTTTATAACTTAGGTGACTGTAACTGCCTTTAGTTAATGAACTTTGGCAAACTGAATTAGTTACCCTAAGAAAGTAAAGGAAAAAAATCCAGAATGTCCAGATATTTCTGTGTCTGTATCTATATCTTCATATTTATTCATTTCCTGGGATTAAGTGCCTCTTCCTGAGTACTTGTTCTTCAGCATCTCTTTTCTCTCTGATCTTAATTGTCATAAATATTATTTAAAATGTAGGTAGTGTGTCATTCCTATTTATTATGAAACTTTTATCATTTTTTAGTGATGGCATAGTCCAAGGTACCAATGCTCATCTTGGCATTCAGCTAATTAGTAATGTATGTGTTACAATAGCGGTCTTGTTTGCTGCCCAGTCATTATCTGATCAAGTGTAATATGGTAGGGCATAGGAAAAACAATCATTCTAATGTCATCTGGGGCTTGCAAAAAATATGTCTGTGGCACGAACTGTAGGCAGGCTTTAAAAGAGCCTTGCCTAAGATTTTTTTTTTTAACTGTTCTCATCTATGCTATATTTACACAGTGTTTTTGAACCTGACCATAGTAAACACAGGATTGGGGACTATGTTTAATTACTTTTCAGTACTGTTTTTTTGTCTGTTAAATTTGAATAATAGTGATCAACCTATGAAAACCACTAAGAGATTTTAAGCAGTTATTTCTCAGAATCAAATACACCTTATTACTAAATGCTGTGCTGTGCTTAGTCACACAGTCTTGTCCACCTCTTGTGACCCCATGAACTGTTGCCTGCCAGGCTCCTCTGTCCATGGGATTCTCCAGGCAAAACTACTCTAGTAGTCTTCCTCCAGGGGATCTTCCCAACCCAGGGATCGAACCTAGGTCTCCCATATTGCAGGCAGATTCTTTACTGATTGAGCCACCAGGGAAGCTCAAGAATAATGGAATGGGTAGCCTATCCCTTTTCCCGGGAGTCTTCCCTACCCAGGAATCGAACTGGGGTCTCCTGCGTTACAGGCGGATTCTTCACCAGCTGAGCTACCAGGGAAACCCTTATTGGTAAATACTGCTCATTATTTTAAAGCACTTTTTGTAACCAGCTAAATAGACTCTGTATTAAACATAGCACAGACTGAATTTTAAAACATTTTGAAAAATATGAATTAGGTTTATGAGACCTAAGGTAAACTCATTTATTGGTTTCTCTTTGTAAGACGCACTTGGGATTTTTAAATTGTTTTTGTTACAGTGATTTTTTTTTTTTGTAGTAAATGTTTAATTGCTTTTATTTAACTTAGGCATGGAAGTATTTTGAACCGAGAGTCACCAACAGATAAGAAGCAGAAAGTTGAGCGCAGTACATCACATGATTTTGACCCCACAGGTAACACACTTTGTTCTGCCAAAGAATACTGAGACTGGTGAAGTTTCGAATAATACACCTTCAGCTACATGACTGCCTGAAACACCCAGGAGTAGCTGTTTGATCTATTTAAGAGTCTCCTTCCTCTTCAGTTACATAATATGAAACCTTTGCACTCAGAAGGAATACAGGCATTTTTAACTTTCAACACTATGGATTCTACTATGGAAGCATCATTGCAGGCTGTGTTATATTTTTAAATAATAATGATAATAGAAATAGCTATATCATAATTGGAAATTTTGGTCAGACCAAGGACTTAGTAGCAAGGGAAGTCCTAGGAGTGAATAATAGTATGTTTATGAAACCAACATTGTAATCAAGGCTATAACAACTACATATTCTGTAGTCAATTAAAAATTCAGATGTGATCACAGTAAATTGGAGAATTAGATAAAATAATTCAAAATTAATGATTGTCTCACTTTATAGAGTAAGTAGATGAATAGAAATCCCTTTTTCTTCAAAAAGTATTCTAAACTCAGAGCTGTCTTTCAACTTCAGTAGTGTTGATATTTCCTAGAATTTTCATGCTAGTGCACTTTTGACTATTTATATTCTTGATTTTGTATATAGGTTGAACCCTTCTTGTAATATATAGGCTTTGTTTTTCCCTTGTAAACTCAGTATTTAATTTATAAAAATTACTTGATAAATTTGCTTTTGTCATTGCAAATTTATTCTCTGTGCATATACTGTTTTGTTCACTTAGACATTCCCATGACAAAAGATAAAGTAAGTAAATACTAAGGTCTCAGATACATAAATATCATGTATCTATTTTTAGGTATTTTCACTTAGAAATAACATTTTTAATAGAGTGTGTTTTGTATCCAAGATGTTTCATAGTTTAGTATAAACCGCTAGTGCACTTTGAAAAACATATTAAAAAAATATTACCTGGTAAGGGAAGAATGGGAAGTGAACAGCTACTGAACCTTGGGTGGTAGGTTAAAAATGAAATCCCGGTCATCAATTTAGGAGGCTTTGGTGGTGGGAGTATGTAATATGTAACTTCTGGATCTCTATTAAGAAATAATTCTTTGTTTTTGACACCTCATTTTGATGTCATAGGACTCCAAGGCTTTCATTTATTGATTAGTTTTGTCTTGATAACTAGGGTCACAAAGTTTCTGTCCTATACTCATCGAAGCCATTAAAGTCTTACTAGATTGACTTACTCTGTATTGTTCATCTGTGATGTGCCCATCTCCAAAGACAGATTAGCAAAGTGGAACGCAGTGTTTCACAATGAGATTATTACAGCTTTTAGTGCTTTTGCCATCTCTACAATTGTCAGATAATGTATTTTGTAGAGTTCTCATGTGATGTTTTGTTTGAACATATTTTTATTGCACTGTCTTTTCTCCAGCATATCTAAAACGCCATTACCTGTGCTGTTCGTGGCCATTCTAAGGGCTGTCGCCTGTGATGTTCATACTTTGTGTTTGCACGATTTAACTTGATCATGATTCATTCTTTTTTTTTTTTTCCCCATGAATTTTCCCCCTTACATTTGGTCTCCATATTTTCTATATCTCTCTCCTTTTCTCCCACTCTTGTGCAGATAGCTCCTCCAAGAAGACAAAGTCTAGTTCAGAGGAGAGTAGATCCGAGATATATGGTAAGCTAATGTAGCCAATTCAGCCTTGCACCTTTGGAGCTTGCTTCATGCTGTTTCATTTTTCTTTTTTTAACTGCAGTCGTCTTGTGTCTGCTCTGCATGGCATGATCTCCTGCAGGGAAAGGGAGCCTGGGGTTTTAATGTGGCTGTGATGTGGAAGCTTAAGATTGCTAGAAACTAACATTATAGAGGAAGAACAGGTACACTGCCCATCTTCTCTTTCATCTTGTTTATGTTAGGAAGGTGATCTCTAAGATGTTTGGGTCGAGTTTCTCCAAATAACATGAATGAGCTTTGAGTTCTTGGCGTTTTCTTCCCATGTCCCATTGGCAGAGTTTGGATCATGTGGAATTTCATCATTCCTACCAGTCTTCTCCTCTCAGTCTAGTCCCAGTGTAGTTTAGATGTGTTAGCAGCTCTTCAGAATTTTTATTTTATTTTTTTATTATTTCTTTCTTTTTAACTGCCTCATCATCTGGAAGTGCTGTTCTTGTATAATTTATCTACAACAGCAAAAATAAGTGTTTTATTTTTGTAGATGAAGAATGTCTCTGCCTTTCATAAGTCTCCCCAAAGCTTATTCTGAATGGGAAAATTTCAAAATGGCACCTCTAAAAAATAATCTCCACAAAGAGCAGGTTTAACCTGAATGGTCAAGTCTTGGAGCAGATGCTTGAAACACTAATATTTCCAGGCTGTGTTCTGTCTTCCAAAGATAACATAAACCCTGTTTGTGTAGTTCAGACATATTTTTCTTTTTCCTTTGCATAATTTTACCTGCCCTCTTTTCTTGTTTTGGCATCTAATTAGTGTTTTGACAAAAGTGAATAAGAGAAGCACTGCCTGGAACCTAGACTTTTAAAATAATCTTTGAAAGACTAATAAGTTTTTCTTTTTTAAGAAGATTCGAAATTTGGCCTCAAAGAAAAACCAGGTCTTCTTCAATAGAGCCAAAATCTATCAAGTAGAAGTTTCTCCAGGTGCAGCTGTTTCCTAGCTTGATTAATACATGAAAGGAAAAAATATGTAAAAATGCCCCCTTTCTCTTTTAAGACACTTGAACACATACTATCAGGTACTGTTTAGTATTATGAGGCCTATGTTTGGTTATAAATCAGTTAATGCTTCTGTGTTAGGTATATACTCATAGTTCTTTGCTTGGGTTTATGTGACTAGTACTTTTTCTGTGCAGTTTAAACCTTTTGCATTAGTTCAGCAGGAAATGTGTACCATGCCATATGGCATGTCAGATTCATGTTTTTTTCTTGCTTCCAAAGTATTTGGCTCCTCATAATTTCTTGAGACTCTGTCTTTCTGTTCTATATAAAGAGCTTCCTATGGTTTATTCTCTCCTTAGGAATGTGAACACTCTCTTTATAGCACCATTCTTTTCCAGTAACCCTTGCAGTGTTGTAATTTCATCTCCCCCTCATTTTCCTAGATCTGTGGTATGTATGCTGTTTGCTTTGGATGAGACTAACAATTTAGGAATCCATGGCTAGAAATAGTATACTAATATTTTTCTTACCAGCGATAGGAATACTAACACTAGTTCAGACATGCCATTGGCTTGGTAGTAATAGAAACATTTTAAGTGGTAATGGGGAAGTAAGGTGTGGCTTCCCTGTGTTTGTTTCTTGAGAACCCTTGAAATACCTTTTTTGGAAGGAACTAAGCCATGAGTTCTCAAAAAGCACTTTCGAGAGGGATGACTTGATCAGAACAGAGTTAGCATGCTAACTTAAATCTCGTTGTCATTACAAATGTTTTATCACCAGTGTGAATAGGCTTCTTCAGACTCTGTGCAATTAGCTTGGGTGGAAAGGAATATCTGGAGAGTTTTGGAAAGTTTAGAAATACTGGAGTATGACTTAAGTAGAATCATAGTAACTGATGACGTTGCTTTAGTGTAGGGTCTCTTAAGCAAGGAGATCCAACCAGTCCATCCTAAAGGAAGTCAGTCCTGAATATTCATTGGAAGGACTGATGCGGAAGCTGAAACTTCAATACTTTGGCCACCTGATGCAAAGAACTGACTCATTTGAAAAGACCCTGATGCTTTGGAAAGATTGAGGGCGGGAGGAGAAGGGGACGACAGAGAATGGGATGGTTGGATGGCATCACTTACACAATGGACATGAGTTTGAATAAACCCTGGAAGTTGGTGATGGACAGGGAGCCCTGGCACGCTGCACTCCATGAGGTCGCAAAGAGTCGGACATGACTGAGCTACTGAACTGAACTGAGGATCTCTTAAATAAACAGTTAAAAGTAGGCTGCTACTTTTAACTTTTGAGATTATCTTCTCTTGGGGTAAAATTTGTTAGCTGGATGCTTCACACAGATACTCGTCATTCACTTACAAATTATTTATTTTAAATTTTCCTAGCCATTTTTAGAGCCATTTTATGAGATGGATTTACTTTGCTCATTTTAAGAGGAAATCAAATGTTTGTTTTGTATTCACTTCTTTATTAAGCTTTTGCCCAGTGCAGTAGGTCAATATTTGTTCCTTTTCCCCTTATTTTCCTCTCAGAACATTTTGGAGTCTTTTGACCACATACAGATATATTTTCTGATCTGCAATTTTAATGATATTTAATTTTATGTTTTCCTTACTGTAATGGAGAAATTTTGTGTTGTTTGAGGAATGTGAGAAATTTAGCAAGGAAATTTTGAGTTAGACTACAGCTTCTCCCTAATTTGTCTGAAAAGATCTCAGCTGATGATATTATGTATAAGAAAATAAGCTATATCTTTTTGAATCTGTGTTAGTTTGCTGGGACTTCTATAGCAAAATACTGGAGACTTGACTTAAACAGTTTTATTTTCTCAGTTTGGAGACTAAAAATGTGAGAGCAGGCTGCCAGCAGCTGCCAGCATTAGTCGGGTCCGATATGCAGATGACACCACCCTTATGGCAGAAAGTGAAGAGGAGCTAAAAGGCCTCTTGATGAAAGTGAAAGAGGAGAGTGAAAAAGTTGGCTTAAAGCTCAACATTCAGAAAACGAAGATCATGGCATCTGGTCCCATCACCTCATGGGAAATAGATGGGGAAACAGTGGAAACAGTGCCAGACTTTATTTTTTTGGGCTCCAAAGTCACTGCTGATGGTGACTGCAGCCATGAAATTAGAAGACGCTTACTCCTTGGAAGAAAAGTTAGCTCCTCTCCTGGTTTAAAGATGGTCACCATCTTGCTTCGTGCTTGCGTGGTGTTTTCCTTGGTGCAAGCGTGTGTAGGGGGAAAAGAGAGTACAAGCACTTTGGTATCTCGTAAGGCCACTAATCCCAGCATGAGAGCCTCACTCTTAATGATCTTGAAAGTGAAAGTGAAGTCGCTCAGTCGTGTCTGACTCTTTTGAGACCCTGTGGACTGTAGCCTGCAGGCTCCTCCGTCCATGGGCGTCTCCAGGCAAGAATACTGGAGTGGGTTGCCATTTCCTTCTCCAGGGGATCTTCTTGACCCAGGGATCGAACTTAGGTCTCCTGCATTGCAGGCAGATGCTTTAACCTCTGAGCCACCAGGGAACTTAACCCATTCCTTCTCAAAGGACTCATTCATCTCCAAATACTGTCATGTTGAGGGTTAGGACTCAGCATATGAATTTTGTGGGGGTGACACAGACATTCAGTCCGTAACAGAAGCAAATTGTTACTACTTGAAATATTGTGATTTAGATAGAGTATAATTTTTTAAATTCATATTTTTTTCCTGACTTCTCATATCTGTAAAATGAGAAGTTCTTGGTTTGATTTTTACTCCCACCAAGTTATCATTCTCTCTGTTTTTTCTTCAGCTTTGCCAAGAGCATTCTACACCATGAATGTCTGTGTCCTCATAAGTCACTCACTCCTTAACTTCTTAAAATCTGACTGCTGAACACATACTGTCTGGGAGGTGAATCAAAACAATCTAACTTGAAAATTTATAAACTTTTTCTCAGTTCTCACCTTCCCCTGAGACATTAGGCAGTGATGATACCCTATCTTTGGTGTATATAATATTACGTCTACCCTTTCCTTTTCTCTTTATGTTGGTTTTGTCTTTTCTGTATTTGTTTTTTCCTTCTTCTAAATTTAGGCATAACCCAAGTTTGTCCCCAATCTTTTTCTGTTTCCAATCTCATATTTGTAACAATACACTGCATACTTCCACTCTGTCCTTCAAATCCAAATGACCAGTCTGGGATTTATCAGTGTTAACTGTGGCTGGAAATTGATTTCCCTGTTTCTTTCAGTAGCACAGTCACTTTTCTGTTCACTTAGTCTTATTTTCTTAAATTTACCTCGACTTCTCCCTTTCTCTTGTCCTCTCTTGTCAGCTGTTTGCCACGTTTCATTGGTTCTGCCGTCACATTATTTTTCACCCCTTACTGCATGGTTTCATCTTTGCAGCTTTGTTCAGTTTTTTATTATGTCATTAGACTTATTTAATAGACTAGACTCATAAGTTTCTTTCATGTTGATTTCACATTGATTCACTTCCTTTTCATTTTTCTGTATTCAATCAGATTGGTATCACTGAAGTAAGGATTTAGTCATTCACTTTTTAGGAAAGTACAAATAGTTATTACAATATGCCATGATTTGTTTCCAACTCATCCTTCTCCATTAATCTACTGCTTTTCACCTAAAGGAACCAGACTGTCCCCCAAATTTTCATTTCTTCATATATGACTTGGTACTTTTTCTTTGCTCATGCCATCTCCATTGTTTTGAATGGTTTATCTCCTATAACTCCTTGTTAGAATCCTCCCCACCCTTCAAGGCCTGTGTTCAAATACTGCCTCTTCCATATGGCTTTCCTAAGTTTGCTAAGTTTTTAAACAATTGCTTTTGTTGTCTGACATCCTATTAACATCCTGCTTTATGTCAAGTTGTTCATATTTATATTCATCTTTGCATCTTTCATAATGCCTGACACACTGGAATCACCCATTGAGTAAATGGTTGTTGAGATTGGTATGCATTGTTTTAGTAAAGAGGATTAATGGAATAAAATTGTTGATTCATTTAAATAGGATTCTTCCTTTCTCTGAAAAATTTTAAGGTAGAAAATGTAACTTTGAAAAAGACTAACTGTTGGTTATTATCTAAAAGAAAGAAATTGATATATTTGTAACTTAAGGCCCTTCTTGCTGGCAGCATTGTGCATTTAGAATCAAGAAGCTTCTTAATCAAAGGATTATCTAAGGTCTAACTCATAAAACATGTATGTCTGGCAGCAGTTTAAAAATGAGCTGTTTTTATGGGGTTGCACATGGTCTTTCTACACACCTTTCCCTGAAGCTAATTCTTAAGAGGTGAGACTTAGTTTGGTCATGTAAAAAAATCAAAGATGAAGAAAGACTAATGTGCTTTCCCTTAAGTAAATGCAGTTTGAAAGGTTTAGCATGTTGCTTTGCATATTTAACACTACATTTTCATTAATTTTCTGTTTGGCAATATAGTTGCCAAATTTTTCAAGGAATATATTGTAGTGAAACCTCAGAGTACTTTTTCACCTTTTTTAGAATACCTCAAAGACTTCTTCCCCTCCCTATGGTAAACCATTATAAAGACTTAATTTTTTTTCACTTTCAATCCTTGGTATTTAACTTTTGAGTAAGAAACAGTTTTTTATGTTGATTTCAAATGTTGCATTGGAAAGGGGGATTAAGGAGGTGGAGTAAAAGGATGTGAAGTTCACCTACCCCTAAAAGCACATGAAAAATACATCTACATGTAGAAAAATTCTCACTGAAAACAAACTGGAAACTGGCAGAACAACTATACAACCAAGGCTGCAAGAAAGATTCTCATGTAATTGGGTAGGATGGGAAGAAACACTGAGCTGAGACCTCTGTCCCTAGAAGGGACCTAAGAGGAAGAGGGAAGGAGTGTGGGTGGACACTCACCCTGGGAAGTAAGCAGGTGGAGCCACAGGCTGGGAATCATAGTTCTGGGGTCCTCTGTAGAGGAGGCAGGCCCCCTTGGCTGCTTGGTGAACCAGTGGGACAAAGAGAAAGGCTGCAAAAGCCTGGACTCCACTGTGAGGAGTACGTGGGTACTGGCTTGCCAACAAGAAACACATTTAAAAGGGAACAGAGCCATTTCAAGCCTGACTACCAGGGATTCTGCTCTAGCAACCTGGGAGTGGACCCCACCCCGACAAGGCAACAGTGTCTGCCACTGAGCAGAGAGGAAATCCCACCTTAAGTCCTGTGCAGGCCAGGACCAACACCAACCACCAGCACCGGTGTGTGCACCCCGTCAAGGTGATCATGGCTAGCACATCCTGAGGAAAGATGTATCTGGCATCCACATCAAGTTCAGCCCTCACACCAGAGACAATAGGCATAAACAGTCTACATGGGAATGCTGCTATGTAAAAGCATCCCTCAAGACCATAGTGGATAACTTTACACCTAAATTCAGAGACAGAGTTAAGTAAAATGGTAAGGGAGAGGAACTACCCTCAAAAGAGCAAGGAACTACCCTGAAATAATAAATAATGAAACAGAGGTAATCAGTCTATTGTTTAATGAATTCAAAAATTTTATAATAAAAATGTTAACTAAGAAAGAGAATTGATCTAAGCACAGATAATTTCTAGAACCAATAAAGAGCCAATAAAAAATAGATAATTCAGATTTCCACTTGGAACTCTGGTCTGAAGTGTCTAGTGCTAGGCCTCCACATGCAGTTCCCTATGAGCAAGTGAAACTAGACAAAGCATGAAGGAAAAAAGAACACAGGCACAAGTCATCCCTAAAAAGAAATCAACACAAACCACTCAACCAACCTTTCCCTCCAAGGACAGAAACCAAAAGGAAGAAGGAATACAACCCTAAAGCCTGATCTCAAGTGGAGCAAGTTAGAAAAAATGATGAAAAGACAGAAATACAGTACAAATGAAAGAACAAGGTCGAAATTCAAAGACCAAATAAACGAAGAGGAAATAAGCAATCTACCTGAAAGAGAATTCAGAATAATGATAGTAAAGATGCTCTGAAGACTTGAAAATAAAATGGGGAAAATGCAAGAAACATTTGACACCATTAATATAATCACCAAGGACATAGAAAAAATAAGAAGCAAACAGAGATGAGTAACACAGTTACTGAAATAAAAAATACTCTAGAAGGAACCAATAGCAGAGTAACTGAGGCAGAGGAATGGATAAGTGAGCTGGAAGATGGAATGGTAGAAATAACTGCTGAGGAGCAGAATAGAGGGAAAAGAATGAAAAGAATTGAGGATAGCCTCAGAGACCTTTGGGACAATATTAAACTCACCGGCATTCAAGTTATAGGGGTCACGACATAGCAGCAGCAGCAGAGGAAGAAGAAAAACAGAAAGGCACTGAGAACATTTTTGAAGAAATTAGATCAAGATCAAGAAGCACAGAGTCCCTTACAGGAGAAACATGTTGAGACACACATTAATCAAGCTGACAGAGATTAAGCACAAAGAAAGAATATTAAAAGCAGCAAAGGAAAAGCAACAAGTAACATACAAGGGAAAACTCATATGTTTAACAGCAGATCTTTTAGCAGAAACCCTGCAGGCCAGAAGGGAATGGCAAGATATATTTAAAGTACTGAAAGAGAAAAATCTACAACCAAGATTACTATACTTGGCAAAGATCTCATCCAGAATTGATGGAGAAATCAGAAGTTTTACAGATAAGCAGAGGTTAAGAGAATTGAGCACCACCAAACTAATCTTGCAACAAATACTGAAGGGACTTATATAGCCAGTAAACACACAAGAAAGGAAAGACCTACAAAAACAAACCCAAAACAATCAAGAAAATGCCAGTAGGAACATACGTATCACTAATCACCTTAAATATAAACGGATTAATGCACCAACCAAAAGATACAGACTGACTGAATGGATACAAAAATAAGACCCTACAAGAGACCCACTTCAGACCTAGAGACACATACAGACTGAAAGCAAAAGGATGAAAAAAGATATTCCGTGTGAATGGAAACCAAAAGAAATTCGAAGTGGCAATCCTTATTTCAGACAAAATAGATTTTAAAGAATATTATAAGAGACAAGGATACTACATAATGATCAAGGGATTAATCCAAGAAGACATAACAATTGTAAATATTTATGCACCCAACATAGGAGTACCTTGATACATAAGGCAAACACTAACAGGCATAAGAGGGGAAATCGACAGTAATACTATAATAGTAGGGGACTTTGACACCCCATTTACACCAATGGACAGATCATCAAGATAGAGAATCAATAAGGAAACACAAACCTTAAATGAAACATTAGACCAAATGGACCTAATTGATATCTTCAGGACTTTGCATCCAAATGCAGAAGAATACACTTTCTTCTCAAGTGCACATGGGACTTTTTCCAGGATAGACCACATCTTGGGTCACAAATCAAGCCTCAATAAATTTAAGAAAATTGAAATCGTATCAGGTATCTTCTCTGACCACAACACTATGAGACTAGATATTAACTAGGGAAAAAAAAACAGCAAAAAACAGAAATTCATAGAGATTAAATGATACATTACTAAATAACAGAGGTTACTGAAGAAATAAGGGAAATCAAAAGATTCCTAGAAACAAATGACAATGAAAACACAATGAATGACCTAAAACCTATGGGCTCAGCAAAAGCAGTTCTAAGAGGGAAGTTCATAGCAACACAAGCATACCTTAGGAAACAAGAAAAGCATCGAAGAGACAACCTAATTCTACACCTAAAGGAGCTAGAAAAAGAAAACAGAGAAAAGCCCCAAAGTCAGCAGAAGGAAAGAAATCCTAAATATTAGAGCAGAAATAAATGAAAAAGAAATGAATTGTTACCAAAGATTAATAAAACTAAAACCTGGTTCTTTGAGAAGATAAACAAAATTGACAAACCATTAGCCAGACACATCAAGAAAAAAAGGGAGGAAAGTCAGATCAACAGAATTAGAAATGAAAAAGAAATTACAACAGACAACACAGAAACACAAAGGATCATAAGAGAATATTGTGAGCAAGTATATGCTAGAGGAGATGGACAGATACTTAGAAAAGTTCAATCTCTCAAGACTGAACCAGGAAGAAATAGAAATTATGAACAACCCAGTTACAAACACTGAAATTGAAACTGTGATTTAAAAAAACTCCCCAAAAAACAAAACCCCAGGGCCAGATGGCTTCATAGGTGAATTCTATCAAACTTTTAGAGAAGACCTAATGCCTATTTTTCTGAAACTCTTGCAAAAATTGCAGATGAAAGAACACTTACAAACTCATTCTGCGAGGCTGCAATCACCCTGATACCAAAACCAGGCAAAGTAAAAGATGCTCAGTTGTGTCTGACTCTTTGTAATCCTATGGACAGTCCATGGAATTCTCCAGGCCAGAATACTGGAGTGGGTAGTCGTTTTCTTCTCCAGGGGATCTTCTCAACCCAGGGATCAAACCCAAGTCTCCCATATTACAGGTGGATTCTTTATCAGCTAAGCCGCCAGAGAAGCCCCCAAACCAGACAAAGACCACACACAAAAGGTAAATTACAGGCCAATATCACTGATGAACATAGATGCAAAGATCCTCAACAAAATTCTAGCAAACAGAATTCAACAACACGTTAAAAAGTTCATACACCATGATCAAGTCAGGTTTATTCCAGGGAGGCAAGGATTCTTCGATATGTGCAAATCAATCAATGTGATACACCATATTAACAAATTGAAAGGTAAAAACCATATGATCATCTCAATAGATGCAGAAAAACAAAAGCCTTTGACAAAGTTCAGCACCTGTTTATGATAAAAATGCTTCAAAAAAGGGGCTTGGAAGAAACCTGCTTCAACATAGTAAAGACCATATATGATAAGCCCACAGCAAACATTATTTTTCAGTGGTGAGGAATTAAAAGCATTCCTGCTAAGATCAGGAACACGACAATGGTGTCCACTTTCACCACTATTATTCAGTATAGTTTTGGAAGTCCTAGTTACCACAATTAGAGAAGAAAAAGAAATAAAAGTAATCCAGATTGGAAATAAAGAAGTAAAACTTTCATTGTTTGCAGATGACATGATACTATACATAGAAAACCCTAAAAAAACTGTCAGAAAATTACACAAGCTGGAATCAAGATTGCCGGGAGAAATATCAAGAACCTCAGATATGCAGATGACACCACCCTTATGGCAGAAACTGAAGAGGAGCTAAAAAGCCTCTTGATGAAAGTGAAAGAAGAGAGCGAAAAAGTTGGCTTAAAGCTCAACATTCAGAAGACGAAGATCATGGCATCTGGTCCCATCACTTCATGGGAAATAGATGGGGAAACAGTGGAAACAGTGACTGACTTTATTTTTTGGGGCTCCAAAATCACTGCAGATGGTGACTTCAGCCATGAAATTAGAAGACGCTACCTGTATACGGAAAATTATAAGACACTGATTAAAGGAATCAAAAACGATATTAACAGATAGAGAGATATTCCATGTTCCTGGGTAGGAAGAATCAATATTGTGAAAATGACTGTATTACCTGATGCAATCTACCGATTGAATGCAATCCCTATCAAACTGTCAGTGGCATTTTTCACAGAATTTGAACAAAAAGTTTCACAATTCATATGGAAGCACAAAAGACCCCAAATAGCCAAAGCAGTCTTGAGAAAGAAGAATGGAGCTGGAGGGATCAATCTTCCTGACTTCAGACTGTGCTACAAAGCTACAGTCATCAAGACAGTATGGTACTGGAACAAAAGCAGAAACATAGACAGGTGGAACAAGATAGAGAGTTAAACCCATGCACCTATGGGTACCTTATTTTTGACAAAGGAGGCTAGAATATACAGCGGGGCAAAGATAGCCTCTTCAATAGCTGGTGCTGGGAAAACTGGACAGTTCAGTTCAGTTCGGTCACTCAGTCGTGTCTAACTCTTTGTGACCCTATGAACGGCAGCACTGCAGGCCTCCCTGTCCATCACTAACTCCTGGAGTTTAGCCAAACTCGTGTCCACTGAGGCAGTGATGCCATCCAACCATCTCATTCTCTGTCGTCCCCTTCTCTTCCTGCCCTCAGTCTTTCCCAGCATCGGGGTCTTTTCAAATGAGTCAGCTCTTTGCATCAGGTGGCCAAAGTATTGGAGTTTCAACTTCAACATCAGTCCTTCCAGGGGAAACCCAGGACTGATCTCCTTTAGAATGGACTGGTTGGATCTCCTTGCAGTCCAAGGGACTCTCAAAGAGTCTTCTCCAACACCACAGTTCAAAAGTACTACAGGAAAAACCATTGCCTTGACTAAATGGACCTTTGTTGACAAAGTAGTGTCTCTGCTTTTTACTTGGCTGGTCATAACTTTCCTTCCAAGGAGTAGGTGTCTTTTAATTTCATGGCTGCAGTCACCATCTGCAGTGATTTTGGAGCCCCCCAAAATAAAGTCAGTCACTGTTTCCACTGTTTCCCCATCTATTTTCCATGAAGTGATGGGACCAGATGCCATGATCTTCGTCTTCTGAATGTTGAGCTTTAAGCCAACTTTTTCACTCTCCTCTTACACTTTCATCAAGAGGCTCTTTAGTTCTTCTTCACTTTCTGCCATAACTACATGTTAAAGAATGAAATTAGAACACTTCCTAACGCCATACACAAAGATAAACTCAAAATGGATTTAAGACCTAATTCTATATGGATTAAAGACCAGAATCTATAAAACTCTTTGGAGGAAAACATAGGGAGAACACTCGATGACTTAAAGCAAGATCTTCTGTGATGCACCTCCTAGAGTAATGGAAATAAAAACAAAATAAACGAGTTTGACCTAATTAGAAGCTTTTGCATAGCAAAAGAAACTACAAACAAGGTGAAAAGACAGCCTCAGAATGGGAGAAAATAATAGTAAATAAAACTGAGAAATAATTAATTTCCAAAATATACAAGCAGTTCATACAACTCAAAACCAGAAAAACAAACAGCCCAATCAAAAAATGGGAAAAGGACCTAAAAGACATTTCTCCAAAGAAGACATACAGGTAGCTAACAGTCATGTGAAATTATGCTTGGCATCACTCATTATTAGAGAAATGCAATCAAAACCACAATGAGATATCACCTCACACCAGTCAGAATGGTCATCATCAAACAATAAATGCTGGAGAGGGTGTTGGAGAAAAGGGAACCCTCTTGCTTTGCTGGTGGGAATGTAAACTGATACAGCTACCATGGAAGATGGTATGGAAATTCCTTAAAAAGCTAGGAGTAAAATCACCATATGACCCAGCAATCCCATCCCTAGACATACACCTTGAGGAAACCAAAATTGAAAAAGACATCTTCACCCCAGTGTTCTTTGCAGTACTATTAACAATAATAAAGACATAGAAGCAACCTAGATGTCCATCAACAGATGAATGGATAAAGTAGCTGTGGTATATACACACACGATGGAATACTACTCAGCCGTGAAAAAGAATGCATTTGAGTCAGTTCTAATGAGGTAGATGAACCTAGAATCTATTACATGGAGTGAAGTACGTCAGAAAGAGAAATATAGATATCATATACTGATTGCATATATATGGAATCTAAAAAGATGGTACTGATGAATTTATTTTCAAGGCAGCAATGGAGAAACAACAGAATAGAGAACAGACCTATGGACACAGGGAGAGGAGAGGAGGGAGAGGGTGAAATGTATGGAGAGAGTAACGTGAAAATTTACAATACCATATGTAAAATAGATAGCCAATGGGAATTTGCTGTATGACTCGGGGAACTCAAACAGGAGCTCTGTGACAATCTAGAAGGGTGGTATAGAGAGGGAGGTTCAAGGGAGGGGACATGGGTGTACCTGTGACTGATTCTTGTTAATGAATGACAGAAAACCACAAAATTCTGTAAAGCAAATATCCTTCCATTTAAAAAGTAGATAATTCTAAAAGTAGATAATTCCAGAATAAAAAAAGCACTTTAGAAGCAATGCGAAGACTAAATGACAAAGAAAAATGCATAAGTGATCCAGAAGGTAGAATAATGGAAATCACCCAATAAAACAGCAGACAGAAAGACAAATGAAAAAAAAAAAAAAAGCAGGATGAGAACCTCAGGATAATATAAAATGTGCCAACGTTCATATTATAAGGGTTCCAGAAAGAGGGGGGAATCAAACATGTATTTAAAGAAATTATGACTGAAAAATTTTCAACCTAAAGAAGGAAAACGATACCCAGATACAGGAAGTACTGTGGGTCCTAAACAGGATGAACTCTAACAGACCTATAAATAAGACATATCATAATTAAAATGGTAAAATGAAGTTAAAGGTAAAGAGAGAAGTCTAAAGGCAGCAGTAGAAAAATAATAATGCCACATTTGCAGCAATGTGGTTGTAACTAGGATTATCATACAAAGTGAAGTAAGTCAGAAAGACAAATACCATATGATATCACTTATATGTGTAATTTGAGACATTGTACAAATTAACCTATCTATGAATCAGAAACAGAATCACAGATAAAGAGAATAGACTGGTCGTTGCAAAGAAGGAGGGAGGGAGGAGGGAAAGGGATAAATGGGGAGTTTAGAATTAGCCAAAGAAGCTGGTATATTTAGAATGGATAAATAACAAGGTCCTAGTTTGTTACACAGGGAACTATATTCAATATCCTGTGATAAACTGTAATGGAAAAGAGTATGAAAAAGAGTATGTATATATGTATAACTGAGTCCCTTTGCTGTACAGAAGTAATTAATAAACATTGTAAATTGACTACAGTTCTTTAAAAATACCATAAAACAGAAAAAACAAATTAAAGGAGAAATAGCATCTTATACCTCAGAAATGCGAAAATTCGTAAGAGAATATCATGAACAATATGTCATATTATGAACAATGTGTCAACAAATTGGAAGGTGTAGAAGAAATAGATAAGTTTATGGGAACATACAGCCTATACCAGGACTGAGTCAAGAAGAAACAGAAAATTTGAACAGAGCAATCACTAGAAGTGAAATTGAGTCTTTAATTTAAAAAATAAATACTCCCAGCAAACAAAAGTCTAAGACCAGATGGCTTAGCAGGGCAGTCTTTTAAAGAACTTATACCTATCCTTCTTAAGCTATTCCAAAAAATTGAGGAGAAGGGAACACTCCCAGATTCGCAATATGAAGTCATCATTCAGTTCAGTTCAGTTCAGTCGCTCGGTTGTGTCCAACTCTTTGTGACCCCATGAACCACACACAGCACTCCAGGCCTCCCTGTCCATCACCAACTCACGGAGCCTACCCAAACCCATGTCCATTGAGTCGGTGATACCATCCAACCATCTCATCCTCTGTCGTCCCCTTCTCCTCCTGCCCTCAATCTTTCCCAGCGTCACTTTTCAAATGAGTCAGCTCTTCGCATCAGGTGGCCAAAGTATTGGAGTTTCAGCTTTGACATCATTCCTTCCAAAGAACACCTAAGACTGATCTCCTTGAGGATGGACTGGTTGGATCTCCTTGCAGTCCAAGAGACTCTCAAGAGTCTTCTCCAACACCACAGTTCAAAAGCATCAGTTCTTCAGCACTCAGTTTTCTTTATAGTCCAGCTCTCACATCCATACATGACTACTGGAAAAACCACAGCCTTGACTAGACGGACCTTTGTTGACAAAGTGCTTTTTACTATGCTGTCTTGGCTGGTCATAACTTTCCTTCCAAGAAGTAAGTGTCTTTTAATTTCACGGCTGCAGTCACCATCTGCAGTGATTTTGGAGCCCCAAAATAAAGTCAGTCACTGTTTCTACTGTTTCCCATCTATTTTCCATGAAGTGATGGGACCAGATTCCATGATCTTAGTTTTCTGAATGTTGAGCTTTAAGCCAACTTTTTCACTCTCCTCTTTCATTTTCATCAAGAGGGTCTTCAGTTCTTCACTTTCTGCCATAAGGGTGGTGTCATCTGCATATCTGAGGTTACTGATATTTCTCCCGGCAATCTTGATTCCAGCTTGTGCTTCCTCCACCCAGCGTTTCTCATGATGTACTCTGCATATAAGTTAGATAAGCAGGGTGACAATATACAGCCTTGATGTACTCCTTTTCCTATTTGGAACCAGTCTGTTGTTCCATGTCCAGTTCTGCTGTTGCTTCCTGTCCTGCATACAGGTTTCTCAAGAGGTAGGTCAGGTGCTCTGGTATTCCCATCTCCTTCATTACCCTGATAGAAAAACCAAAGACACGATAAAAAATTACAGGCCAACATCTTTGATTAATATAGATATAAAATAAATGAATGTAAATACAAAATATTAGCAAATTAAGCTTAAACAATACACAAACAGGATCATATATTATGATCAAGGTGTATTTAATCTAAGGTCACAAGAATGGTTCATTGTACACAAATCCATGAGATACACCACAATAACAAAAGGAGAGACAAAAATCACACTATCATCTCAATAGATGCAGAGAAAGCATTTGTCAAAATCAAGATCCATTCATGATAAAAACTCCTATCAAAGTGAGTATAGTGGGAATATGTCTCAACATAGTAAAGGCCACTTAAGAGAAACACACAATAATACTCAATGGTGAGAAATTGAAAGCCTTCCTGCTAAATTCAAAATCAAGGCAAGGATGCTCACTCTCACTACTTCTGTTTAACATGCTATTGGAAGTCCCAGCCACAGCAATCTGACAAAAATTTTTTTTAAAAAGAAAAGATATACAAAATAGTAGGGAAGAGGTGAAACTGTCACTGTTTGCATATGACATGATACTTTATATAAAGAACCCTAAATTCTGCACTAAAATACTGCTAGAACCAATCAACAAATTGAGGAAGATTGTGGGATACAAGATTAATATACTGAAATCTGTTGCATTTCTGCTATACACTAATAATGAAATATCAGAGAAAGTTAAAAAGACAGTTCCATTTAAGATCATGTCAACATAATAAAATAACTAGGAATAAACCTAAGCAAGGAAGTGAAAGACCTATATTCTAAAAAACTGTAAAACAGTGATGAAGAAAATTGAAGATGATTCAAAGAAGTAGAAAGATATTCCAGACTCTTAGATTGAAAGAATTAATATTATTAAAATAGCCATATTACTCAAAGCAATCTACAGATTTAAGTGCAATCAGAATACACAAGACATTTTCTTCAGAACTAGAACAAATAATCCTAAAGTTTATATGGAATAACCAATGACCTCAAATTGCCAAACCAATTCTGAGACAAAAGAACAAACTGGAGGTATAATCCTCTCAAACTTCAAATGATACTCCAAAGCTATAGTAGTCAGGACAGCATGGTATTGGCACAAAAACAAATGCATAGATCAACGGCAAAGAATAGAGAGCCCAGAAATAAATCTACACATCTACAGTTAATTAATAACAAAGTGGGCAACATAAACAATGGAGAAAAGATAATCTGTTCAAGTAATGCTGGGAAAGCTGGATGACCATATGTAAAACAATGAAACTATAACATTCCTTCATACCATATACCAAAATAAACTCAAAATGGTTTAAAGACCTAAATCTAAGACCTAAAACAATAAAATTGCTAGAAGAGAGCATTGAGTACTCTTTGACATAAATTGTAGCAAAATGTTCTTGAATAAGTCTCCTAAGGCAAAAGAAATAAGAGCAGAAATAAATGAGACGTAAATAAACTCAAAAGCTTTTGCACAACGAAGGAAAACATCAGCAAAACAAAAAGACTACCTGTGGAATGGGAAAAAAATATTTGCAAATGATGTGACAACAAGGGGTTAATATCCAAAATATACAAAGAACTCATTACAATTTAATATCAAGGAAAAAACAATCCAGTCAAAAAATGTACAGAAGACTTGAATAGCCATTTTTCAAAGAAAATATGTAGATGGCTAACAGGCATGTGAAACAGTGCTCATCACTGCTGGTTATTAAGAAATGCTAATCAAAACCACAGTGAGGTATTACCTCATACCTGTCAGAATGACGACCATTAAAAAGTCTACAAATAACAGATGTTAAAGAAGCTGTGGAGAAAAGGGAACCCTTATACACCATTGGAGGAAATGTAAATTGGTACAGGCACTGTGGAAGACAGTTTGAGTTCCTTAAAAAACTCAAAATAGAACTACCATATGATT
Organism: Cephalophus harveyi; assembly: GCA_006410635.1. Lineage (NCBI taxonomy): Eukaryota > Metazoa > Chordata > Mammalia > Artiodactyla > Bovidae > Cephalophus > Cephalophus harveyi. The sequence continues at coordinate 494,011 of SJYT01025905.1, forward strand.
CAGCAGTTCCACTCCTGGGTATATCGCTAGAAAAACAGAAATGCTAATTGGAAAAGACAATGCACCACAGTGTTCATAGCAGCACTATTTATAATAGCCAAGATGTGGAACCAGCTCAAGTGCTTTCCAACAAATGATTGGATTAAGAAAGTGTACCAGTACAGGAACTACATTCAATATGTTGTAATAACCTATAATGGAAAATAATATGAAGAATAAATATGTATATAGCTGAATCACTTAATTATACACCTGGAAGTAACACAGTATTGTGAACCAACTTTTATAAATCATGCTCGTGCTCAGTTGCTAAGCCATGTCTGACTCTTTGGGACCCCCATGGAGCCCATGAGAACCCCTGTAGCCCACCAGGCCCTGTCCATAGGGTTTCTCAGGCAAGAATACTGGGGTCAGTTGCCATTTCCTTCTCCAGGGAATCTTCCTGACCCAGGGAACCTGCATTGTCAGGCTGGTTCTTTACCACTGAGCCATCAGTTATACTTCAATTTTTAAAAGAGAATATCTTATGTATGTATACAGAAAGAGATATCATAACAAACATCACGGAATATTACTCAGCCATGAAAAATGAAATAATGCCATTTGCAGCCACATGGAGAGACCTAGAGAGCATTATGCATAGTGAAATAAGTCAGACAGAGAAGGACAAAGACTACATGATATAACTTATATGTGGAATCTAAAAACAATACAGATGAATGTATATACAAAACAGAGTCACAGATACAGAAAACAAACTTTTGGTTACCAAAGGAAAGAGGGAAGGGAGGAAGTACAGATTTGAGGTATGGAATTAATAGATACAAACTACTGTATATAAAATAGATAAACAAGGATATACTCTATAGCATAGGGAAGTATACTGAGAATCTTGTAATAACCTATAATGGAATATAATCTGCAGAAACACTGTTTAACTATGTTGTATGCCTGAAATTAACAGAATTTGTAAATTAATGGTACTTCAGTAAAAAAGCTGGAGAAGCAATGGCACCCCACTCCAGTACTCTTGCCTGGAAAATCCCATGGACGGAGGAGCCTGGTAGGCTGCAGTCCATGGGGTCGCTAAGAGTTGGACACGACTGAGCGCCTTCACTTTGACTTTTCACTTTCATGCATTGGAGAAGGAAATGGCAACCCACTCCAGGGTTCTTGCCTGGAGAATTCCAGGGATGGCGGAGCCTGGTGGGCTGCCGTCTATGGGCCCTATCTGTTTCTTTATTATCTTTCCCCACTAAGATTTTAAGTTCTTTGAGAGCCAAGACATCTAGTGGTTTTGTATTGCTCATAACACTTACAGATTACAGTGTTAAATAACTGCTGCTGCTGCTGCTAAGTCGCTTCAGTCGTGTCCGACTGTGTGTGACCCCATAGACGGCAGCCCACCAGGCTCCGCTGTCCCTGGGATTCTCCAGGCAAGAACCCTGGAGTGGGTTGCCATTTCCTTCTCCAATGCATGAAAGTGAAAAGTCAAAGTGAAGGCGCTCAGTCGTGTCCGACTCTTAGCGACCCCATGGACTGCAGCCTACCAGGCTCCTCCGTCCATGGGATTTTCCAGGCAAGAGACCTGGAGTGGGTTGCCATTTCCTTCTCCAATGCATCAAAGTGAAAAGTGAAAGTGAAGTCACTGAGTCGTGGTTAAATAACTAGTAGATGCTTAATACAAATTTGCCCAAAAAAGTAAATGCTTTTTGTCAAAAGGGACATTTCAAAAATATGACTGGTTAGTACTGGTGATGTCAATACTATGGCTTCCTATTTTGTAAGAGTGGTGAATTTGTGAATTCAAATACTGTTTAGTACTTAGTGGAATTTATCCTTTGTGGTGGGTTAAAGCACCTTCTGGTCTACAATAAGTAGAACATTTTAATAATTTGAATTCCATAGATCCTGAATTGGCTATGTATGTATGTTTTCTTTTTGTATTGGTGGCCTAGTAATTCTTAGATGTTCAAGTATGTCAGACTCTCAGTCTGGTAGATGGACTTAAAATAAGTGGACAGTATAATGGTGTTAAGGAGAAGAAAGAGATGGATATGATGTGCACATTGCTTTTTCTTCTTTGCTCTTTATCTTTTCCTTTCAATGTAGAATCAAAGGGGAAAGTTATCACATGGAATAAATTTGAGAATACAGGTGTTCAGTATTCTGAAGTAACCCTAATATATTTTTTCAATACTTAGCAGTCTATTAGGACCCTAAGCATATTTGCTAAAATTAACTGTGTTGGTTTTTTTGTTTTTTTTTTTAATCTTTGATCACCTCCCTTTCTAAGTTTCCATCCATCTCTAGACTCCTGTTGGAGAAGGAAATGGCAGCCACTCCAGTATTCTTGCCTGGAGAATCCTGTGGACAGAGGAGCCTGGTGGGCTGCTGACCATAGGGTCGCACAGAGTTGGACACAACTGAAATGACTTAGCAGCAGCAGCAGCCAGACTCCTGTGCGTTTCTGATATTCATTAATTCATTAGCAATTTAAAAAATTTCCTTTAATTCCAGAACATTTACCAGGTACTGAGATAAGTTGGTAAACAAGGCAGTGCCCCTGAATTCTTAAAAGTATGTAATCCAATAAGAGGATAAATACAAATCACTTGTGACTGGTAAAGATGCTCTGAGAGTAAACAGAGGGTGCAGTGGTAGTTAGGACGGACACCTAACCCAGTCTTGATATTTAGGAAAAATTTTATAACAGAAGATGATTTGTTTCGTGAGGCCTTCTTGCTGTCTCTCATCTTCTAAAGTTATTATAAGAAGCTCTGTAAAATGTCCATATTCCCTAACCAATCTCAAAGTAATTTGCTGGTCTATTAAAACAAAATTCCGACAAAGACATAAATGAGGATTGGCTCTACTAAGGATTATTTACATTAATGATATGAGTTCGTTGACACAAAAGTATTTTTAAATGATTTTTAATTGATGGCATAGATAAATAATATATTTCTGAGCAGGAAAATCCAAGGGCAACTCACCCCTAATCATAATAAAGTAATAACTCACATTTATTAGCCCTTAGTATTTGTCAGACATTAAGCTAGAGACTTTAGGTTCATTATATTCAAGTGAAATACACAAATAGAGCAAACTCTTAATCCATTACTCCTCTCATTGTGTACAAGCACTCGATTTTCTACAGGAACATGAAGGAGAATCTGCTTAAGATTAGTGGCTTAGCAAGCAAACATCAATATTAGAATCCTCCAGCTCACTGATTTTCAGCCCTTTGGAACTGAGGGGGATGGTTATAGCATGAAAAAATACATATTCAGTGTTGCAGCTCTCTTGACTTCTGATATTCAAAAATTCAAAATATCTAATTTATTTTGATATTTCAAATGACTGTAAAGAAGCTCATCAGATGTTTTATGTTTCTAAAGCTAGGTTTGCATTTAAAAAACTTCCTGTATAACATCATTTTCTGATACTTACATTTATTGTATTATGTACTAGAAATTATAATAAAGAATGTCTTCTTCCATGATTTTATGCATGCATACTCATTCTGTTTAGAATTTTTCCTAATTACTTGAAGGAAGCAACATTAAACAAAAATGATTAAATTCTGATCTTTCCTCTGCCCACATTACAGTTTCCTATTTTGGAAGCGTGGTGAATTTGTGAATTCAAATCCTGCTTAGTACTTGGTAGACTCTAGAATTGAGGTCTCATTTTTTTGAAGTTGAAAGTTAACTTTTTTGAGATCCAATTTACATAAAATAGGATGCACTCATATTAAGTATACAATTCAGTAAGTTTTGACAGATACATATTCATACAGCCATTACCTTAATTAAGATACAGAACATTTCCATCAACCCAAAAAGTTGTTTCATATATCTCATTGCATTCTTACCTCTCCATCAGTCTTGTCCCTAGGCAACCACTAATCTGCTTTTTGTTACTATAGTTGATTTTTTTTGCTTGTTCTACATTGGAATCATGTAATATTTATAGTCTTTTGTATTTTCCTTCTTTTGCTTAATGTGATATTTTTGTGATCCATATTTGTTGTATGTGTGAGTAGTTCCTTACGTTTTTTCTTGCTAAGTAGTATTTTATTATAATGGATATATGAATATTTTTTAAAAAATCTATTTGTCTGTTAATGGACAGTTGACAGAAGGTGGTCCGCTGGAGAAGGGAATGGCAAACCACTTCAGTATTCTTGCCTTGAGAACTCCATGAACAGTATGAAAAGGCAAAATGATAGGCTACTGAAAGATGAACTTCCCAAGTCGGTAGGTGCCCAGTATGCTACTGGAGATCAGTGGAGAAATAACTCCAGAAGGAATGAAGGGATGGAGCCACAGAAAAAACAACAACCAGTTGTGGATGTGACTGGTGATAGAAGCAAGGTCCAATGCTGTAAAGAGAGTATTGCAGAGGAACCTGGAATGTTAGGTCCATGAATCAAGGCAAATTGAAAGTGACCAAACAGGAGATGGCAAGAGTGAACATCGACATTCTAGGAATTAGCAAACTCAGATGGACTGGAATGGGTAAATTTAATTCAGATGACCATTATATCTGCTACTGTGGGCAGGAATCCCTTTGAAGAAATGGAGTAGCCATCATGGTTAACAAAGAGTCCGAAATGCAGTACTTGGATGCAATCTCAAAAACGACAGAATGATCTCTGTTTGTTTCCAAGGCAAACCATTCAGTATCATGGTAATCCAAGTCTGTGCCCCAACCAGTAACGCTGAAGAAGCTGAAGTTGAATGGTTCTATGAAGATCTACAAGACCTTCTAGAACTAACACCCAAAAAAGATGTCCTTTTCCCATAGGGGACTAAATGCACAAGTAGGAAGTCAAGAAACACCTGGAGTAACAGGCAAATTTGGCCTTGGAGTACAGAATGAAGCAGGGCAAAGGCTAATAGAGTTCTGCCAAGAGAACACACTGGTCATAGCAAACACCCTCTTCCAACAACACAAGAGAAGACTCTACACATGGACATCACCAGATGGTCAACACCAAAATCAGCTTGATTATATTCTTTGCAGCCAGAGATGGAGAAGCTCTATACAGTCAGCAAAAACAAGACTGGGAGCTGACTGTGGCTCAGATCATGAACTCCTTATTGCCAAATTCAGACTTAAATTGAAGACAGTGGGGAAACCACTAGACCATTCAGGTATGACCTAAATCAAATCCCTTATGATTATACAGTGGAAGTGAGAAATAGATTTAAGGGACTAGATCTGATAGAGTGCCTGATGAACTATGGATGGAGGTTTGTGACTGTACAGGAGACAGGAATCAAGACCATCCCGAATAAAAAGAAATGCAAAAAAGCAAAATGGCTGTCTGAGGAGGCCTTACAAATAGCTGTGAAAAGAAGAGACGTGAAAAGCAAAGGAGAAAAAGGAAAGATATACCCATTTGAATGCAGAGTTCCAGAGAATAGCAAGAAGAGATGAGAAAGCCTTCCTCAGCGATCAATGCAAAGCAATAAAGGAAAACAACAGAATGGGAAAGACTAAAGGTCTCCTCAAGAAAATTAGAGATACTGAGGGAACATTTCATGCAAAGATGGGCTCAATAAAGGACAGAAATGGTATGGACCTCACAGAAGCAGAAGATGTTAAGAAGAGGTGGCAAGAATACAGAAAAACTTTACAAAAAAGATCTTAAACACCCAGATAATGACAATGGTGTGATCACTCACCTAGAGCCAGACATCCTGGAATGTGAAGTCATGTCGTCCTTAGGAAGCATCACTACGGACAAAGCTAGTGGAGGTGATGGAATTCCAGTTGAGCTATTGGCAAATCCCAAAAGATGATGCTGTGAAAGTGCTACACTCAATATGCCAGCAAATTTGGAAAACTCAGCAGTGGCCACAGAACTGGAAAAGGTCAGTTTTCATTCCAATCCCAAAGAAAGGAAATGCCAAAGAATGCTCAAACTACCACACAATTGCACTCATCTCACACGCTAGTAAAGCAATGCTCAAAATTCTCCAAGCCAGGCTTCAGCAATACGTGAACCGTGAACTTCCTGATGTTCAAGCTGCTTTTAGAAAAGGCAGAGGAACCAGAGATCAAATTGCCAACATCCACTGGATCATCAAAAAAACAAGAGAGTTCCAGAAAAACATCTATTTCTGCTTTATTGACTATGCCAAAGCCTTTGACTGTGTGGATCACAATAAACTGTGGAAAATTCTGAAAGAAATGAGAATACCAGACCACTTGACCTGCCTCTTGAGAAACCTGTATCCAAGTCGGGAGGCAACAGTTAGAACCGGACATGGAACAACAGACTGGTTCCAAATAGGAAAAGGAGTATGTCAAGGCTGTATATTGTCACCCTGCTTATTTAACTTATATGCAGAGTACATCATGAGAAATGCTGGGCTGGAGGAAGCACAAGCTGGAATCAAGATTGCCGGGAGAAATATCAATAACCTCAGATATGCTGATGACACTTCCCTTATGGCAGAAAGTGAAGAGGAGCTAAAAAGCCTCTGGATGAAAGTGAAAGAGGAGAGTGAAAAAGTTGGCTTGAAGCTCAATTCAGAAAACTAAGATCATGGCATCTGGTCCCATAACTTCGTGTGAAATAGATGGGGAAACAGTGACTGACTTATTTTGGGGGGCTCCAAAATCACTGCAGATGGTGACTGCAGCCATGAAATTAAAAGACACTTACTCCTTGGAAAGAAAGTTATGACCAGCCAAGACAGCATACTGAAAAGCAGAGACATTACTTTGTCAACAAAGGTCCGTCTAGTCAAGATTATAGTTTTTCCAATAGTCATGTATGGATGTGAGAGTTGGACTATAAAAAAAGCTGAGTACCGAAGAATTGATGCTTTTGAACTGTGGTGTTGGAGAAGACTCTTGAGAGTCCCTTGGACTGCAGGGAGATCCAACCAGTCCATCCTAAAGGAGATCAGTCCTGGGTGTCCATTGGAAGGACTGATGTTGAAGCTGAAACTCCAGTACTTTGGCCACCTGATGCAAAGAGCTGACTCATCGGAAAAGACCCTGATGCTGGGAAAGATTGACGGCAGGAGAAGAAGGGGGACGACAGAGAATGAGATGGTTGGATGGCACCACAGACTCAGTGGACATGGGTTTGGGTAGACTGTGGGAGTTGGAGTTGGACAGGGAGGCCTAGAGTGCTGCACAGTTCACGGGGTTGCAAAGAGTCAGACACGACTGAACAACTGAACTTAACTGAGTTGTTTCTAGTTTTTCACTCTTAATGAGGAAAATTGCTGAGAACATTTTTTTTTTTTTACCAGCCTTTTTGTGGACATGAGCTTTCATTCCTCTTAGGAGTGAAAATGTTGGGGCATATGTAATATATGCTTTAAGAAATTTCCACCATCTAACATTCCCACCAGCATTGTATGAGAGTTCCAGTTGTTCTGCACCCTTTCTGGTACTTGGTATTATCTGTTTTTCATTTTTAGCCATTGGTTAGTATATAGTGGTGTCGCATTGTGTTTTAACTTGCATTTTCCTGAAGACAGCAGATGTTGAGTACCTTTGCATGTGCTTATTGGCCACTGGTGCATCTTTGTGTGTGATGTGTTTTTTCGAATCTTTTGTCCCTTTAAAATATGTCTTCCATTATTGGATTGTAGAGTTATTAAAAAAAAAAAAAATAAGAATCTGGATACAAATGCTTTATCAGTAATTTGTATTACAAGTGTTTTCTCCCAGTCTGTGGCTTGCTTTTTCATTTCCTTATTACTGTCTTTAGGAAAGCAATTATTTAAAATTTTGAATCCAATTTGCTGGGTTTTTCTTTTATGATTGGTGCATTTTGCATCCTGAAAGATCTCTGCCTATCCTAAGGTCTTGAAGATTTGTTCCTATGTGTTCTTATGAAAAGTTTTAGCTTTTATCTTGAGGTTCATGGTTTGTTGTAAGTTAATAAATTAAGGTTTAAGATTCCTCTTTTCCATTTAGGGATCCAGTTATTCTAGTTTGTCATCTATAGTAGGCTCATGTGTGCTGTGCTTAATCACTCAGTTGTGTGCTGAGCACGTGCTGATTCTGGACTGTAGCCTGCCAGGCTTCTCTCTCCAAGGGGATTCTCCAGGCAAGAACACTGGAGTGGGTTGCCATGCCCTCCTCCAGAGGATCTTCCCAACCCAGGGATCGAACCCAGGTCTCTCTCATCACAGACAGTTTCTTTACCGTGTGAGCCACCAAGGAAGCTCATACGTGTGTCATTTCATTAATAGCAAGAAATATGCATGTTTATTCATTAATGTGCAGTCTTTAGCACTTCCTTTGTTTTGTACATCAAACTTATTTAAAAGATCGTGCCTCTGTATAAAAATATTAATTTTGAAGTAGTTTTTATTTGCTAGTCATCATTATACTTGTGTTATTTTTGTATATTGTTTTTATATATTCATTTTTGGTGAAGCATTTAGATTCTGTAAAGCTGGAAGTATATATTAAACCTTTGGCTAACACAGAGTTCAGGATCTCCCGATCTTGCTCTATGATAAAAACAGCCGTGGGCACTAATCAGGGTTCTGTTTTATCCCTGTTCCTTTGGTTGTGGTCTTCTTTCTCTCATCTTACCTTGACAATTTATGTTTGCTGTTTAACTGGAAGGAAAACAAATTCTCTGTAGCAATCAGGTAAGTATATGAAAGAAATCAAAGAGCTGGTTAAGCTCACAAGTTCTTTTATCTTTTCTACTGTATTTTCTTTTTATTATTTCTGAAGGCCAAAGTGTTTCTTTCCTTTGGACTTTTTAGAAGAGACACAGGTGCTCTCTAAGCATTCCTTTCTTTTTAATAGTCTGTTTTTCTGAATATGTGTTTTTGAGAGTAATACTGAACTTCTCTAACGTTTACCATGGGCTGCTCCTAGCCTAATGTCCCAGAAAGTTCGATTGTCTTGCGTTTAAATACCATTTAGAGCACTTAAAAACACAATGAAGTGGAGGTAGAATTTTATATTACAAATAAATTGCATAGACTTGAATGGGCTTCCGTCTGTCTCCTCTCTAATACTTTACCTTTTCCAGTTCGCCTTAGCTATTTTTAATCCTGGAGCAATTCTACTCTACCTTGAGAAACCGATATATATGACTCTCTGTGATATTCTTGTGTTTGTTTTGCTTATGGGGTTAGTGCTCTTTATTTTTTACATGGGTTTCATGTGCTACCTTGTATTTCTCCAGGTTCATTAACTAATAATATGATTATTGACTTTTTTTTTCTGTTTTCTCTTTCCTTCTCTCGTTATCCCATGGTTCTTGTGCAGGTCTTGTTCAGCGTTGTGTGATCATCCAGAAGGATGACAATGGATTTGGGCTGACGGTCAGTGGAGACAATCCAGTGTTCGTACAGTCTGTCAAAGAAGGCAAGGCATTTTTAAAAAACAGTCTTGTCACTGGGAGCAAACAGAGTAAGAATAGAAAAGCTTAAATAATGTCTGTTGCTTAGAATAAAAAAATCGCATAATTATAGGTCATATGGCCTTACTGTACTAGATTTGTTTTTAGTGTTATAGGCGTGAATTTATCCCAGTTGACTTCTTTTGTATTTTATGGAAAGAAAAAAGTTCTTGTATGTTTTAGAAAAATCACATGACTCTTTAGTCATGATGCTTTAAGCATCATCACTTATAGAAGTTTGTATAATTTTTTTTCTTCATGGCACCAGAGATACTTAGGTAGTGACAGATTAAAGAAATGGCCGTAGGCTCAAAAAATATCTGTCTTTTCCCCTCAAATGACTATAATATCTTATACTGCTGCAATATTACCATATATTGACTACTTTCTTTATGTTAGTTGCTGTAATTTGAGTGAGATACTTTGGTACTTTTTAATCTCCATTTTACAAGGGATATTGAGTCTTAGAGTGAAAAAAACAAACATAAAATCTGACCATAGTCACCTAGCTAGTGAGTGGCAGAAGCAGGATTGGGACCTTATCTGTCTGACTTTACAATCCATGTTTTTAACTATTTTGTTACATGCTTCTCTTTTGAGAAGATTGTCAGTGAATGTAAATGAATTACATTTTAAGAATTAATTTCTATTACAGATGGAGCAGCCATGCGGGCTGGAGTACAGACAGGTGATCGAATCATCAAGGTAAGGAAAAGACTGTTAGGAAATTTATGATAGAAATATAAAGCAGCATGTATTAGCCACATTTTAATTTTTTAACTTAAATTTTTATTAAAAGCTGCACATTATAGATGATGGATTTATTGACTATAAAAAATTATTTCATTTATCTTCATATTAATGTTACCCTTTACTGTAAAGCATAATAGAAGTTTTGAATAAATAGAGTCATGTGTGTTCTTGGGCAGGAGAGTAGCTCACTGTTATAAAGATCTTATTTCTCCAAGTTAATCTCTTAGCAAGAAATTCTCATCATAATAATAAATTTGGGAGGTGTGCCATTCCTTGTCAAACTTCCAAATGATTATTTCTTCTAAACAAATTTTGCAAAGGTATTATGGGAAGAGGTAAGTGGGAGGTGAGATAGTGTAGATTAATTCGAAGCAAGTGACTGTAGTATAAATATGGATCTATCTGTGGAACACAATAGAGGGTCCAGAAACAGGCCTTGAGTTTTGATCAGTAGAGTAAGTATGGATTAGTCACTAATTATTAGGCAACTGACTAATGTGATTACTTAAAATCAAATTACTGTGTAGGAAAAGACATAACATATTTACAAAGAACTATCTGGAAATAAATATTTGAAACATATTATAGAATATAATATACTATAAAGAACACTTTTAAATTACTAACAAAAGAATAAATAGTCTAATAGAAAGATGGGCAAAGAATTTTATCAGGCAATTCCCCAGAGTAATTGAAATAAGTAATGTATCAACGAGGATATGTCCAATTTCACTGATAGCAAAGAAGTAGAAATATATTTCGTAAAATAGGTAAAAATATATTTGCTTGTCAGGAGTTTTAAAGACTGCTAATTACTCCTTGGAAGAAAAGTTATGACCAATCTAGATAGCATATTGAAAAGCAGAGACATTACTTTGCCAACAAAGGTCCGTCTAGTCAAGGCTATGGTTTTTCCAGTGATCATGTATGGATGTGAGAGTTGGACTGTGAAGAAAGCTGAGCGCCGAAGAATTGATGCTTTTGAACTGTGGTGTTTTTAGAAGACTCTTGAGACTCCCTTGTACTGCAAGGAGATCCAACCAGTCCATTCTAAAGGAGATCAGTCCTGGGTGTTCTTTGGAAGGAACCATGCTAAAGCTGAAACTCCAATACTTTGGCCACCTCATGCGAAGAGTTGACTCATTGGAAAAGACTCTGATGCTGGGAAGGATTGGGGGCAGGAGGAAAAGGGGACGACAGAGGATGAGATGGCTGGATGGCATCACTGACTCAATGGATGTGAGTTTGAGTGAACTCCGGGAGATGGTGATGGACAGGGAGGCCTGGCGTGCTGCGGTTTATGGGGTCACAGAGAGTTGAACACAACTGAGCGACTGAACTGAACTGAATACACATTTGATATAGTTTGGGAATGGTACCATGGCTACTCTTATAAACTTGTGAATATAAATTAGGTGAAACCTATTTGGATGGAAATTTGTGAATATATATCAAAAGTTACATATTTTTAGAAAGTATATAAACTTTGACCACAGTTTTGCTTTAGGAACTTGTCTAAGGAAATGGTGTTCAAATGTGAAGTGATATGTGTATAGGAAAATTTACTTAAGCTTTATCACTTTGAAAACTTGTAAGCAATCTAAATATGCATAAACTGAGGGCTGAAGAAATAAATTGAAGAAGATGACAACCCACTCCAGTATTCTTACCTGGAGAGTCCCAGGGACGAAGGAGCCTGGTGGGCTGCCATCTATGGGGTTGCACAGGGTCGGACATGACTGAAGCGACTTAGCAGCAGCAGAGAAATAAATTGTAATACATCTCCAGCTCTTAAAAAGAGTAGATTAGATCTATTTGTACCTATATTGAAAGGCATCCATAATACAATAAAACAGTATTTTATTTGCAGAAAAAGACAGTTATAATGTGTGTGTATGCTTGTCTGTGTATCTGGTGTGTGTATATTAGAATAGCAGCTCAAAGATTAAGCATCATGCTTAATAGTGATCATCTCTGGTGGGCATGACAAGTGTACTTTTGCTTCAATTTTATACCCTGATAAATTTGAACTTGTAACAATTAGTATTACTTGCCTCAGAAAAAATGGGTGTTAATATTAGATTCATGTTTGATATTTTTACTTTAATTTTTCTGGCTTAGTGGAAATTCTGGAGAACACTTCCTACATTTAGCCTGTCTGAAAATTTAATTTTCTCTGTAAAGATTAGGACATGATCAGAAAACAAAAAGTAAATTGAATATTATTGTAGAATATTGGTTATTCATCTTTTGACGGAGAAGGCAATGGCACCCCACTCCAGTACTCTTGCCTGGAAAATCCCATGGACAGAGGAGCCTGGTAGGCTGCAGTCCATGGGGTCGCTGAGTCAAACACGACTGAGCGACTTCACTTTGATTTTCACTTTCATGCACTGGAGAAGGAAATGGCAACCCACTCCAGTGTTCTTGCCTGGAGAATCCCAGGGATGGCGGAGCCCAGAGGGCTGCCATCTGTGGGGTCGCACAGAGTCGGACACGACTGAAGCGACTTAGCAGCAGCAGCAGCAGCAGCAGCAGCAGCAGCATCTTTTGAAAAATGTATTATGCTTTTGGAAACCAATGAATTAGCAATTAAAAGCATAGAGAGCTTTTCTATTTGCAAGGGTTCTTCGCTGTGAACGATTTGTGTATCGGTTGCATAGTATATTTTATCATTTTTCATGGTGAATAAGTTATAATGTCCTTTAAATCAAGGCCTTTTTTGGTGCTCAAGTTCATTTTGTTGCTGAGTATATCTTATAGAGGGCTTCGCTGGTGGTGCTGGTGGTAAAGATACTGCCTGCCAATGCAGGAGACATAAGAGACAGGGATTTGATCCTTGGGTCGGGAAGATCCCCTGGAGGAGGACATGGTAACCCACTCCAGTCTTGTTGCCTGAAGGATCCCGTGGACAGAGTAGTCTGGCGGGCTGCCGTCCATAGGGTCACACAGAGTCAGATATGACTGAAGTGACTTTGCATGCGTGCACACACATATACCTTGTAGAATAGTGGTAAAAGTGAATATTGAACCAGATATATACACATTTTAATATAAGCCTGTTTCAGTTCAGTTCAGTTCAGTTGCTCAGTCGTGTCCAAATCTTTGCAACCCCATGAATTGCAGCACGCCAGGCCTCCCTGTCCATCACCAACTCCCGGAGTTCACCCAAACCCACTTCCATCGAGTTGGTGATGCCATCCAGCCATCTCATCCTCTGTCGTCCCCTTCTCCTCCTGCCCCCAATCCCTCCTGACATCAGAGTCTTTTCCAATGAGTCAACTCTTCGCATGAGGTGGCCAAAGTATTGGAGTTTCAGCTTTAGCATCGTTCTTTCCCAAGAACACCCAGGATGGATCTCCTTTAGAATGGACTGGTTGGATCTCCTTGCAGTCCAAGGGACTCTCAAGAGTCTTCTCCAACACCACAGTTCAAAAGCATCAATTCTTCGGCGCTCAGCTTTCTTCATAGTCCAACTCTCACATCCATACATGACCACTGGAAAAACCATAGCCTTGGCTAGACGGGCCTTTGTTGGCCTGTTTACTATATTATAATTGGTTGTATTGTGTATAACAATTCCTAAAGTCAGTTTATCCATTGTCTCAATTAGAATGTATCTGACACACTATTTTCATTTTTTTATAGGTGAATGGAACTCTGGTGACTCATTCAAACCATTTGGAAGTGGTGAAGCTAATCAAATGTAGGTGAATGTTATTCTCAGTTTTTATTTCTGAAACCCTTAAAGCAAAGATCAGCAAACATTTTCTGCAAACAGGCCAGATAGTAATTTTTTTAGGCTTTGTGGGCCAGATAGTTTGCCACTTGACTCTCATTACAGTGTAAAAGCAGGCATAGACAATACATCAGTGAATGGACATGGCTGTGTTTCAGTGAAACTTTGTTTGTCAGCATAATCTGTGGGTTGAATTCAGTCCTTTGGCTGGAGTTCACTGACCCCTATATTAAAGTCTGAGGTGAAAATTCTTAACTTACTAATAGCTATCTTTAGTCCCTGGTGGCTCAGACAGAAAAGAATCCACCTGCAATACAGGAGACCCAGGTTTGGTCCCTCAGTTGGAAAGCTGTTCTGGAGAAGGCAATGGCCACCCACTCCAGTCTTCTTGCCTGGAGAATTGCTGTGGACAGAGGAGACTCGCGGACTATAGTCCATGGGGTCACAAGGAATTGGACACAACTGAATGACTAACACTTTGGCTTTTTTTCACGTCACCTTTAGTCCACTTCATATATATGGTTGATTATAATGTCCCTGTCATTCTTGGTTATATTGAAAACATTTGAAAGAAACGGATGAGTTGATCTGAAAGAGAATAGGTTAAAAAATCAGACACAATGGCTGGATGAACTGAAATGGAACTTCAAGTAACATAATCATATTCTCTCAGATAAGTAAATGATTAAATAATCCAGAGGAGTGATCTTCTCTTGGAAATCCCCAGGGTTAAGAATTTATAATCTTCTGTATCAGACTATTCCACAGGATAGTAGGCTGCAGTTAAGAGACAGGTGTTTGTGGCCAAGCAGAAACACTACTTCTTTATTTAATATTACTTCTTTTCAGTAAGTGGACATCTTTAAAATAAATTTAATACAGTGGAATCTTTCTTGGCCTTATTATTGCTTAGATAAAGTAACCCGTGAATTCCTTTATCTTTTCATCAGAGTACTAGTGCTCTAAATCTGTCACTTTGTTCTTAGTGTTTAACTTTAGTACATTTTAAAAAGAAATGGGGAGATCAGAATTAGATCCTCATACTTGAATAAATTTGGTTACTTAGTTAATGAGACTGTGACTTTTTTTATGTACAATATAAATATGCACTAAATATATTTATTTAGTGCATATTTGTATATAGTATTGCTTCCCTGGTGGCTCAGAGGTTAAAGCATCTGCCTGGAATGTGGGAGACCCAGGTTCGATCCCTGGGTTGGGAAGATCCCCTGGAGAAGGAAATGGCAACCCACTCCAGTACTCTTGCCTGGAGAATCCCATGGAGGGAGAAGCCTGGTAGGCTACAGTCCATGGGGTCACAAAGAGTCTGACACGACTGAGTGACTTCACACTCACACAGTACATATTTATGTACTGCTGCTGCTGCTGCTAAGTCGCTTCAGTCGTGTCCGACTCTGTGCGACCCCATAGACGGCAGCCCACCAGGCTCCCCCGTCCCTGGGATTCTCCAGGCAAGAACACTGCAGTGGGTTGCAATTTCCTTCTCCAATGCATGAAAGTAAAAAGTTAAAGTGAAGTCACTCAGTCGTGTCCGACTCTTCGCGATCCCATGGACTGCAGCCTACCAGGCTCCTCCATCCATGGGATTTTCCAGGAAAGAGTATTGGAGTGGGGTGCCATTGCCTTCTCCAATTTATGTACTAAATAAATATATATATAAATATAAATTTACTATATAGTAAATTTTTATGTACTATATAAATATGGTTTATGATAATAAATACATGCCTGGTAACTGTGTTCCAATATCAGTTTTACTTAAATCCTTAGACTATAGCAGCAGATTACTTATCCAATAACAAGAGCCTAGCTGAAAACTCAAGATAAGAATAAAACAGTCTCAGTATTGAAAACAGATATAAATTTGAAATGCTAAACCCTGTGTACTATACTTGTAGCAGAGTTCCCTCATGTCCTACTTTTCAGTGCAGACTCTGGACATGATAAAAGTGATTTCAAATCAAACCTGTTTAAAAATATCTAAAGAAGGAAAGGGAAGAACCAGGAAGCTTTGAGAGACAAACATGGATAAGTCAACAAGATACATCGAATGACTTTGTGACAATCACAAAGTGTTTTTGATTGAAAAACTTTAAAAGTGTATATATTTAAAGTCTCCCCAGTATCACAGCATTAATGACTAAGTGTAAAAAAAAATTTTTTTTAGAACCTGAAACACTGAAATAATTGCCATTGAGTTTCATGGAAGAGTAAGTGGAAAGAAACACTATGAAATACAATTTAAAGTATAAGAGAAAGGTTTTGTCATTAAAGATCAGTTATCTAGAAAAGTTATTTATTTGGAAAGTGTTATTTTTGATTCTAGATAAATAATGAATATCTGTAGTTGAGTCTCTGGTTATGGGTAACTTTGCTTTCTGTAATTTTTTCCCGTGTAAAATACCTACTCAATTTGTCTTTTCCTCCAAATTTTTAAAATTAAAACTTACTACTTACTTTTTGTGGCTTTTTTTTTTCTCTTTTGTCACACTCATTTTTTAAAGTTAATTTTAAATTGCATCATTACAGAGTTAGTTAAGCCTTGCCTAATTAGTATCATCTTAATATGGTGATTTTTTAAATTTCCATTTGAAAAATTGAACATAGCCATTAGTAGATGGTTGATAACTCATTCATATCTAAATTTTAAAAAATTATTGGGGTTATAAATCTTACTTGCTTTTAAGTAATATCCGATTGCACGAGTAGTAATTTGTTATCTGAAAATCGCATTGTTCTTTTAGATTTGTAGGGGAGTCTTAAAAGAGATAGGACAGATTGGATTCTTTTTCTGTCAAGAAATGATTAGCCAGCAGATGATGAAACTTTCTCACGTAACTAGATCTTTTAGAACTATCAAAGATTAAGTAGTAAAATGCTGTAAAAAATTTTTTGACAATATTACTCCCCCTTTCCTCCCCTTTCTACCTTCTCTCTCCCCGAAGCTGGTTCCTATGTAGCTCTCACTGTTCAGGGACGCCCACCTGGGTCGCCCCAGATTCCACTTGCTGATTCTGAAGTAGAGCCATCAGTCACTGGACATATGTCTCCCATCATGACATCCCCTCATTCACCTGGAGCATCTGGGAATATGGAGAGAATTACTAGTCCTGTGCTTATGGGGGTAAGAGTGGGAAAATATCTCTGTAAATGTCCAGTTATATAATGAATGACGCCTTTGCTTTATGTTAAGAGTTTCAAAGTGTTGAATTGCTAAACAAAGTTTAAGATTCCAGAAAATAATTTGCTGATGATAAAAAATTATATAATGATTGGAATGATTGCAGAATATTGGGGTGGCAGATTTAATTCAAGTATTTAACACTTACCATCTATAACACAGTGTACCTCCCACAAAAATGTAATTAAGATATCTGTGGTCAAGGTCCTTTGTCTTCTTAGAATATATATTCTAAGAGGAAAGGGGTTTTTTTGTTTATTATGTTTCCCCAGAGTCTGCAATATTGCTTGGCATATAGTGCTAGATACTTAATAAACCTTTGTTGTTTGAGATTGAATCAAGGGTATGCAGGTAATGATACTACAAAGGCAGAATGTTGACATTATTAGAAGGAAAATATTAAGTTCTGTGAGGTTTCAAAGAAGGGAGAAAGCACATCCAGTTGTGATAAGGAAGGACTTTATGGAAAGCTGTTATTTGAAATGAGCTTTGAAGAGCAGTTAGCATTCAAGTGGTGGCAGTGGAGGTCGGGGAGGAAGGCAACCCAGGTAGAGAGAGTAGGATAAACAAAGGTAAAGAGCCAAGAAAGCATCAAGTATTGGGGAGAAATAGCCAGGATTTTTGTTTGGCTGGTGCTTGTTAAAGATTTATGTGATAGGAGATGAGCTTGGAAAAGTAAGACTATTTATTTTGAAGAGTCTCAACAGTGAAGCTAATTTACATGTAACTGGATCATTAAGGATATAGTACATATTTTTTGACTGATGTGATTATAGCAAGATTTTAGGAAGACTAATTTGATAAAATATTATAGGATTATAAAACTGGGAGAAATAGCAGGAGATGAATTAGGGAGTGATCTTAATACTTCAGGTAGGGAAATACTGGGAATTTGAGCCATGCAAGGAATTTGATAGTAAAGATTCAAAGGAGGGCAAAGTATAAGATGCTATTCTTATATTTAAGTCAACTTCATTTCTCCAACTGATATTAACATTTAGTGTTTTTTGAACCTGGTATTAACATTTTAGTGTTTTTTTATCAAAAGTGAGATAGAAAGGTTGAAATTTCCCTGTAACCTTTTATCTTCAGTGTCATGTCTGAAAGCTTGGTGTCATAACCACCGGAAATAAAGAAAATCCTGATAGGTATTGAGAATTGGAGCTGAAATGTAACATTGTATGACTCATTTTCAATACATATTTTAGCTTCACTTTTCTTGTATTGGTTCTTGTTTTTTTGTTTGTTTGTTTGTTTTTTCTTTTTCTAGGAAGAAAACAATGTGGTTCATAACCAGAAAGTAGAAATTCTGAGAAAAATGTTACAGAAAGAACAGGAACGGCTTCAGGTACTAAGTTAGAAATGGGGTTGTCTCAGGCCAGTAAAAACATGAGTGGGCACAGTTGAGTTGGACTTATCATAATCAGACACTATTGATAATCAGTGCTATCAGCTATTTTATTGATTGAGAATGGATTTTTTAGATATTTTCTTGACATAAGTAGTTAATTCTTGAAATATTTTTGTAACTTTTCAGCTATTGCAGGAAGACTACAACCGAACACCTGCCCAGAGATTGCTAAAAGAGATCCAAGAGGCCAAGAAACACATTCCTCAGCTGCAAGAGCAGTTATGCAAAGCCACGGGCTCTGCTCAGGTAACCTCACTGCTAAAAGTGCTGCGCGCCATTTTGCAGGAGAATTTCCTTCTGGGAATGAGTCAGATAGTGTTACAGTTGCCCTTTTTAAAAGTTATTTTTTCTAGTATAGGCCAACAGGATGTCCTGTGTAGGATGTTACAGAAATAATGGTCAACTAAAAAAAATGTGGAAAAAAAGAAAAGAAATGGAGGCCTCTGATTGTTTGGTCATGATATCATGCTTCTTTGTTCCACAGTAACTTTAGAATGAATTGAGTGTTTTTGCTTTGATACGACAAATTACTGAAATGTATTTAGATACATGTATTTCCATTTTGAGGTTTATTCTGCCATTTGAAAACAGACCAGCAATTAAATTTGAAGTGGGGGTATATAGTTTTTCTTACTTAATCTGCAAAACAAGCCTCTGAGAGTTGTTTCCCCGCATTTTACATAAACACTTCAACTCGGATAAGTTAAATAACTTGTCTGTGGTCATGTAGCTAAATGGAACATGGAACTGGAATTTAAACTCAGTCTGACGAATTTAAAGCACATTCATGTTCTTAATGACTATATTTTTATTTTCATTTAAAAACAGATTTGGTACATAGGTGTAAGTTATAAAGATGATAGTCTCATTAGAAGAATAACTCAGCATTATATGTCAACCAGATTTATATTCTGTAATGTTTAGATTTGGTATATGGAGAAATGAGCTGCTTATTTGTTATTCTTCATGAGTTAGATCTGTAGGTTCACACAGAAATCATCTATCCTAATCTGCTCATTTTAAAGTTAAAAAAAATCATGCCATGGTTGAGAAAACTAGGGCCTAAATTAGTTAAATGACTCATACAAGATCACACATTTTTAAGGCCTCTTGACTTCCGGGTTCAGTGTACTTTTCATTACACATTTTTTGTTTGTTGCTTTTAGTCCTATTAGCTATATGAAGTTTTAAGTATTCTGCCTTAGTAATAACTGACATAAGTAATGTTTTATGTTGTTGTTACTACTGAGCAAAGACAGCAGTCTTGCTCAGTTCCAAGAGTAAAACTGTGATTCCTAATTTAAAGGCTTATAATAATTTGCAGCATAGCATTGCATCCCAGAATTGGCAATTTATTGAAGTAGTAAAGTGTTGGAAGACAATTAACCACAAGTTATAGTGTCATAATCTTTACTAACAGGCAGGGAATATAAATTATGTAAGTTAAACTATTTTATCTTTTTGCTTTTATTTGGAAGTTTGAATATTTATTCTCTTTATTGAAATACCCCTGTTTTCAAGGTCATGCCATTTTAGAACCACAGAATTAGTAGTTATTTATGCCTTTGACTTTTAGAACTTTTAGAGCATTCTTGATCACATCAAACTGGCCAACTTTTTACAGTCTCCATTGAGGTTGCAGTGTGACTCTTTCTTTATGCGGTCAATAATGAAAGAGTTTTTTTGTTGTTGTTTGTTTTTAATGTATGTGTGCCTAATCTGTTTTAGGATGGAGCTGTAGTTACATCCTCCAAGCCGTTAGGTGACGGGCTAGCAGTTAGTGAAGGAGAAGCAGATGCTGGTGATGGGCCAGGCAGGCTTGACTATGGCAGCGGAGACGCTTCTCGGCCCAGGAGTGACAGTGCCGATGTAAGTGTTCTGCACTTTTATTTTGTTGTATTTTTCTCTACAGCCCCACTTCCAGATTTGATTGTAAGTTATAGGAACTACAGGTGTTCTTCTTACTTTCTTTTTATCACCATCATCTTTTTAATTAATTTAATTGGAGGCTAATTACAATATTGTAGTGGTTTTTGCCATACACTGACATGAATCAGCCATGGGTGTACATGTGCCCCCCATCCTGAACCCACCGTCCCACCTCCCTCCCCATCCCATTCCTCAGGGTCACCATCATCTTTAATATAGCAATTTGATGAGCAGAAATTCTGGACCCTGTTGTATATGAGCTTTTAATTCCAGAGTTCACTTTTTCCTTTGGACACCATTGCCAAATGTTTCTTTTAAGGAGATGGAATTTCCCAGCAGGCGTCTTGTTTGTGGGTAGAGAAGTTAATAATGCCGGTGCTTTCTTACTGAACCGAGAGGCCAACTGTTGATATCTTTAAGAGCATGTTAATATTCCATTTGTGGTCAGAGTGACTCAGTCTTGAATCATGGGGCACTTTGCCATTTCAAAGAGGAAAAGCCTTAGTCCTCTTAGACTTCAGTTAATAGCCCATGTTTAGTAATGCTTTCTTGATTAACCCAAAAATTGCCAGATGAACATGGATAGTTGTTAAGATGATAAGAAAGTATTTTAAGCTGAATATGATGTAGTGTCACAGTTACATGAATACTTAAAAGCTAAGTTCAGTGTTATATACTCAGCAATACTTTGTAAGTAGTATGCAGTAATAGGAATAATTACTTCAAAATAGACCACCCTTCTTAAAAGTGATGAAGAAAATAATCTGTTGTAAGTCAGTGTCTTTTTTTCAATGTGGGTCATAAAATCAGTTTAGTGGGTTGGGGCCAGTATTTTTTTAAAAAAGAATAGAATAGAAAATAAGAGTGCTTTGCATGTAGAGGAGGTAAGTGTTACTTTTTGTGACTTTTGTTGTATACACACATGCACACATTGTGAGCATTTGTATACATGAATAGCTGTGTGTGTGTATGTGTGTGCACACGCTGGTTAATAATGTAAAATTTCTCTTAGTGGAGATTGTAAAAAAAAATTGAAAGCCACTGGTCTAAGCCACCATCATTTAGGGTATCTTGATGCCTAGGCCCAGTGACTCAGTTCCTTGTGCAAGAAACATTTGAGGATATTTGTTTTTTGAAAGATATTAATCGGAGTTTTATGATTAGATAGGCTAATTGTCTTGATGAAAGATTTCAATTTTGCCTCAAGAAAAGAATTAAAGTAGCTTACATTTATTGAGCATATGTATTAATACCATCAGCTATAATAGGTGTTATACATTTTTTATCTTAGTTAATTCTCAGAACAGCCTGATGAAGTAGTACTATTTTTATTACTTAAAGGAAAAAACTGAGGCCAAAGCGAGTTAGCTGACTTGTCAAACTTACTCAGCTAGTAAGTGATTGCCTCTACCTAATTTCAAAAGACCAGCACTCAAAGGCTCCAGGGTCTGAAAATGCATTACATTTTGGGAGAGCAGTGAAAATTTTACAGGTGTACTCGGATTATATTAATAGATAAAATGGCTGAAGCTGATCTTAGAGGCAAAGTCTTGAGTTCAAGTTATAACTTGCTCTAGCAGTGCTGCTTCTGGGAATCCTCACATCGCTTCTGTTGGACTCAGTGCTGCATCTCCTCTCCTTTCATGGCTTATCTCTCCCATTAGATGTTTCTAGTGGTAGATGTTTCTAAGTTTAGATGTCTCTAAACTTGGTCTGGACCTAACAGAAGCAGAAGATATTAAGAAGAGGTGGCAAGAATACACAGAAGAACTGTACAAAAAAGATCTTCACGACCCAATAATCATGATGATGTGATCACTAATCTAGAGCCAGACATCCTGGAATGTGAAGTCAAGTGGGCCTTAGAAAGCATCACTACGAACAAAGCTAGTGGAGGTGATGGAATTCCAGTTGAGCTGTTTCAAATCCTGAAAGATGATGCTGTGAAAGTGCTGCACTCAATCTGCCAGCAAATTTGGAAAACTCAGCAGTGGCCACAGGACTGGAAAAGGTCAGTTTTCATTCCAATTCCAAAGAAAGGCAATGCAAAAGAATGCTCCAAAGGAGGGATTGGGGGCAGGAGGAGAAGGGGACGACCGAGGATGAGATGGCTGGATGGCATCACGGACTTGATGGACGTGAGTCTGAGTGAACTCCGGGAGATGGTGATGGACAGGGAGGCCTGGCGTGCTGCGATTCATGGGGTCGCAAAGAGTCGGACACAACTGAACGACTGAACTGAACTGAACTGAAACTTGCTCTCAAAGCAACACACCCATCATATTTGACTTTATATCTATGAAGACAATGAGATTGTAGGAATTCAGAATAAGTGATGCAAATGAAAAACTTGAATTTTATCTTCTTTACAGAAATGTTATCCATAATATCTGTGGCTTAGAAATACCACTTTATGAAATACAGAGTGAACTGGCAAGTGTAGAAACAGGCATTCCAGTGAATTCAGACAGTTCGACGTGTGTCTGGTGTTTAATTGGTCTTTGAACAAGACTGAATGAGTAGAGTTTGGGCTGTATCTTGCATGCAGAAGAGAGGCACAGCCAGAAACATGTCAGTGTCGAAAATGAATTGAAGTAAATAGACAGAGAGATCAGTAAGAAAAGAAGACTGCTTGGCCTAAGAGGAACTTGACAAATGTGTGTTAAATGGCTGATAAATTGTCACCATTTATTGAATACCTACTTTGTGACAGTAGTTGTACCTAATGCTTTACAGTTACTCTTTTTAACTCTCATAGTAATCTTAAAAAAGCAAATGTCACCATTTTATAGATGAGGCAATTGAGGCCAAATAAGTGGATGTCGTGGAAATCCACATGAGAGACAATACAGTGAAGACGATTCACTGAACACATAACAAACTCATGTCATTCCTGCAGGTGTCTTTTTGAAGCTAGAGATTTGCTGCTTTTAGCTTACGGATTTCAATGTTTGTTTCAGTTGTACTGTATTAAGATTTTAGGAACCAATCAATGCCTTACATTTTTTCCATTTTCTGCTCTTTCTTATAGAATAATCTCCTTATTGTGTTTGTGATATCATTAGCATTGTGAAATTCCCTGCTTTTGCTCACCTCAGAGAAGGCTTTAAAGAATACTCACATGCCCATGGATGTACTTCTCATAAGAGAAGCTCAGTTCACTTCAGTCGTGTCCGACTCTGTGACCCCGTGGACTGCAGCATGTCAGGCTCCCCTGTCCATCACCAGCTCCCAGAGTTTGCTCAAACTCCTGTCCATCAAGTTGGTCATGCCATCCAGCCATCTCATCCTCTGTCGTCCTCTTATCCTCCGGCCTTCAATCTTTCCCAGCATCAGGTCCTTTTCTGATGAGTCAGTTCTTCATACCAGCTGGGCAAAGTATTGGAGCTTGAGCTTCAGCATCAGTCCTTCCAGTGAATATTCAGGACTGATTTCCTTTGATCGCAAATTATCATCTAAAACTTACAGCATTTGCCTCTTTGATTTTCATTTTGCAGCTGACGTTTAATTTAAAAGTTACTTTGAGGAATTTCCCTGGTGATCCAGTGGTTAAGAATCCACCTGCCAATGCAAGGGACACAGGTTTCATCCCTGGTCCAGGAACTAAGATCCCCAAGCTGCAAGGCAATTAAACCCATGTGTCACAACTACTGAGCCCATACTCTAGAGCCCGCGTGCCATGGCTGCCGAGCCATTACTCTAGAGCCCGCGTGCCACGGCTGCCGAGCCTGTACTCTAGAGCCCGCGTGCCACGGCTGCCGAGCCCGTACTCTAGAGCCCGCATGCCACGGCTGCCGAGCCCATACTCTAGAGCCCACGTGCCACGGCTGCCGAGCCATCACTCTAGAGCCCGCGTGCCAGGCTGCCGAGCCCGTACTCTAGAGCCCGCGTGCCACGGCTGCCGAGCCCGTACTCTAGAGCCCGCGTGCCACGGCTGCCGAGCCCGTACTCTAGAGCCCGCGTGCCACGGCTGCTGACACCTGTGTGCCTAGAGCCCATGCTTCACAACAGGAGAAGCCGCCACAATGAGAAGCCTGCTCACCTCAATTAGAGAGAAGCCCCCACACACAACTAAAGAAAGCCCATGAGCAGCAACAAAGACCTAGTGCAGCCAAAAATAAATAATTTTTAAAATAAGCTATTTTGAAAAATTCCAAACTTACTCAAAAATAGACTAAGATAATAAACTCCCTCATGTACCTAATCACCCAGCTCAGAGTCATCAACAAGTGCTTAAACTTACTTTTGTCTGTATTCCTTCATTCCTCGTGCTCTCCATATACTGGATATTTTAAAGTAAATCCAAGATATTATTTCATTAACATGCATCTTTGGGAGGAAAAAAAGACTTAAAAAGTTAGAGCCATAGTAGCATTATCAAATCTTCATTAATATTTTCTTAATATGCAATGTGATTAGCCTAATAGTCTTATAATAATCTTTTTACAGTAAGTTTATTTGAGTCAGGATCCAGTCTGCAGCTTCAGTCTTTGGTTGATAAATCTCTTAGTTTATCATAGTTCCCTCCTCTTTTTTTTTCTTACTATTTTTTTTGTTAAATTGGGTCATATGTCTAATAGAACTATCCACATTCTAATTGTATTTTCATGGAGGTGTTAAGCATGTTCCTCTGGTATATATTTCCTGAAAATTGATAGTAAGATCTAGAGTCTTGAAAAGATTAAGGATTGAGGGTTGTTGTTTGGCAAGAACAATTCATGGGTGGTACTGTTTATATCCTGTTACATCACATAAGGAGGAGAATGTCTGGTTGTCTTTTTATAATTGTGAAGTTTGTATAAGGTATGCAGATTAAATCAGCATAATTCCTTCCTTATAAATTTCTCCACTAAGTTTTTATCTGATGGTTTTACTTCCATTGATAGCAAAAATACCTGCATCCATTATTTAATAAGGGATTTCAAAATGATATAATTTTGTCATTCTTCCTATATTCATTAAATGGAATTGTTTTATAAAGAATTTTCCCTTCTGGCTTTTAAGTTGCTGTAAAATATAGCTTATATGGGAAATTCAGGATAAATATTTGATTATTTTCCCTTATGTATCTGTTTTCAGAAGACTTGGTGCCCTGACATACTCTGAAGGTCACTAAATGTGGGGATCTTTGCACACATGTGTGTAGATGTCTAATATTTTGAATTCATAGATTTTTAACCTGTTTCTTACTGCATTTCAGTCCATTACAGTCATTTTTCTTTTTGATACTTATTAAATTGTCCCTTTTGAGGGGACTAGTGCGCTCCTTCTCAAGTTATCTTCTGTGTTCTTTTGACATGACTCCCCAGTAACATAGGTTTCTTTCTTTTTGGAGTGATAAGATTATTCTAGCTTGATCTGTCCTACCTCTTAACCTAGAGTCATCCATTTCTCCCAGGTGGGGCTTATATTTGAAATTACTGTTCTCTCTCTCTTATACACATTATATATACAGATAGCATATATCTTCCATATAAGCATTCACACAAAAATCTCTTGCATCTCATTTTCACCTGCTCTGAAGAGTGGCTCCCATTGCTTGGAGTGTTCCTCATCTGCCAGAATTGAAGCTTTGTGTATCGTATAGTATGTATTTTACATTAGGTCGTCCCAAACATACCATGTAAATTTTATAAGAATCCATAAATCAGTTTACATAAGGTAGTAACAGAAAAATAGAAGCTCACTTTCCTTCATATAAATAGGCTAAAACGCTTTTAACTTGGATAGAAAGAATAGTTTGGGACAGAGGGATTTAGAGGAAGTAGAGTTTGATTTTGACTTAATGAGCTTGAAATATGTAAATTGTTTGATTAGAATTATTTGATAGAAATTAACCCTCAAACCTGAAGGTGAAATTATTTTATCAACAGAAGACTTAAAAGCCTAATGAATAAGTGACTTGCCAAAGTCAGGTAAAAAGTAACAGAGCCAACTATTATATGAAAGATATTTAATAATTTCAAACACAAATGTGACATTCAGAACATTATTCTTTCACGTTGCTTTTTCCTTTGGTGGGCCTGTTGAAATGAACACGTCATTTTTTGGTTTTTTAATTTTCATTAGAGTCCTAAGAGTGGCTTGAAAGAGAGGATTTATCTAGAGGAAAACCCAGAGAAAAGTGAAGCAATTCAGGACACTGTGAGTATGAAATCAATGAAATGATAGTGACTTCCCTTATACTTAAACGACAGACATAACTGGTGTGTGTGTGTGTGTGTGTGTGTGTGTGTGTGTGTGTGTTTTAATTTGGAGAAAAAGCTTAAACTTATTAAAGGAATTTAATAAAGATTGGAAAATAGCTGCTCCATAGTTAGTATTATTATGTGGTTAAATTTTTTTTATGGTAAAATACAAATAGCATAAAATATACAATTTAACCATTTTTAAGTTCATTTTGTCATTAAGTTAGATTCACATCATTATGCAACCATTAGCACATCTATCTCTAAAACTTTTTCACCTTCCCCAACTGAAACTTGGTGTCCACTAAACACTAACTTCCATTATCTTCTCTCTCCAGCCCTGGCAAACACCATTCTACTTTTTGTCCCTTCGAATCTGACTAGGAACCGCATAATAAGTAGAATACATAATATTTGTCCTTTTGTGGCCAGTTTATTTCACTGAGCATAATGTCTTCAAGTTTGATCAGTGAGTTAGCATGTCGCAGAATTTCCTTCCTTTTTAAGGCTGAATAAGAATCCATGTGTGTGTATACCACATTTGGTTTATCCATTCATTCATCAGTGAACACTTGGGTTGTTTCCACCTTCTGGCTGTCATGAATAATGCTACTCTGAACATGGCTGTATAAATAAATACCCATTTAAGTTTTTCCTTCAGTTCTTTTGAGTATATAATCAGAAATGGAGTTGCTAGATCTTGTAAATCCCTAATTGAATATTTTTAGCATTCTGATTTTATTTTTTAAGATTAGGACTTGTATAAAGCTTTATAGTAAAAGATTTAATAGCGTATTATGATTCATCTGTTATTAGCAACATAAGGACTGTTGAAAAATCAGAAACCTCAAGTCTGCTGTAAAATGAAAAGTTGTCTCACTAATACTCTAAACAAATAAAATTTCTGCTTCACCTGATTTTTTTTTTTTAATATTAAAGCCTTGTGGTTTTAAAAGCAAGAGTACAGAAAGGCAGAATCAAGTTTAGGCAATGCAAATACTTAGAGTTGCAACACACTTAATGAAGAAAAACTGCAGCTATATGTTTATTACTCACTTAATTTATAGCTTGTGGGTCCATATACATAGTTTCAGCTGTAACTGCTGTGCAGATAACTCCCATGTCACCATAGCCTCACTCCCTTTGCTCAGCCCCAGATCCTACAGCATTCAACCACTGTCAGGTTTGAGCCAAACTCATTTTTTTCGTATTTGCTCCAAATTTACTATTTCTCCTAGTACTATATGGTCTTTCATTTCTGTGTTTGTGGTATACAAATATCCCATACTTTTTACATTATACACTAATGTTCCAGTACTCCCTTTTTCGTGCTAAATCCAAATGTGTAAGTGAATTGACACATGGATGATCTATCGCATTGGAGTGAGGTCTGCCAGCCTACAATTTATTTTTACAATCTTGTTACCATCATTTCTATAGCAGTGTTTGTGTGATTACTTGAACATTTTATTGCATTATGCCAATGATTTTCAATCAGGAATGATTTTGTCCCTCGGGGCACATTGGCAAGGTTTGGAAACATTTTTGATTGTCGTGACCGGGAGGCTGCTTCTGGCATCTAGTGGGTGGGCAGTGGCCAAGTATGCTGCTCCATACCCTACAGGGCATAGGACAGCCCCCACAATGAAGAACCGTCTGGCCCAAAATGTCAACAGTGCCATTTTTCCCTTGTCCTGTTGCCTTCATTCACTGTTAAAAATTGTAACTGTTTGTGTAAGCCAATTTAGTTTCTTTCTGTACCAAGGTCTAAATATATATGAAACAATAAATGAAGCCTACAGAGAGGGATTAGAACCAGATAAACAAGGGTGTATAAACAGAGGATGTTTATTATTTCTAGGGGAAATGTTTTCTCCCCCTCCCCCTGACCAAGAAACAATCAATACTGGAAAATTTGAGAACCACTTTGAGAATAAAATATCTAAAGAAAAGGAAAAGAAATCCAGTCAGTTTAGTGAACCATGTCTTTTTTCTGTCTCTGAAATTGACCACCAGGCAATTTTTCTGTTCCTTCTCTATGAATGTTTCCAGGACACTCAGTCACTTGTCGGGAGTCCCTCTACCCGTGTGGCACCTCATATTATTGGAGCAGAGGACGATGACTTTGGTAGTGAACATGAACAGGTGATGACTTTTTCTTTCTAAAAAACAAATTATTAATTTTCTAAGATGTTTGATTTATTGCAAAAATGAACAGTTTCTGGAGATTGAAATTATATTTATAAGGATTTGAAGCTCAAGTCTTAGAACTAAGATTAATTGTTTAATTGTTTGGATTAATTGCTTATTTTAGCTTTGACCAATAGAAATGGCCTTGCTCTTGAAGCTGATAAGAAGTCATTGATTTTTACCTAAGTATTTTATCTTTGGAGAAGGGGGATGTTCTTATAAATTAAAAAAAAATTTTCAAATTCTTGTTGTTGATGGGATAGTAAGCTCACGTGATCTTTTAGTAAACTAACTACTTCAAAGAGGTTTTTAAAATAATTTCTTAAGATTTTTCTGTGTAAATAACTGTGACAGTTTTTATTTCCTTGTGTCCCAGTGTTTATCTTTTATTTCTTGTTACTACCTTTACTGCGCTAGTTAGGATTTCCAGTATAAGGCTGAATCACTGTGGTGAGACAGGGCATCCTGGCCTTCTTGGCCTTATTCTCAATCTTAGGAAGAATGCATTCAGTCATTTATTATTAATATGATGTTAGCCATAGGTTTTTGTAGATACTTTTTTTTTTAATCGAAGAAGTTTCCTTCTATTTTTAGTTTGATAGGAGTTTTATCATGAATAGAGGTTAAATTTTGTTGAATGACTGAGATCATCATATGTTGTTATTAAATTTACATTACATTAATGTAATTTACATGTAACTAAATATAATGGTAAATTACATTAATTGATGTCATTAGCATTTTGAAACAGCTATTCCTGTTTCATTCCGGGGAGAAACCCCAATTGGTCATAATTTATTTTCCTTTTTCCAATATTGTTGGATTCAATCCTGTTATTTTGCTGAGGATTTTTGTGTGTGTTTTTTTGGGATAGTATGTAGTTTTCTTTTTTTATAATATCTTTATTTGATAGTTAGTTGATGCTGAGCTCTTAGATCTGAGTTGAGAAGTCTTAGTCCTTTTATATTTTCTGAAAGAGATTGTGCAGAATGGGTGTTACATGTTTAGATTGACTTACATGATTCTAGGTTAAGGTGAACTCTTGCTGCTTTCTGTCTTCATTGTAGTTTGGAAACATACAAGTATTCTAGGACTTGTCTTATTTAAAATCACACAACTCCATTTCCTACCACCATCTCTATGATTAGCCTAAAAAGAAGACACCTATTTTGTTATTAGGCAAAAAGCCTCCCTGTACATTTTTAGAAGTGTTATTAAACTGTTTTTTTCATGTACTGATTTGTAGACCTGTGAGCTCTTTGATAATTATATTCTGGACTTGTATTCTCCTAGGATGGTCTTTCTTCCAACCTGTTCCAAGAGATTATTTTCAGAGGAAGAGATTCCACAGCCTATGTTGCTTATAATAAATTCTAGTGAAGTTTTTTTAAACCTTGAATTTTTTAGGAAGGGTCAAAGTGAAATTGCGATAGTCATATTTAACTGAGCTGACATGACATTTTGCATTTATGTGTTGGTGTTACTGATGTCTATTTATTTATTTTTCTAGATCAATGGGCAGTGCAGCTGTTTTCAGAGCATTGAACTGCTAAAATCTCGCCCTGCTCACTTGGCTGTCTTCTTACACCATGTAGTTTCCCAGTTTGATCCTGCAACGTTGGTAATGTATTTCATGATTTAGCCAGTTTCGAGTTCTTAATTGATTCAAATACCATGAAACTTTTCAGTTTTAGCAAGATGGGTAGATAGACTTCTGTCAGTTTTCTAAATTAGATGTGAAAGATGATTAAAATGTTACTAATTTATTTTTTAAAGGCTTGGTTATATGGTAATAACTACATTGTTCATGGTGACCTACTTGTTTCAGACATTTCTACTCAACGAGGATTTAGCAGATTACATTTTTCATGATTTCTTCCCCATTTCTTTCTCTACTACAGCTCTGTTATCTCTATTCAGACCTATATAAACAGACCAATTCCAAGGAGACCCGTCGTGTCTTCCTTGAGTTCCATCAGTTCTTCCTGGATCGATCTGCTGTAAGTTACCAAGTTAATATTACAATTTTTGCTTCAGTCCACTGAATTATTGGCCTCCTACTTCCGGTCTTCCCTCCCATGTTTTTGGACTTTATTGTGTTTTCTGACGTCTGTATTATATCTCAATTATTGATTACTCATGACCATTATTTTTTATCATTTCTAAGTTAGTTATAGGCATATAAATTGTCAAAATAGGTTTTAAGGGATACATATATAGGTTTATATATGTGCATATTTAGGATAAGGGAATGAAAAAGAAAATACAATATATATGTGTATACATAAATATACATATATATTAAGATCCAAAGGCTTGTACTTGTATAATTGGACTCTGGTTGGCCTCTTTGAAGTTTGGAGGCCCAGTTTAACTAAAAAGGGATGGAAAAGATCTTACTCATATAAATGATGGTAGATAATAGTAGTGTTTTATTTTACCAATAGAAATCTTAATAAGGCTTTTAAACTAATACGTTTTATTATTAGCCTCACTCTAGGATAAATAATAGCCCTGAATACATCTCTGATAATCATGCTGCATGAATCTAGTCCTTTCATATTTGCAGTTCTCTTAGTTGACTGTTTCACACCTTCTCTCTTTTAAACTCTCCATCAGTTCCTCTCCTGTTCTTTTCTCAACTGATGACCTTGCTGTTTTTTTGAGAAATTTAAAGCATACAGAAGATAACTTCTACCAGAGATATCACCCTCCCTCTGTCATTCCATCTGCTTGACCCTCTCTCATGATATGTAGGGATTTTTCTACTTTTAGTTCAAGACCACCTCTTGCCCTATTTATCCAGATTGTGTTTTCCTATACCTACTCAAAGATGCTACTCTAGCAAACGTATCCTTTCTCTCCTGCATCATCGGTTCTTTTCTTTTCTGCTGAATCAGTCCTGTTAGTGTGCAGACATGGTTATTTCTCCGATCTTAAACAAACTCACACAGACATTTTGACTCCCCCTCTTCCTCCAGCACTTGCCCTATATTTGTATTTTATTACAAAGCTGCCTCTACATCTCAGTTCAGTTCAGTCGCTCAGTCATGTCCGACTCTTTGCGACCCCATGAATCACACCACGCCAGGCCTCCCTAACCATCACCAACTCCCGGAGTTCACTCAGACTCATGTCCATCGAGTCGGTGATGCCATCCAGCCATCTCATCCTCTGTTGTCCTCTTCTCCTCCTGCCCCCAATCCCTCCCAGCATCAGGGTCCTTTCCAATGAGTCAGCTCTTCGCATGAGGTGGCCAAAGTACTGGAGTTTCAACATTAGCCCGACTGGTCTCCTTTAGGATGGACTGGTTGGATCTCCTTGCAGTCCAAGGACTCTCAAGAGTCTTCTGCAACACCACAGTTCAAAAGCATCAATTCTTTGCTGCTCAGCTTTCTTCACAGTCCAACTCTCACATCCATACATGACCACTAGAAAAACCATAGCCTTGACTAGATGAACTTTTGTTGGCAAAGTAGTGTCTCTGCTTTTCAAATATGCTATCTAGGCTGGTCATAACTTTCCTTCCAAGTAGTAAGCATCTTTTAATTTCATGGCTACAATCACCATCTGCAGTGATTTTGAAGCCCAAAAAAATAGTCTGACACTGTTTCCACTGTTTCCCCATCTATTTCACATGAAGTTATGGGACCAGATGCCATGATTGTCGTTTTCTGAATGTTGAGTTTTAAGCCAACTTTTTCACTCTCCTCTTTCACTTTCATCAAGAGGCGTTTTAGTTCCTCTTCACTTTCTGCCATAAGGGTGGTGTCATCTGCATATCTGAGGTTATTGATATTTCTCCCAGCAATCTTGATTCCAACTTGTGCTTCTTCCAGCCCAGCGTTTCTCATGATGTACTCTGCGTATAAGTTAAATAAGCAGGGTGACAATATACAGCCTTGACGTACTCCTTTTCTTATTTGGAACCAGTCTGTTGTTCCATGTCCGGTTCTAACTGTTGCTTCC
Source organism: Cephalophus harveyi (assembly GCA_006410635.1). Classification (NCBI taxonomy): domain Eukaryota; kingdom Metazoa; phylum Chordata; class Mammalia; order Artiodactyla; family Bovidae; genus Cephalophus; species Cephalophus harveyi. The sequence goes on from SJYT01025905.1 coordinate 526,795, forward strand.
TGACCTGCATACAGGTTTCTCAAGACGCAGGTCAGGTGGTCTTGTGTTCCCATCTCTTTCAGAATTTTTCACAGTTTATTGTGATCCACACAGTCAGAGACTTTGGCATAGTCAATAAAGCAGAAATAGATGTTTTTCTGGAACTCGGTTGCTTTTTCGATGATCCAGCACATGTTGACAATTTGATCTCTGGTTCCTCTGCCTTTTCTAAAACCAGCATGAACATCTGGAAGTTCACGGTTCATGTATTGCTGAAGCCTGGCTTGGAGAATTTTGAGCATTGCTTTACTAGTATGTGAGATGAGTGCAATTGTGCGGTAGTTTGAGCATTCTTTGGCATTGCCTTTCTTTGGGATTGGAATGAAAACTGACCTTTTCCAGTCCTATGGCCACTGCTGAGTTTTCCAAATTTGCTGGCATATTGAGTGCAGCACTTTCACAGCATCATCTTTCAGGATTTGAAATATCTCACCTGGAATTCCATCACCTCCGCTAGCTTTGTTCATAGTGATGCTTTCTAAGGCCCACTTGACTTCACATTCCAGGATGTCTGGCTCTAGGTGAGTGATCACACCATTGTCATTATCTGGGTCGTGAAGCTCTTTTTTGTACAGTTCTTCTGTGTATTCTTGTTACCTGTTCTTAATATCTTCTGCTTCTGTGAGGTCCATACCATTTCTGTCCTTTATCGAGCACATCTTTGCATGAAATGTTCCCTTGGTATCTCTAATTTTCTTGAAGAGATCTCTAGTCTTTCCCATTCTGTTGTTTTCCTCTATTTCTTTGCATTGATTGCTGAGGAAGGGTTTCTTACCTTTCCTTGCTATTCTTTGGAACTCTGCATTCAGATGCTTATATCTTTCCTTTTCTCCTTGCCTTTTCGCTTCTCTTCTTTTCACAGCTATTTGTAAGGCCTCCCCAGACAGCCATTTTGCTTTTTTGCATTTCTTTTACTTGCAGATGGTCTTGATTCCTGTCTTGATTCCAGTGTCACAAACCTCCGTCCATAGTTCATCAGGCACTCTGTCAGACTAGTCCCTTAAATCTATTTCTCACTTCCACTGTATAATCATAAGGGATTTGATTTAGGTCATACCTGAATGGTCTAGTGGTTTTCCTCACTTTCTTCAATTTAAGTCTGAATTTGGCAATAAGGAGTTCATGATCTGAGCCACAGTCAGCTCCTGGTCTTGTTTTTGCTGACTGTATAGAGTTTCTCCATCTCTGGCTACAAAAAATATAATCAAGCTGATTTTGGTGTTGACCATCTGGTGATATCCACGTGTAGAGTCTTCTCTTGTGTTGTTGGAAGAGGGTGTTTTCTATGACCAGTGCGCTCTCTTGGCAAAACTCTATTAGCCTTTGCCCTGCTTCATTCCATACTCCAAGGCCAAATTTGCTTGTTACTCCAGGTGTTTCTTGACTTCCTACTTTGGCATTCCAGTCCCCTATAATGAAAATGACATCTTTTTTGGGTGTTAGTTCTAAAAGTTAGTTCTTGTAGGTCGTCATAGAACCATTCAACTTCAGCTTCTTCAGCATTACTGGCTGGGGCATAGACTTGGATTACCGTGATATTGAATGGTTTGCCTTGGAAATGAACTGAGGTCATTCTGTCGTTTTTGAGATTGCATCCAAGTACTGCATTTCAGACTCTTTTGTTGACCATGATGGCTACTCCATTTCTTCTGAGGGATTCTGCCCATAGTAGTACATATAATGGTCATCTGAGTTAAATTCACCCATTCCAGTCCATTTTAGTTCACCAATTCCTAGAATGTCGACATTCACTCTTGCTATCTCCTGTTTGACCGCTTCCAATTTGCCATAATTCATGGAACTAACATTCCAGGTTCCTCTGCAGTATTGCTCTTTACAGCATCAGACCTTGCTTCTATCACCAGTCACATCCACAGCTGGGTGTTGTTTTTTCTTTGGCTCCATCCCTTCATTCTTTCTGGAGTTATTTCTCCACTGATCTCCAGTAGCATATTAGGCACCTACCGACCTGGGGAGTTCCCCTTTCAGTACCTTCTCAGTGAGGCCTTTCCTGACCAGTTTACTTAAAATTTCATCCCCCTTGCTTTCTGTCACTTTTCCTGTGTTATTTTTGTCCATAGAATTTATATTTTTTTCTTAATTTTATCTGTCTGTATTCCTGCTCTTCTGCCCTGGATGTAAGCTCCATTAGGGCAGATGTCTTTTGTTCTGTTTGTTCACTCCTGTTTCCCCTAAATTGAATAGATCCTGACAGAGTGGTCACTGAGATAGTTGCTGAGTGGATTAGTTAGGGTTCTGATTATAATGCCATTGTTTAAAATATTACACATTACATTTATTAAGATGATTTTCTTCAGTGAAGAAATGACAGTGTACTGAAGTTTATATGAACTTGACATTTCCTAAGAGCATTCCATGCCAAGGCACAGAATGTGCCTTTAGATCAGATGATTTCTTGTATTTTGCTGCTCATGGTCTATATAAGCTTATTAACATCAAAGTGCAAGAACCCTGCTAGATTAATTTCCTAATTATTCTTCTATGCCACAGGTGATATTATTTCATATAAATACCCACAGACAGAAATGAACATACTTTCTTGCATTTGTGCTGGAAGCACTTCTGGAAAGTTGGCTTGAGCTACTTTATGGCAACTTCAGATGAAGAGAAAGCTTTGAAATCCATTTCACCTGCTCTTCAAATAAATATTAGAGCTCTCTTAATGTTTAGCAGTAACTTATTTTCAGATGTAAAACTTCAGATCTTACATTAATTTTTTTTTTTTAATTCTGGAAGGATATGACTTCAGTGGGTGTATAATACAGAGTAAATCTGAAGAAGATAATATACTTTCTCCAAATGCAAAATAATTTTTTCTGAGATATTTCCCAAGTTAACAGAAGAAAATTATCTGGTAATGGGATCACAAACTGCAGTTGTCATGTGAAAAAAAACATAGCTAAGAAGAAGTTAATTATGACACAGTCATCTTATTTCAATTGTAAAAACTGCAGATGTAAGAACTAGAGATTTAAGACTCCAGAGCTTCAACATTGATATCCAGCACTTTCTCGTTGGGAGCATGACTTCTTATGAGGGTTCTTTAGCTTTATATACCAATATGATTGGGAATATCATGGTCTTCAGTGTGAGTGTCTCAAATACAATGAATAAAATTGTTATACATGAGTAAGTTTTTCATATGGTAATCTACATATAGTTTAGGTTTTTACCTACATTGATTCAAACAGTGTGTGACTGATTATCTTAACCAGTGATTCTCAAAAGCCCAAACCAATATTCATTCATTCTAGAAAGCCAAAGCCAACAGGAATAAATAAGGCACAAAAGTATTCAGTAATCAAGTAAAATGGAGTGTAGGTATTTCCTTTATAACATGATCCTTGGGGAATGGGCTTATTTTCAAGTTCAAACCATAGAATATTCCAAAGCTGGGAAATTTAGATGGGTGGTACCCCAAAAATGAGCTTATACATGAATATACTTATAGGTATTCAAGTTTTTTCTCTTTATTTTGTGTAAGTACTGATATGGATCCTGAAAGACCCTTAGTGCTATTTCACTTTTTGTTTGCATTTTTGTTTTAGCACCTGAAGGTTTCTGTTCCTGATGAAATATCAGTAGATCTAGGTAAGTCTGGAGCACCAATGTGCTAGAGGATTACATCTCTATAGATAGGTAGCTCAGCTCCTCTCTAGAGGTTTTATCTGTTAAACAGTGACTAGTAGGTCATATGAATCACAACAGTAAAAGAGCCTATAATACATTTAAGAGTAAATGAAATGTGAGTTCTAAGATTAAAATACTTAAAATATATTATCTCTTTATCTTACTTCAAGTTAAGTTCACACCAAGTAGTGCCAGTTACAATGCACAGAATGTGCCTTTAAATCAGGTGATTTCTTGTATTTATGCAGAAAAAAGACGACCAGAGCTTATTCCTGAGGATCTACATCGCCACTATATCCAAACTATGCAAGAAAGAGTCCACCCAGAAGTTCAGAGGCACTTGGAAGATTTTCGGTAAGCCTTGTGGTCGACAGAAGCCGATATGGTTGCCCTGAATTAATTTTCTTTTTGGGTAGTAAAAGGTTATACATTCCTTGGCATAACATGTGGTCTCTATCATTGTTACTAAAACCTAATGAACGTCTGGCGTTGAAAGATTGGCATGGTACTGAGAGTGCATGGTCCCCTTTCCTTATGGCTGGCAGGAATTGAGCTTAGTACCTGTCTGTGCCAAGTGTGTCCTTCAAGATATGTGTTCTGTTGAGTGACTTCCTCTAGAATTTTCTTCCTCCAGTGTCCCAGGTGACATGGGCCCCCACATAGAAAACCGTGACATTTTACCTGTTGCTAGAAATTCATAACTATGGAAACTCCAGTGAAGCCTCTCCAGAGGGAGATAGTACTCTCTAGGTAACTCAGGAAATTACCTTCTAGCTACCTCAGGAAATTTCTCCTATTCCCTTTAGGCAGAAGCGCAGCATGGGGCTGACCTTGGCTGAAAGTGAACTGACTAAACTTGATGTAGAGCGAGACAAGGACCGGTTAACTTTGGAGAAAGAACGGGCCTGTGCAGAACAGATTGTTGCCAAAATTGAAGAAGTGTTGTAAGTAATAGAAACACATGTAAAAACACCCTCTCTACTGAGATGATAATTATGTGTAAAGTACATTTGAACGAATTTAGAAGGTATGTCAGGTTGTTTATGTAGGGCTGTTTGCCTTGTGATAACACTGAAGTTTATGCTGATATCGTAGATGACGTTCTTGTATTTCTTTTTCTGGGTATTGCTAAAATGAGTAACTGTAGAATTTCTAACTGATCAAAAACAGGTCGAATACTTAACATTGGCGTTAATTCACAGGCTTTGGAAATATTTCTTGCTATAAAACATTTATAGCAAGTTGATGATGAAAAAGTGATCCTTCAGGGATCACAATTTTTCTGATATATCATTCCAGGTGACAGAGACTTAGAGTGGGTCCCAAAGCATTTACTGCGCCACAGGGGCTTCCCTGGTGGCTCAGATGGCAAAGAATCTGCCTGCAGTGTGGAAGACCTGGGTTTGATCCCTGGGTCAGGAAGACCCCCTGGAGAAGGGAATGGCTATCCACTGCAGTATGCTTGCGTGGAGAATTCCATGGACTTGACTCTGTTTTGTTGATCAGTTATCTGAGTTTAGTAACAACTCTTTTACTAAACTGTAATATTTCATTTTAAATGCTTTTGTTTTTAGGATGACTGCTCAGGCTGTAGAAGAAGAAAAGAGGTAATGTAACTATTTTTTCCTAGAATTTTAAGGACCAAAAAAAAAAAAAGAAACTGTCTTTTCTTCTGTCCTAAATGAAGATTTATTTCTTTTAACTTAAAAATACAGACTGTTTCTGGTGGCTTGTATTTTATATGACTAATATTCTAGTACCTGAGTAGGATCTTTACTGGTCACAGTAAATGGATAGCTCTTTATTTTTCACTTGATAAATTCTAAGACTTTCAGCATGGGGGTTTTGGAAGTCATTTGATATCTTTATTTACCCGCTGTCCCTTCCCAGAAGTCTTATTTTACTTAATCCTTTCTCCCCCAGTTCGACCATGCAATATGTTATTCTCATGTACATGAAACATTTGGGAGTAAAAGTGAAAGAACCTCGAAATTTGGAGCACAAGCGAGGTCGCATTGGATTCCTTCCAAAAATCAAGGTAAAACTGGAATAATAATAGTGTGTTCAGGTCGCCATGCTTCTTATATCTGACTGCAGGGCTTTCCTTCTTCTTAGTGTTTATTTTTTCAGCAAGTTAGTGCTAAGCATGCCAGCAGGAATAAGATACGGTCCCTGTTCTCAAGAAACTCAAAATCCAGTGAGAAATCCAGACCTACGAACTGTTAGATGATATGAAAAGTGAAAACAGGAGTTTACGCAGAGAACTATCCTCAGCTTTGTTTCGACCCCGTGCTTTGCTTTTACGGTTCCTCTTCAATGTTTATCATTGTTTATGTTGGTAGATTGTAGAGCTGGATGAAGATAAGGATCTCCTTCATTGTACCCCATCTTTTAGCATAGTGCCTTCAGACATTAGCTTAGCAAATATTATTCAAGAGATGAATGAGTTACTTAAAACGAGCTCCCAGTAAACGTGTTATAAAAATACCTTGTACTTTCCCAAATGATCAGCTCTGGAAGGTTTGGAGAGGCGTCTTGAGCTTGATGTGTACATAGTGCTGTGCGCCAGCTTCCAACCAGTACCCTTTGTGTGCCTTTCATTTACATGCGGCCAGTTTCTTTCAACTTGACCATTAGAATTATGTGTCTCTTATCTCTTTGATTGTACCTTGATTGTAGCAAAGTATGAAGAAAGATAGAGAAGGGGAAGAAAAGGGGAAGCGAAGAGGATTCACCAGCATCTTGGGACCCCCTAGGAGACCGAGCCGCCACGACAACAGTGCCAGTATGTTGAAGTCTGAAATGTCGCATTCCCACCATTCCGTGCCGTCTTTTTATCAGAGGCTCATTCCGCTAGGCTGGGTTGCTGGAGAAAGATGTTCTAGAAATGTTTCCATTGAACCGCCACTGTTTGTATTCAGTGTCATTTCTAACGGAACCCTCGGTGTTCAGTTAGACTTCACAGTTGTCATAGGTGTTTAATGGCAGTAGAACATCCCATCAGCTGTTCATAACATAATTTACTTACCTCTTCTGACTTTGTTGTGTTCACTTTCTAATTGTTAAATTTATAAAACAAAATGTATATGAACTTCACCTTCATACTTTGTCTTTTTATACATATATGACTCATTTTCTCCATACTTAACCTGTTCTCCACCTCTTCATTGTGCTTTATTTCCTGATGTCCCTCCACCCTCAGGCCTAAAGGAGAGTTGCTCTCCTAGAGAGGGCTACAGGAGAAGTAGAGGTGGTGCTATGGGAGAGAAATTAGGTCCTGCAGTGGTCCTCACATTGGGCAGCACCGCATTTGAAGATACTGGCACAGTTGGAGTTGGGGGCGGGTGTTGTGATCCAGCAAACCTGAGTGTCCCACCCTGTGAAGAATCCTCAATTCAAATGTCAGTGGTGCCCCTTGCTGAGAAACACTGAGAAGAGGAAGGAAATCTTTAGAGAAGAGGTTGAGGAGAATGGAAAATTTAACCATCTGTTAAAGGGATTCAGAAGAAGAATTGTAGGAGTTAGGGAAGGAAGAATTTTAGGATTAGAGATGTATACAGCTGTGTGAAGATGTGCACGGCTATGGGGTGCTTCTCGTGGTGACTGATGTGCACACTGGTAACAGGCAGGTTGGGGGTTATTCTGCATGGGCTCTGAGGCATGTCATGATGGAGAAATTGTGAGTGTTAGGGAGGAGTGGCGTAGGAGCTGCTGAGACTTCCCAGAGCCAGCGGGCCTCATCCTCACTCTCACAGGAATACAGCTCTGTGGTGTGTCCATTCCGTCTGTCGGCACCCCCGCCACCCCCCCCCCCCAAAGTGCTGGTCTTCTCAGCTCCTTTTCTCATGACCCTTCTTCCTCTGCCTCTTCTCTCTCCCCCTCATCTTCTACCGTCTCCCACCCTTTACTCCTCCTCCTCTTTCACTCTCCCCTGCCTTTCTGTCTCTCTCTCTCTACCTCCCACCTCCTTCCTCTCTTTCTTTCTTCCTTACTTTTTTTTCTCCCTTCCTTCCTATCTTTTCTCTCTCTCTCTCTCTCTTCCTCACTCCATGTAATTCATGTTATATGTTTCTAAGGCCCACCATGTTTTTTCTAAATTCTTTTCACCATCTTTTTTAAAGCTGTTTTGCCACATGATTTATTAGCCCTTGCTTTCTGTTCAGTTGGCAGAGCCATGGAACTCCAGAAGCAGCGCCACCCTAAGTACTTGTCCACACCCTCATCTGTGAGTCCTGAGCCTCAGGATTCTGCAAAGTTGCGCCAGAGTGGATTAGCAAGCGAAGGAGCAGACACTGGCTACCTGCCAGCCAATTCCACGTCCTCCATGGTTTCAGGGGCCACTCTTTCCCAGGAAGGAGGGAAAGAGAATGATATGGGTGAGCTAATGCTGTCATTCAACTTAGCTAAGCATCAGGATTTTAAAACAACTATACTGAGAAATCGGAGAAGGAAGTGGCACCCCACTCCAGTACTCTTGCCTGGAAAATCCCATGGATGGAGGAGCCTGGTGGGCTGCAGTCCACGGGGTCGCTAACAGTCGGGCATGACTGAGCAACTTCACTTTCACTCTTCACTTTCATGCATTGGAGATGGAAATGGCAACCCACTCCAGTGCATACTAAGAAATAGAGGGGCAGATTATTTGAATCAGGACTGAGTCACAGTTTAAAGATTTTAGTATTCTATAACCGGTGACAAATCTACTCTGAATGGTAATTTTGAGTTATTATCCATTCAGAAAATATTTATGGAGTTTTCTGTCAGGCATTATCTCTGTAGCAAATGTTAGCATGTGATAATTATACATAGATTTTTGCCCCGTGCAGCTTAGCCTTCTGGGGAAGTAGTCATAAATATCATAAATAAAATATTCAAATTGTGGGGAGTGTTGAGAGAACTGGTCAGAAGTTAGAAGCATATACAGTAGGTCCTTGTTGTTGCTTATCTATTTTATATATGGTAGTATGTATATCAGTAAAAATTATTCTGTATTTAAGAATGTTATCAATATAAAATTGACAGAATAAAAACAACAAAAAATAAAAAAAGTAAAAGTAAATTAGAGGTAGATATGTTTATGTAGGGTGCATCTAAAGAAGACTTTTAAAAAATCTGAGATACTGGTGTTTTTTTTAATACTAAGGGGAAGCCAATTGAGAGTAAGAGGTTAAAAATGTGGGAAATGGACTATATGACCAATAGAAAAAAGTTTTGAGAAGGAGAGAAGCAATGCTATACAGAGTATATGTGAAGGGCAAGATTATTAGCTGAGAGTAAGGATTTAGTGAGAAGGGCAAGAGGATTTAAAGAGTAAAGAAAGATAGGAAGTAATTGTAGGTAATTGAGAAAAGAGCTTATTACCGTATTTCTTCGTACTTGTTATAATTGGTTTCTTAAGCAAGTGAGCTGGGAGAATTGGGTCCTTGTATTTGGAGAAGGAAATACCCGTTTGTATTGGTGATTTTGGAAGCAGTTCAGTTTCTGGTATGACAAAACCAAGGGTGGATCCGTGGGAGTGGTCACTTGGGTGGCATCGAGGGGGTTACCAAGGGGAGGCACCAAGGAGCCAAAGGTTTAGATATGTTTATAGACATAGATTTTGTGGTGGCCGCGTTTGATAATAGCATGGAGGGGAAAATTGTGAGCCAGCAGCCAAAGGTTCAGTGTTGCTAGATGGCTCTTGGTCATGACAGCATGACCTTATTCAGAGAGTGAGCACCTCAGTGGAGCAAGGGATTTTTATAAGAAAGTAGGATAATAGTCTAAAAGGAGTCCTTAGGAAAAAGAAGAGTCGCTGTCTCATCACCCTGCAGTACATAGTGTATGACAGAAACATCAGTCTCTATTTGAGGGACCTGAAGCAGAAGACAAAGAAGTAGCGGTGACATTTGTAGAAAAGCCTGGAGGTTTAGTCTTACATGGAATTCTGAAGATGTTGGACTGAGTAATGCCTTAATACATGGCTGTTGTGTCTCACTGAAATAAAAGAACGGTAGATAATGAATAAACAAAAAGCAAAAAGAGGAAAGAAGCCGAGGAAGAGAAGATATTCTTATTCATAAGAGATTTCCACAAATTTGGGGGAGATTAATGGGCACAAGTGGTTTGATGGATGAAAGGACGTAAAGGAAGTAGGAGCCCATAGTTCGTGTAAGGAGTCCGAGGTGGGAGCCAGTCTGTCTATTGGAACCCAAAAGAGAGTTGTCATATGAGTCACAGAGTGCATGAGGAAGAAGTAAAACTGAAAATGATGAATTCACAGAAGATCTATAATCAAAACAGTTCTGTCAGCAACTTCTGATTCTTATATTACAAAATATAAGCAGTCATTCTTGTATCAGAAGAAAATGAATATGTTCTTTGTTACAGAAGTTGAAATCAGACTGATTATATTCTTTACAGCCGGAGATGGAGAAGGTTATACAGTCTGCAAAAACAAGACCTGAAGCGGGCTGTGGCTCAGATCATGAGCTTCTCATTGCAAAAAAGGTCCTTCATGTATGACCTAAGTCAAATCCCTTATGGTTTTACAGTGGAGGTGATGAACAGTTCAAGGGATGAGATCTGGTAGACAGAGTGCCTGAAGAAATATGGACAGAGGTTCGTAACAGTGTACAGGAGGTGATGACCAAAACCATCCCAAAGAAGAAGAAATACAAGAAGGCGAAGTGATTGTCTGAGGAGGCCTTACAAATAGCTGAGCAAAGAAGAGAAGCGAAAGGCAAAGTAAAAAGGAAAAGATACACCCAACTGAATGCAGAGTTCCAGAGAATAGCAAGGAGAGATAAGAAAGCCTTCTTAAATGAACAGTGCAGAGAAATAGAGGGAAAACAATAGAATGAGAAAGTCTAGAGAGCTCTTCAAGAAAATTGATGATACCAGGGGAACATTTCGTGTAAAGATGGGCACAATAAAGGACAGAAACAGCAGGGACCTAACAGAAGCAAAAGCTATTAAGAAGAGGTAGCAAGAATACAACAGAAGAACTATATAAAAAAGGTATTAATGACCCAGATAACTGTGATGGTGTGATCACTCACCCAGAGCCAGACATCCTGGAATGTGAAGCCAAGTGGGCCTTAGGAAGCATTACTGTGAAAAAAGTTAGTGGAGGTGATGGAATTCCAGTTGAGCTCTTTCAAATCCTAAAAGATGACGCTGTGAAAGTGTTGCCTTCAATATGCCAACAAATTTGAAAAACTCAACAGTGGCCACGGGTCTGGAAAAGGTCAGTCTTCATTCCAATCCCAAAGAAGGGCAATGCCAAAGAAAAGTTCAAACTACCATACAATTGTGCTCATTTCATATGATAGTAAGGTAATGCTCAAAATCCTTCAAGCTAGGCTTCAACAATATTTGAATCAAGAACTTCCAGATATACAAGCTGAATTTAGAAAAGACAGAGGAACCAGAGATCAAATTGCCAACATCCATTGGATCATAGAAAAAGCAAGGGAATTCCAGAAAAACATCTGCTTTATTGACTATGCTAAAGCCTTTTACTGTGTAGATCACAAAAAACTGTGGAGAATTCTTACAGAGATGGGAATATCAGACCACCTTACTTGAAAAAGCTGTATGCAGGTCAAGAAGCAACAGTTAGAACCAGACATGAAACAATAGACTGGCTCAAATTTGGGAAAGGAGTACATCAAGGCTGTGTATTGTCATGCTGCTTATTTAACTTATATGCAGAGTACCTTATGCAAAATGCTGGACTGGATGACTCACAAGCTAGAATCAAGATTGCAGGGAGAAATATCAACAGTGTCAGATATGCAGATGATAACTACCCTGATGACAGAAAGTGAAGAGGAACTAAAGAGCATCTTCATGAGTAAAGGAGCATGGAAAAGCTGGCTTAAAACTCAGCATTCAAAAAACTAAGATCATGGCATCTGGTCCCATCACTTCATGGCAAATAGATGGGGAAAAAGTGAAAACAGTGGCAGATTTTATATTCTTCGGCTCCAAAATCACTGTGGATGGTGACTGCAGCCATGAAATGAAAAGATGCTTGCTCCTTGAAAGCAAAATTGTGCCAAACCTAGGCAGTGTATTAAAAAGCAGAGACATCACTTTGCCGACAAAGATCCATAGAGTTAAAGGTATGGTTTTTCCAGTAGTCATCTACTGATGTGAGAATCGGACCATAAAGAAGACTGAGTGCTGAAGAAAGACCGATGCTTTCAAATTGTGGTGCTGGAGAAGTCTCTTGAGAGTCCCTTGGACAGCAAGGAGATCAATCCTAAAGGAAATCAACCCTGAATATTTACTGGAAGAACTGATGCTGAAGCTGAAGTTCCAGTACTTGGGCACCTGATGCGAGGAGCTGACTCACTGGAAAAGACACTGATGATGGGAAAGATTGAGGGCAGGGGGAGAAGGGAGAGACAGAGGATGAGATGGTTGGATGGCATCACCGACTCAGTGGACAAGAGTTGGAGCGAACTCAGGGAGACAGTGAAGGACAGAGAAGCCTGGCATGCTGCAGTCGATGGGGTCACAAAGAGTTGGACATGACTTGGCACAAGCTAAGTGAATTGTGTAGGGCCATGGTACACAGTTTTTAAGTCCTCCATGGTATTAGTGCCCTGAAGCTCACCTTAGGGGACCTAAAGCCTGGCAGTAAGCATGCCAGGGGCTTATGCCACTCAGAGGAGCTTCTAGATGAAAGGACCCTACTTCTGCATAGCAGAACAGGAAAGTCAAGTCAGCTGCTAAGTCTTGCATTCTTACAAATGTGCCACATTACTCACTTTTGGCAGAAGTTATTAGAGTCAAGACCTAAGATAATACATACCGCCAAACCTATTCGGGGCGTAAAGAAGAAAATACAAAAGAAACAGAAAAACTGCCACTAGCAGAAAACAATTTAGGTAGTAAGTAAGAACTTATAAAAATACTTCCAAATTAGATAGTATTCTTGAAGAAATTAAAGAGGTTATTATATCTAAAATAAGAATAGCATGTTATGAAAAAGGAGCAGAGACCAAGAAGTCTTAATATAACTGTTATATATAATAACTGTTTTATTAGTTATCAATTGCTTTGTGATAAATTATCCCAAAACTTAATGGTGTAACACACAAAAAATATTTACTCCTTCACATTTTTGGTGCATGAGGAGCTCAGGAGCAGCTTAGCTAGGCAGTTTTAGGTTGGACTCTCTCATAAAGTTGTAGTCAGGATATCAGCCAGCCATCTAAAAGCTTAACAGGGCCAAGAGACCTGCTCCTGTGCTTCCACAGGTGGCTGGTGACAGGAAGACTTCATGATTGAAACATGAAGCAAACAGTGGCATAATCTGAAAGTGACTGATGGAGTGTATGACTTTAATGTAATAAACATTCGATTTCAACTGACCTAGGAGTTGTATCGTTGGACCAGTAGAAAAGAAAACATAATCGTAACCTAACATGCCTCTTAACCTGGCAAGAATAATATGTACAGGGTATGTTGTATGTTGTATTACAATATGTGTATGGTCACAATAATGTAAGTATGCTATTTTTTTTTTCAGACTCTTAGAATCAAACTATTAGGTGAAGCATAGAATATTTTTAGTTGTGGCTGCAGATCAGAATGGAAATGTAAAAAGTCCTCTTAAGGATACAAGTAAAAATATAACTGAAAGACATGAAAGGTAAAAGGAAAGAAATATAATTAAAGAGAAGGATACGGACACAAATACCTGATGTGACATAGAGGAAAGTTAAGACACTTGACACCTTGTTGGAACAAATATATATATTATACATATATAATTCCATCATTTAAACTTAGGGAATAACAGATAACTGGGAATAATAATATAGATGTTAAAGAATGGGAAGAAAAAAAGGAAGGGAAGTGAAAATGGGCGAATAAGTAAGCAAACTCTTCAGAGATGAGCAATATGAAGTTATTTGGAGGTAGACCATCTTGATAACTAAAATTTGAAGAAGATTGGTATTTGGAGTAAAAAAGGATATAGAGAATGTTTCTCCATATCATGTGCTCTTCCTAGTAGTTGCCATGTCTTATGTTGACTTTAAGTTGTGTAAAAATGATGAACATGAAGCCTGGCATGCTGCAGTCTTTGGGGTCACAAAGAGTCAGACACGACTGAGCAACTGAATTGAACTGAACTGAAAAATGATATTCCAGTTTATTTTTTAGTGCATGTTAAAATTTTATGTTAGAATTTTGTTTCTAGCTAACCTGCAGTTGTTTAAGTAAGAATATGACCATGGGTGAGGCTGAAGCTTTCTGGGGGATTGATTTTTTTTTTTTAATCATTGTTCTTATTAACAGCATCCGAATGTCTGACTTTTGTCTTTTCAGGATCAAAACAAGCTGGAGAAATGCCAACATCTGGAGACTCCTTGGATGGCACACCTCGTACTCCCAACACCATCTTTGATTTCCCACCTCCTCCATTAGACCAGGTGCAGGAGGAGGAATGGGAAGTGGAAAGGTAATTCAGTGGTGTCTTAGGGGTGTTTAGGACATTGTTTAAAAGTTTTTCACTGTATAGTATGCCTATACTTAGTACTATTTTTTTCTATGTGCTTTTTTGGGGAAAGAAATAGAGTTTATTGGTAGTAAATATTAGATAGGTACTAAAATGTTTTTTAATTTATTTGATATTAAGTCATTGCAATATCCAGAAGAATTATTTATCAGTCACTGTGGTTTAACACAGTTTTGAATATCTTTGTCATCAGTTTTTTCATCACAATTTTATTTGTATGTTGACTGTCTGTTCTCCATTGTTTTAGAGTGACTGAACATGGGACACCAAAGCCTTTTCGAAAGTAAGTAATCCTAAAGTAGCTTTCAGTGGGGCATATTTTGAGAAATATATCTTTTTTCCCTAAAGTCCTAGTTTTAAAGGAAAAAAAGCCCCATGCACAAATCTGTTAGATAGTATAAAAGAAATTTCTTAATAAGCACAACTATTTAAAAATTTATGGAGGTGTTTATAACACATGTAAGCTATTTTGTAAGGGAAGATGATGTTTCAGGCTCTGCTAAGTAATACTTCAGAAATCTGACTGATTGACTGTAACATAAAGACTTGTGCTATCTCCCATTGTCCATGTGGTGTCCTGAAATAGAAATCATTATTTGTTCTTCATTAGGTTTGACAGCATAGCTTTTGGAGAAAGTCAGAGTGAGGATGAACAGTTTGAAAATGACTTAGAGATGGACCCACCCAACTGGCAACAGCTCGTCAGTCGAGAAGTGTTACTGGGACTAAAGCCTTGTGAGATCAAAAGACAGGAAGTAATTAATGGTAAGTTTAATTCATTCTTGTTATTAACATATATTGAGTTTTATTAGAGTTAAACCAACCCCAAACCTTGGAGTTTGCTTCAGAGTTTATGCTCACTGTTTGTTTTGAACAAAGAGGAAATTAATAGATGATCCCTATACTTTCCAACTTAAAAATGCAAGTGATTGTATGATTCTTATTGATAATTTAAAAGGAAAATGTGTTTAGCATTCAAGTTATTTAAAATTCATATCATCATAGATCTTAAATGTGAAGAATCATTGAGACACTTGTGCCCTGACTTTACTTCCAGGCTCTGTTATTTTTTTGTGCGTAGATTGTAAATGAGAAAGCCAAGGCTCAGACTAACTAATTGTAGTCAAGATCATGCAGCTGGTAAGTGATGGGAAGAAAACCAAAATCTAGGTCTTCCTTTATCCTTGTGTAATGTGCTTTATTTTACCCTAGTGTATATGACACAAAAGCTGTGCCTGTTACTATCTTTAAGTTGTGATTTGAATAAATATACTTCCTGTCTCTAACAACATTGAGACATGGTGAAATTAAAAAGTTTGGCCTCAGAAATGAGAGTCTGTAGGCAGGACTACCCTGGTAGTCCAGTGGTTAAGAATCCACCTGCTAATGCAAGGGACATGAGTTCAGTCCCTGGTCCCGGAAGTGCCACACGCTGTGGGGCAACTAAGCCTGTGTGCCACAACTGCTGAAGCCTGCACTCTAGAGTCTGTGCTCTGCAACAGAAGAAGCCACCACAATGAGAAGCCCATGCACTGCAACCAGAGAGTAGCCCCTGCTTGCTGCAGCTAGAGAAAGCCCACGGACAGCAGCAGACACCCAGTGCAGCCTGCTTAATTAATTAAAGAGAGTTAATAGGCAAGTTAGATAACATAGAATGCTGTTACTTCTGAAGAGGGTTCAGTTCAAAGACTATGTGATATTTGGACTTACAGTTTTCTAATGTTGTTCTGATTGGTTGGTGCTGGCAACCAATGGATTTCGGAGTACATTGTTATCTTGTAAGTACAAAACGGTTGTAAATGATACTTTTCATTTAGCAGTATTCAACTCTTAGAGCTAGTATATAGTAGAGTTACATGGAATTAAGTGACTTCAGAGATACCATATCGTATCAAAACTACAAATAACGATTATATTACTTATTTGGTTCTTAATTTCAGCCAAAGCCTATATCTGATCTCATTTTAAGTAAAGTAACATTTTATGTTTCCTATTTTTCTACTTAGAATTGTTCTGCACTGAAAGAGCTCATGTTCGAACATTGAAGGTTCTAGATCAAGTGTTTTATCAGCGAGTGTCCAGAGAAGGAATTTTGTCACCTTCAGAACTACGGAAAATTTTTTCAAACTTAGAAGATATTCTTCAACTTCACAGTAAGATAAATTGACTCTGATCTTTGTTCCTGACATTTCCAATAGATAAAAGATTGTTGGTATAAAAAGGCACCATAACAGTAAAATCTTATAAATAAATGTATCCATGTTGGCATTCCTGAAGATTCTATAATTATATATGAGCATAAGATAAAGAAATAATTGGATCCTTGAATTTCTCCCCAATTCCGTACTTCCACCACATCAACTTTTTTTATTCAGAGTATTAACACAGAACTTAGGGCCTAAAGTCAATGCCTAAGACAAAAAACATAAATAGTTAAAATTACCCTTGGAAATTCCTGATTACTTACATTATATATGTTTTTTAAAATATATACTCTGTATAATATATGTATAAATATATTTTGTAAGGAGTGATATATAACATAGAATCCAAAACATTCAGGAATTAAATTATTGTATGGTTTTGTTGCTTGGAATGCTTGAATGAATACATAAAAAATCTGTCCCTGGTTGTAGTCATCTTGGGCTTTGGAGACAGTAGTATCAGTTCCTCTCTTTTTAAGTCACTGTTTCTCCAGGACCCTTACTTTTAGTCTTTCTTTCATTACGGATGCCATCACCACCTAGCAACACCCACCCACCGAATAGTTGCCTTTTGATCCTGTGGGGGCGATCCTGAGTCTCACCAGTGTGCCTGACACATGTGAGCATGATGATATGCATTGCCTGGGAACACACGCTTTGAGGGGAATCATGGGCAGAGTCACTCGTACAGCTGAAGTTTGTTTTCTTACAAGCATGGCTGGTTACAGATGGAATCTCGAGGTTAAATGCGTATTTGATGCCTCCATACCGTATATAATGTGCTAGTTTCCACATTATTTTATGCTTTGGCAACTGGTTTTCATATAGAACTAAAAATATGTAGATGTGTAGATGTATAGGAATTATTTCCAGATTTATATTTAAGGCAATTAGAAGCTATGTGGCTTAGTCGCTAAATCATGTCCGACTCTTGCAACCCCATGGACTGTAGCCCACCAGGTTCCTCTGTCCATGGGATTTTCTAGGCAAGAATACTGGAGTGGGTTGCCATTTTCTTCTCCAGGGGATCTTCTGGACCCAGGAATTGAACCAGGATCTCCTGCGTTGCAGGCAGATTCTTTACTGACTGAACTATGACGGAAGAAGCTATACTACTCTGAAAATCCTTTTTTTAAAAAAAAATTTAGATTCATGATACTACCAGTATCTCAGCCTGAAATGAATGTATGCTTATTTTTTTTTCATTGTTTTTTTCCCCACCTTAGTTGGATTGAATGAGCAAATGAAGGCTATTCGGAAGAGGAATGAGACCTCTGTTATTGATCAGATTGGGGAAGATTTGCTGATCTGGGTAAGGACATTGGTGATTTCATTTAAAGATTTTCATAGGCATTTGATCAGATTTAAGGTTAAGCTGCTAATCTTCCCAAGTATGCAAACTCATTTTTTAATGTAAAGATAAAAAGGGTCCAAGTGCATATTCTTAATTAGTCTTCTAATAAGTGCCCATTCAACTGCATGTTCTTTTCTCATCAGATTAAAGACAGTAGTTCTTTCTGTTTTAAAGAATGTAGAGTAAAATGGACCTTGATAAAGATAATTTAACTGATGTGGAATTTTAACTGTCTTTTGTTGTCAAAATCTCAGAAATGTACTGTAAAACACTGGACAATTACAGATTGAGAGCTACAATCACAAAAGCAGAAAAGTGAAAATTACTTAACCTTATTTACAGTATAAGGAAAGAGAGTTCAGAGACTATAGTAGCTGCTTGGCAGATTGCATTTATCTTTCTGGCTGACTCTGTCAGCATATACTCACTGTTCTAGGTGCTGGGGATACAGTGGCAGTCAGAACAGATAAGGCTCCTGCCCTTGTGGAACTTATAATCAGTAGGGGGAAAAGAACAGTCATTATTTCAAGTGTGATTAGTGTTACAAAAAGGGGAGAATACAGGTTATTTTGGAAATAGATAGCAGGGACACCTAAACTGGAGCATACAGAAAATCTTCCTACAGGAAAGTGGGTTTGATCTAGATGCTTAAAGAAAGTCCTATAGTTAAGCCTATGAGTGCTTTACATGAGTAAAACATGTGAAGTGGTTCCCAAAATTTTAACACTGGTTGAACAAGAACTGTTTAGATATGCCAACAGATACTTCAGTATGTAGACTGCTTGAGGAAATGCCAAAAGATTTTGGTAATTTTACAATGATAGCTTTTAATAAGATTAAATACTGGGAAGTTGACCAAAACAATCTTCATCTTACTCTCTTCACTGATTGTGAGAACGTGACTCAGAATCTACTAACCTGTTAATAGATCTCTTCTTAATGATTAGCCACTTGACAGGTAAAACAGGATCAGGGAATCCTAGTCCAGTCTCACCTTGCATTTACTGAACTTTCCAAAGCATGTTCTCCTTAGACCCATGCTGGCATTATTGTTGTTAAGGAGACTTAACTTCCTTGAAAATTCAACTTCTTCTGTGGCTACTCTGTGGTCGTGTGACTCATTTCTTTTCTTGATCTCTGCATTCTGTGGCCTTGGCAGCACACTACCAAACTTGAAATAGAAAATTTGTAGTATGACATAGCATAGCATCAATTTTCTTCTCCATTTGGATTAAAAGGTTGTGAGTCATATGGACTTAAGATATCAATCTTGATTCTGAAGCAGTTTAATTTACATCTCATGTAAATAATGTTTAACATCAAGTGTCAAGTGAGAGTCATCATTAATAAAGTACAAAAGTATAGTTGGTCCTCTTCTAATAGCCCTTTGGACTAAATAAATATTACATGTGAAATAAAGATACCTCTTAAAAGTGGGACAGAAAATTTATTTTAGAGCATGTAAAAAGAATTGTATTCTTGACCAGTGTGTTTTGCCTAAAAGAGACTGAGGGAAAGCAAAATGGACTAACCAATTTGGTTAGTTGCTGCTAGGTACAAATGGTTAATTTAGGGCAAAGCATTGGCCAGAAATACTAAAAGTAGAAATCGTAAACAGGTGTCTAGATTTATTTTATCTTTTAAAAATAGTTTTGGAGAGTATTTTTCCAGTATTGGCCCCATGAGATCACCTTATATGTACTTTTGCTGCTAGTAAAACCACTGTAGAACTGCTTGAGGCTGGTGCGTTATTTTCTTCTGTAAATCCAGCTGCTGTTAGTAATTGCCTGGTACCTAGATTGACTAACATACCAAAAATTCTGCCAGTCTCATCTCTAAATATGTTGAGTGTCATATTTAAAATAAAAATACAGCACTGGAGCAGCCTATTAAAACATCATTTTGTATGCTTCATAGTTGAAGAGGAAAGTACTGAGCATTTACCTACAAATGCCCTGTGCTGTGCTGTGCTTAGTCACTCAGCCGTGTCCGACTCTGCGACCCCATGGGCTGTAGCCCACTAGGCTCCTCTGTCCATGGGGATTCTCCAGGCCAGAACACTGGAGTGGGTTGCTATCCTCTTCTCCAGGGAGAATCTTCCTAACTTAGGGGGTCGAACCTGCATCTCTTAACATCTCCTGCATTGGCAGGTGGGTTCTTTACCAGTAGCACCACCTGGAAAGCCAGTAAAAAGTATAATTTTTAGTAAAAGAGGTTCATAGGCTCATGAATCTTCCCTAAGAGAAATTTAAGGGATGGAGCTCCACTTTCTGCATAGGTGAAGCAGAGGTGATTTAATTTTATTGTGACCCAGAGAAGTTATGACCTGCCCTGGATTTCATAAGTAAGAAAGTAAGCTTGAATCCCAAGGATTTTCTTCCTACAGCAGTAAGACAGTAATTTTTGTGAAGGTGTCAGATTCTAAGAAAATCAAATTTTAATCTCAGTCTTTAAGTATTTTGTGTCTCATATTCCCCAGGTGTCAACCTTTCTGTCAGATTTAGAAGTGGGATAGACTGAAAAGGTAGTAAGTTGTGGTAAGCAATGAGCAAGAAAATTACTAGACAGTGATCAAAAAAGGTCTGGATACATCAGAGTTAGAAGTTTTTTAGTGGAGAATCCTTGATAATCCACATTAAATATGTAGATTTCTGCTCCTTATCACTTGGGGATACTTACTGGGATATTGGAAGGATTGTGGCTGTCTCTCATTTTGCCTGGCCTTATGTAAGCTCAGTATCCCATTCTCTATTGTGTTCTTTGTGTTCTTGGCACAGTTCAGTGGACCCGGGGAGGAAAAGTTGAAACATGCTGCTGCTACCTTTTGTAGTAACCAACCCTTTGCCCTGGAAATGATCAAGTCTCGCCAGAAAAAGGATTCTCGATTCCAGACTTTTGTGCAAGTGAGTTGAGTGAGTCATGTAACCAGGAAAAAAAAAAAAATGCAGTTTTTTGGGGGGTCAATTATGGAATGAACTAGGGGGATTCTAAGACTAAAATTTTGCATAAGGGTTATATCTATGTTTACATTTTTGAAGCCATACATTATCTCTTAAATTACTGGAGAATATAAAGGTGATACTGTAATGGTGAATTATAAAGAATATGTGATGGGATTAAAATATTTGACATAGAAGTTCACATTGCCTGGGAGATATTGGCAGGAAATGGCCGTGCACACTATTGAAATAATACTGTCAAAACATGAGAAGGGCCTTATAGCCAGCCCAGAGAAGAGTCAAACAGCAGTCATGCTTGCTGGGCTATATATTGGTATAGATAACCATCAGTAAACTAGAGCCCACGGGCCATATCCAGCCTCTTCCCTGTTTTTATAAATAAAGTTTTATTGGAACACATTTTATTTTGTATTGCTGTAGACAAATCACCACAAATGTTGCAACTTGATGCAGATGTATCATGTCAGTGTTGTAGTTTAAGAGTACAAATACTGTTTATCTATGTCCCTTCTTCATGCTTTCATCAGGCTGAAATCAAGGTATCACTTGCAGCTGCAGTTCTCATCTGGGACTCTCTTAAGCTCACTAGTTGTCAGCAGAATTAATTTCCTTACAAATGTATAATTGAGAACCCTGTCTTCTTGTTGTTGTTGGCTAGCAACTGCTCTGGGCTCCTAGCAAGCGCCCAAATCTCTTTGCTACATAGCCCCTGTAGGCAGTTTATAAGATGTGTTCTTCTCTTCCAGGCCAGTAGGAACGTGTCTCTCTGACAGAGCTTGCTTTTAAAGACTCCTCTGATTAAATCAGCCTCACCTAGAACAATCTCCTTTTTGATTGACTCAGAGTTAACTGATAGTCACCTAATCACAGGAGCCATCATATTGATAGGTTCTGTCCACACTCAAGGGCAGGGCGTGGGTTATACAGGTTGTACACCAGAAAATTGGAATCTTGGAGGCCTTCTTAGAACTCTACTGCACAGAGCCAAGTTCATTCCTTTAGGTATTGTCTCTGGCTGCTTTTGTGTTAAAGCAGCGGAATGGAATAGTTGTGACAGAGACTAATGACATTCAAAGCCCCGGTTGGCATGTTATTGAGAAGTTTGCAGACCTCTGTTACAGCTGAGCTGATATATCTGTATTTATGATCTACTGTGCCTACTTGGAGTGGCAGATAGCAGGTTAACTGATTGATTAGCTTTTGGTAGGAAAGCCAATCATTGGAAAACATAACTAGATTTTCTTAGTATGTAAAGATAAAACTTCTTTCACAAGAAAGCAATTCTTAGAGATGATTATGGATGTTCTCAATCCTTGCTTAAACAGATAGCACAGAGCCATGTGCTGAATGATAAAGGCTACTTTATATGATTAAAGGAGAAAACAGAAGTGGAGTGTGCCAGTGGCATGTCCTGGCAGGTTTTAAGTCTTGATTTAATAACCAGAACTATGATGCTGAAGACATTTGTATGGTGAATATATGGTGCATGTTAGGCAATTAGAGTCCTAATAAGAATTACAAATTTGCTTATTTGCCTTTAATTTTAGGATGCTGAGAGTAATCCACTGTGTCGTCGTCTGCAGCTAAAGGATATCATTCCCACTCAAATGCAGAGGCTTACTAAGTACCCTCTTCTCTTGGACAATATTGCCAAATACACAGGTACAGTATTCTCACTGAAATTAAAGAGCTTAAGAACAACAACAAAAACACATTTTGCTGAATAATCTCTCACAGCATCCTGGTGTCTGGCACTTTGAATTTCCAAGTAGTATGGCAAAATATTCTAGCAAGATTCCAGTTGTCTTCAGGCTATTTGATTTAATGTGCTCCATTAGTAGCTCAAGCACAGGGTTTAAGCAATCTATGGATCATGGTTAAATCTGGCTCACCCATATTTTTGTAAGTAAAGTTTTATTGGAACATAAATAAGCAAGTCATGCTCACTTGTTGAAATATTAATCTCTTGACTACTTTTGCTATACAACAACAGGGTTAAATAGTTGTGGCAAAGACCATTTGGCCTTTAAAACTATACAGAAAAATTTACCAATACTTCCTCTAGCATGTATCATCATATTTCCTGTGGTGAAGGCCTATACCAGGTTGAAGAGATGTTTTATATCTATGGATATGTACTTTCATTAAGTTCAATCAGTGTATTATCACTCCAACTCTCTTGTTTTAAAATATGAAGTGAATCTGAGTTTCTCAATTGAGCTTTAGGTTCTTATACTTACTTAGTTCTCAATACTTCTGTGCAATTAAGTGCCTATTTCCTGTGCCTGGGAATTTGAAAATATTCATACACATTAATTTTTGTACTTTAATATATTTATTCAGTATAATTGAACTATTGTTTAGAGGATTATAATTTCAAATATTCTTATTTAGTATTCTTTACCAAAACATAACTTCAACACAATCTCAATACATTTTGGTGAATTTCATCTTCTTTTAATGATAACAAGTATTGTAAGTTATTTTCTTTCTTTAATCCCAAATTTAAAGAAACTTATTTTGGAGCTATTTTTAATTATTTTATCACTCAAAAATATTGCCTAACTAGTCAACTGTACATAATCTTGTAGGCTGTGCACTTTGAAATTGCAAGGAGAAAGGAGTCTCGTTTATATAAACTTACAATGTGAATGAAACCTGCTTCTTGGGGTGGGCTTGATACTTGATATAAAGCATCACTCCTCACATTTGATTTCTTTTTAAAAATTAGTATTTATGCTTAAATACTGTGATAAGAAGTCTTACCTGTCCTAAGACTACCTAATTTGAGATTCTGCTGTAGGTTTTTTATCCTGCTATAAAAATATTCAGGGTCTTAGTATGCTTTCATACTGTTGAAATAAACTGGTATCTCCTTTATATATATGCTTATATTCTTTTCTTATTTCTTCCATTTTGCATTTTGGATTTTTTCACCATATTTAGAGTGGCCACCAGAAAGGGAGAAGGTGAAGAAAGCTGCAGATCACTGTCGTCAGATCTTAAATTATGTGAACCAGGCTGTTAAGGAGGCAGAGAACAAGCAGGTAAGAAGGAAAAAGCAAGAAGACACAGGTTGACAGTGAGAATAAGAGTGTTAAATTAGTGTTACCTAGAGCCTGTTCAGTAACCCTTGTAGCTGCTATTAGATAATTGAAGGGCGGAACACGGGTTACCTATTCATGTAGTAGGCGGATCCAGATCAGTTTGTGGTAGGTCGTCAGAGTTGTATTTGGTTCTCTTGAGCATCTCTAGCTGCTTGTTTGCTCATTCATTCAGTCTGTTGGTAAAACTTTGGACAAATAGGAACTTTGTTGTTTGTAATGTAAAATGTTATAACCCTAGAAGGAAAATTAGAAATTTATATCTAAATTTACAAAACACATATTCACATATTCATCTTTTGATCCAGCATTCTCTTCTTAGTGATCTACCCAAGAGAAATGAAGATATATGCCCATAGAGTTCTACTGGAATGTTTGTAGCATAAACCAAATGTAGTATAGTCATAAGCTAAAGTAATACCAGCAATAATGGGTGCATCTCACAAACACATTATTCTGAGTGAAAGAAACTGGACATAAAAGAGTACACACATATATATTCTGTTTAGTGAACTTTTAAGACCTAGCTAAACTAATTTACAGTGGAAAAAAATCAGGAAAGTGGTTTATCACTGAAGATGTGGGGACAGATATTAGCTAGGAGGAAGTATGAGAGAACCTTCTGAAGTGATGGCCATATTTCATATCTTGATAGGAGTTTGATTGCATAAGTATATGCATTGGTAAAAGCTCACGGAAAGGTACACTTAAAATGTGTACATTTCACTGTATGTAAATTTTACTTTGAAAAAAAAACAACTGTAAACTAATATTGAACTCTCGTTAATGCTATTGAGCTCTTGTTAGCTCTGTTAATGATAAAATGTTTAAAGTGTGCTTATATCTGTCACTTATTTTGAAATATATCCAAAATATCAAATGGATTGATGAACAGATAGAGGGATGAGTAGATGGACAGATACATGATAAAACGGAGCAGATGTTAATTGTGGAATGTAGATGAGTATATGGGCACTTACTATATACATGCCAACCTTTCTATTCAGAAATATTTTATAATCTTGGGAAAAATGCATGTACCCATTAATCCAACCATTCTTCCTCTGAAAGTGGATCCTAATATACATGTCCATTAGTAAGATGTAATTCAACTATACTTTTTTCACAAAGTTGAATACCACACAGCCACTGAAAAAATGAGCCCACTCTCAACTTGCTAATGGAACCATCACCAAGATATATTGATATGATGCACACACAGAAATGTGTATATGACTATATTGTTATTTTTGAATAAGTGATACACATATGAAAATATTGTTACCATATATTTCTTTTAAAAAGGGTATATCTACACACAGCATGCAGAGAGGCAAGCTAACTTACATCCATATGTGTTATTTTTTGCTTAGAATTTTCCTCGTAGGCTACCCAAGAAATGGGTATTAGTGATTAATTCTTTAGAGAAAACTTGGGGTGGGGAAAATGTGAACAAGCATAGAGGGAGACTTACTGTTTTTTGTGTGCCTTATATTACTTTCTGAATTTTGTACCATGTACGTGATTTGCTATTTAGAAAGTAAATACAAGCTAGTTAGAGGCCAGAGAGTTTGAAAAAAAGATTGAAAGAGCTGAAGAGGTGGAAGGAAAACCAGGAGAGGGTAGTGTCACCAAAGCCCAAAGAAGGGAGTGTTTTAAGAAAGAGTGAGTTGTTGCAGAGCGATGTTGCAGAGCGCTCAGTAAATGCAGGGGGAGTGTCTGCATTCGATTAAGAAACAGGGAAGTCACTGATCTCCAAAGGAGTAACCTTAGCTCCATCTTCTCTGATTTTCAGCGCTTGGAAGATTATCAGCGTCGCCTTGATACCTCTAATCTGAAGTTGTCAGAATACCCAAATGTTGAAGAGCTCAGGGTAAGAGATGGTCTGAAGTGAAGTGAAATGAAGTCTCTCAGTCATGTCCGACTCTTTGCGACCCCATGGACTGTAGCCTACCAGGCTCCTCCCTCCATGGGATTCTCCAGGCAGGAGTACTGGAGTGGGTTGCCATTTCCTTCCCCAGGGGATCTTCCTGACCCAGGGATCGAACCCAGGTCTCCCACATCAGGCAAACGCTTAACCTCTGAGCCACCAGGGAAGCCCAGAGATGGTCTAATCATTACTTAAAAAATAAAATTTACTGAAGACCTGGCAGATGATTAACATCTCAGTGGGAACGTACATCGCCTGAAGGAGTTTTTATATCATAGATTGTCTATACTAAGGATTGTTTTCTTCCTTTTAAATGTCTTGGTCTGTGTGTAAAGCCTGCTTTAGTCTTTCATCAGAGGAATATTTTGTGTGAAACTAACTTTTTGTGACAAGAATTTGTAGGAGACTAAGGAACATTCCTTATTGTTAAATTTAATTTTATTGTACTCTATAGTTTGAGTAAGAGTAGGGCTGTTTACTGTTGGAACTTCCTAGATTTTTTAGTTAAGGAATATAATCATTTTTCTATGAAGCTCTTCCAAAACATTAAAGTTGAAACCGTTACTGGAATGATAGTAAAATATTTATGAATTGCTATTTCTAGTACATGGAGTTTTTTGTGTTAATTAACTTCTGAGGATTTTAAGTCTTTCTTGTACTGTTTCACTGGTTCTTTTGGCAGATTTATTTGGTGACTATTAAAATAGACTTTTATGTCCTACATAGCAGCTTATCAAAACACATGCTGATATGCTGAGCTTCCTTCCAGAAGACTTCCAGAGACTTAAGATTTTTCTAGAGCTGCTTATACTAAAAGATAATTATCTCAAGTTATTGATATTTAGAGCAAGCCTGAGTACTTCCTGGACTTCTATGAATGCTGTCCTTAGAGCTTTTTTTGGAACAAGAGCCTAGAACTCAGAGACTTCATATGCATAAGCCATGATCTAGTTATGCATAGAAAAAATAAGGAAGGGGGTTGAGACTCTAGGGCTTGAATGTTTGCTTCATTTTTATTAGCTGTTGTCATCGTTTAGAGTGAGATTGGGAAGATTTTACTCTTGGGTGTTTTTCTACAAGATGCATTTTCCTTTTTAGAATATTTTATGTAGCTTACTTTAACTGGATTTTTATTCTATTTTCAATAGCTTACAGATATTAATAATAGTGAATGTAAATGATGCCTTTTATATTAGGAATTTCTTGAAAGGAGACAGTATGGAATATCATCTAAGTGCTTGGAAATAATTTGTATATAATTCTCCTTATTTTGGCAGAATTTGGATTTAACAAAAAGGAAGATGATTCACGAAGGCCCATTGGTTTGGAAGGTGAATAGAGATAAAACTATTGGTACGTGTACTGTCTGCCAATTTGGGGGAGAGCAGAGAAAGAAAAAGAATAGGAAAGTTTGCTTATGCTGAAGAGAAAAGACATCCACTCACATTTTTCAGTTACAGCAGTTAGCAGTGGTACTTTATATTATTTATACATTTACAGAAAATCTTTACAAAAATTTACATAAAAATGTTATTTTTTTACATGTGAAATGTGTTACATATTTACTTAGGAATGAAGCAGAAAATTTTGTCATTATCCAGTCCTGTCTTCATCTTTGTATGCTGATCAGGCTAAACTTCTTTTAAACTTCTCTATCT
The DNA here is from genome assembly GCA_006410635.1 of Cephalophus harveyi. Lineage (NCBI taxonomy): Eukaryota > Metazoa > Chordata > Mammalia > Artiodactyla > Bovidae > Cephalophus > Cephalophus harveyi. The sequence goes on from SJYT01025905.1 coordinate 554,211, forward strand.
CAAACTGTGGTGAAGAACCATTGTTTTTTTATTTGTTGTGATACTTTAAAAATGAATTATTAAAAATGAAATTAAAAAACACAATAGCAAGTCAATTTTTAAAATTTACTAGATTTACCAGAAGTCAGTTTTCTATGTCAAATTGTTATAAAGTTTATAAAACACGTCTCAGTTTTCTATACTAATCACCTTTTCCTACATTTTTGTTTTTAGATCTATATACATTGCTGCTGGAAGATATCCTTGTATTGTTACAAAAGCAGGATGATAGACTGGTGTTAAGGTGTCACAGTAAGATTCTGGCATCTACAGCTGACAGCAAACACACATTTAGCCCTGTCATCAAGTTGAATACAGTGTTGGTTCGACAAGTGGCAACAGGCGAGTATGTCCGCTGAGTGACACTAATCTCCAGGTGCATCATGACATTGCATAAGACACTCAGTGTTGTCTAAGTTGCACAGCTGGCATGGAGTTCTGCTCCTTTTATATTCTTATACAGATCAAGTGAAATGCATTTACTGCCTAGAATGTGAATTATGAGTTTATATCCCAGAATTATTTAGGATGCTTCGATTCTCTGAATAATTTTTCACATTTAAAATTTTTCTGCGTATTACTCTGATCTTTATTTCATGTTCAAATCAGTGAAGATGGTGAATTGGAGCTAATGCCATTGAAAAGGTTTTTATTGTTCTGTTAGTTTCTTTAAAAACTTCAAGAGTTTATTTGGGCAAAAATTTATTTGGATTGGGCAGCATCTAATATAGCAGACAGACTTTTTTTAGATTATTTTTATTTTTTTGAGAAGATAAAATATTTATTTACTTTAAATTATGAAAGTATGATAGCACCTTTACCAGAGACTTGGAAAATGCAAAACAAAGTTACATATGGTTCCACTATATATTATGATTATTTTTTTTAATAGATAAGAGTTTTAATTGGAGTTTCAATATCAAACTCTGAAAAATTAATAGAGTGAACAGACAGAAAAGTAGAATGATATAGTAGACTGGAAAAGCACTATGACCCAATTCAACATAATTAAGATTTATATAATTTGCACACAACAACAGGATAGAACTTCTGTTCAAGTTCCCACAGACTATAAACCAGGAAATGCTGGAACATATCCAAAGACATATAACTGGGTGTAAAATATATGGTCTAAAGGTATTGAATCATACAGAGCCTGTTTTCTTATCACTGTGGCATTATGTTAGAAATCAATATCAGAAGATATTTGAAAATAATGCTCATATTCTCAAGTGCAGTGTGACATTTACCAAAAGAAATATTGAATTTAGCCATTGACAGGGCTTTCCTCTTCTGATATGGTGGGGAAAAAGCAAAAACAGGAGAAGTGGGTGTGGTTTAGGTTTTTAAAAAATCAGTTTAAGTTAGAAAGTTACACATTAACAGTACTAATAATGAAGATCCCTTTTTAAAATTCTTAATTCCTTGGTGGTAAGATACATTTATGACCTTGTTTTCATCAACACCTACTGAATATTACCAACTAGCCATTTAGCAAAAGGGCAATGTGGAATAAATGCAAAAATAATGTTTAGTTCAATAATTTAGATAATAGACACTTTTTTGTTTTTAATAAATTACTGTGGAATTAGTGTTAGCTTTTATAACCTTTGTCTTATTAAAGTATAATATATATATAGTATAAGATAAAATAATTTGCAGAATTTTTAAGTTGTATTTGATGAGTTTTTACTAAGTGAATGAGTGTCTACAGAGTGATCACGTGTAACCTTTACTTAGATTAAGATGCACAATAGTACCAGCACACTAGAAACATCTTTCACAGCCTCTGTGGGTCATATTATTAGAGTAAATTTGTCTTGTTTTTTTCAGATAACAAAGCTTTATTCGTCATCTCCATGTCTGATAATGGAGCCCAAATTTATGAACTGGTGGCACAGACAGTTTCTGAAAAGACTGTGTATGTACTGGACATAGCTACCTTGCTCTATTGTGTCTTATTATTCTGAATATAATATTCCACAATCTTAACCTTGCTTTTGTAATAGGACTTTGAAAACCAAAAACTGTATGGAAACAGATACTCCCTCTGCAGTCTCTGAGAGGTGTTCTTTTAAGAACTTGTTCTTTTAGATAGCTGTCTCTTACTTGGGCTTCCCAGGTGGCTCTAGTGGTAAAGAACCCACCTGCCAGTACAGGAGTCGTAAGAGATAAAGGTTTGATCCCTGAGTGAGGAAGATCCCCTGGAGAAGGGCATGGCAGCCCACTCCAGTATTCTTGTCTCTTTACTTGGAAAAGAATCATTTCTAAAGAAAAAGTTCTACAAGTTGTCAAGTGAAGCTTTTTTAATGGGTAGTGTATCCATAATGTTGTTAGGTTTTTCTTTAAAGTATAGAGTTTTTATCATCTCTACTTAATAGTATGTCTCCAAAATAAAGATAACCTCTGGCAGAAATAGGGTTTATTTGTTGGTTGGCTTGGTTTGGTTTCTGGTATAGTTCGTTGTTTTTATTTCTGCTGTCTGAGTATATTTAAAATGTGTTTCGTTTTCCTTTCCCTTCTGTGTGTCTTTTGTGCTGTTTTCAAACGTGCAGCTGGCAGGACCTGATATGTCGGATGGCCGCATCCGTGAAGGAGCAGTCCACAAAGCCGATCCCACTGCCCCAGCCGCCACCGTGCGAGTGAGTGTGCCTCTGCTCCTGAGTGGCATCCGAAAAACAATGAATGAGTCTTAACATTTTGTTGCAGTGATCTTTAGGCACCTTGTGAGGCTAAAAGGTTATTTATTTATTTTTCCTTCTGTAGAGGAGACAACGATGAAGAAGAACCTCCAAAATTAAAAGTGGAGCATCATGACATTTCAGTCACTGGTCTGCAGAGTCCAGGTAAACTGTTTTGCAAAGTTAACCTGGAAGAAAGTAGTCTACATGTTGGTTAATAAAATGTGAAGAGACTCTTAACTGCTTTGGTTTATGCAGGTTCTGGCATCTGCTGTTCACTTTAACAGACTTTGCTCATGTGCCTGTGTGCCATCATAATGCCATACTAAGTGCATGCATTTTACTTCGTGGACAATCTCTGTAGCTCATGTGATTATTTTTTTCCAAATATTGTTCTGGGTGCTTCACATTAAAAGTTCTGTTAAGATGTATTCTGCTTTCTCTATTCCATTGAACAGACAGAGATTTGGCATTAGAGTCTCCTTTAATGTCATCAAAACCTCAGTCTCATTCGCTGGGTGCCTCTGGGAAGTCGGAAGTAGATGACCTCTTTGTGGCTGAAAGACACTTTGCAAAGGAGCAGCATGCAGACGGGACACTAAAGGAAGTCGGAGTGAATTATCAAATCACAATCCCAGATCCACACTTGCCTGTCTCGGAAGAACGGTGGGCACTGGATGCGCTAAGGAATTGTAAGTTCTATTCATACGTTAACACAGATATACTTACTAAGCACCAGAGTTCTATAATGTACTATGCAGCCATTTAGGGAGAGTCAAGAAAGTATAAACTATGAATTTTCCCTTCAAGAATTTTACAGTCTAGTTTGGAAGATGACAGAAAACTTTCCCCTACCTTCTTAAGTAGATAAGCTTTAAGGTATGTCAAAATTGATCTGGTTTGAGTGACCAGAGAAGGGAGGCATTAGAAAACAAGAGAGCTGTGATTACTGACTTGAAGAATGGGTAAGACTCAAAATAGGTATTTATTAATAGGAGAATAAATAGAATTCATTCAGATAAGAAGAATGGTAGGACCAAAAGCAAAAAGGCTAAACCTCTGAGGGTGTTCAGAGCGCAGTGAGTAGGGCAGCTGGCCTGTGTGGGAGACCACACAAGCTAAAGGAGTTGTGGGCAAGGTTAGAAAGCCAGAGGACACTTTGTGGAGCCCAGCTGTTGTGCACCCTGAAGACTAGATTGAAGGGTGTTCTGAGCACTATTTCAAGCTACAGATATTCTTCTGTTTTTCTTGTGGATACTGTAGTGTTCTTCACCACAGCCCATTCCTCACACACACACACACACACACACACACACGTGCACGACTGGGTGGTCCTTCCCACTCTCTTAGCTATCCCCCCACCTTTCCAGCCTGGTTGAGAACCACTTGGTACAGACAGGAGTGCATCATATGTCTCAGGTGTACCGGAGGAAGGGAAAAAGGCTGGCTGCAGAGAAAGAACCATTTGAAGTTTTTAAGCTGGAGTATATGTATTAGTAATGAAAAAGAATACTCTAGCCAAGAGCTGCAGAAGGATTTGAATGGAAAGAGGATTGGTGTGGTCTGGGCTTGAGGCTAAATGGGTTTGGACTAGAATGGTGGAATGGTATTAGAGAAATAAAAATGAAGTGAGGAACCAACAAATACTTAATTGACTTCCTCGGATGTGAGGACAAAGGAAAGGGGATATTTAGAGATAATTTCAGTTTTCTTGTCAGAAATAAAAATTAGAAAGGACTGCCACTGCCCACTGCTACACTTTCTTTTCTCCTTCTTTCCTTTGCCATAGATTGTGGGCTCAATTTTAAAACATGTTGAGATGTAAGTAATGAATGGCAAGCCGTTTAAGAAGAAGGATGAGTGGGAGGTTGGAATTTTAAGACTGGAACTTTGGAGGAGGTTAGGGAGAAAGGTGGCTCTGAGTGTCAAAGCCATATGAATTCATAGCATCTCTCAGGGAGTGACTGCACAACAGAGAGACAGAGGGTCAAAGACCCAAACCTGTGTGGAGACTTTATTTAAAGGGAAGACAGAAATCAAGGTAGTTGAAAGTAGGGAATTGGTCAAGTCATTTAAGACTTACTTTATTGTAGACTCATTGAGTTAACAGTGGTAATGATTTCTGATGGTTTCACTAACATTGTTCCACTGACCCTCTCATTGAGTGGCCTCACAGCATACACTGACCCATTTAAAATTAAATTGGTTCTGTTTTCAGCAACCTAAGGAAGCTGTGTTACTTAGTGAGGTCATTTGTTAAAACTAATAAATATTCCCTTATCCTTTGAAATTAGGCATGGTACCAAACATTGGAATTAAATTTACAGGCCAGCTTTGTTTTTCTTTGTCACCATTTAAGGAGATTCTTTGGGTTATTATAGATGATAAAATAAATGTTCTGTGTCTCTAATAAAATTAGAAAAAATAATGCCTATGTAAATAGTGTATGCTTCTGGAAGAAGCAGAACTTTCAGATTCTTTTGTTTAGGTTAATACAGCTTTTCTGCATCCCTTTAAGAAGTACCTTGGGGGTATTATTACAGTTATATGGAAGAAAAAGTGGAGGCAGGCTACTGGTATTGGTTATTTAACAGTTTTAAATAGGAGAATAATAGGAAAATCTCCATTGAGAATTCCTCAGGGTTTTTTTTTTGTTTTTTTTTTTTTGGTCTAGTTTAATGTTAAATTTTCTCTGGATGGTGTTTTATTTCATTTTTCAAACCAAACAAAAAATGATTGTGTACCATTTAATGTTTTCTCTTGTATGTTAGTAAAAAGATACTGGCTTTAAGAGAGAAATTATAATTCCTCTAATTTAATCCTGTCTGTCTGAGGTTATGTGAATGCATGTGTTCTCCCCACTTCCTGAATCTTCTAGTGGGTTTGTTGAAGCAGCTGCTGGTACACCAGCTGGGCTTGACTGAGAAGAGCACTCAGGAAGACTGGCCACATTTTCCAAGATGCAGGACAGCCTCTCTGGGGGTGCAGGCAGACAGTGGAACCCAGAACCCTGAAAATATTAAGGCCTGTCATCCTGTTGAAGCACAGATGCCCTTTAGAACTGGAACTGGTGACATTTCAACTTGTTACAGTCCACGGACTTCAACTGAATCTTCTGCTCCACGGGATTCAGTAGTACTGGCATTCCAAGAGAGCCAGGCAAGTGACATTTTAGTAATGGACCACATGATTATGACCCCAGAGATGCCTCCCTCAGAGCCAGAAGGGGGTCTTGATGAGAGTGGAGAGCACTTTTTTGATGCCCGTGAAGCACATAGTGATGATAATCCATCAGAAGGTGATGGAGCAGTTAAAAAGGAAGAGAAGGATGTTAATTTGCGCATCTCAGGCAAGTTCCTTTCACATTTAAACTTTGATTTCAATCGTCATTATTTGTCCTATGTGCTGAAATTGATGTTGCTTGGATATCCAAGCGTTATCTCATGTATGTGTCTGTGTGTCTGTGTATAGTGTCTGTTCTTTCATGCAGTAAATACTGTCTCTACTCTATGCTGGACCCCATCCTAGGTCCCAGGAGATGTAACAGTTAATAAAACACAGAAAAATCCACTCTTCTCATGAAGCTTCACCACCACTTGGGGAAAGAGTAACAGTAAATAAGTTGCCAAATAAATAGATGTCAGATAGTAAGAATGATACAGAAAAATAAGTTATACTGAGGGATGCAGACAGGAAGACGGACAGGGTGGTCAGGGAAGAAAGCCTCTCATGAGGCAGCACTTGAGCAGAGACCCAGGGGAAGGGAAGGAAGATGCTGTGTGGGTGTCCAGGAGTAGAGTGTTCCAACAGAGGAGGTGAGCACACAGTCTGCAAGGCCAGAGCAGGCATTCTGTGGTTAAAGAGCACAGGCTGTGGGAGAAAATAGTCAGATAGTAAGGATGATACAGAAAAATAAGTTATACTGAGGGGTGCAGACAGGAAGACGGACAGGGTGGTCAGGGAAGAAAGCCTCTCATGAGGTAGCACTTGAGCAGAGACCCAGGGGAAGGGAAGGAAGATGCTGTGTGGGTGTCCAGGAGTAGAGTGTTTCAACAGAGGAGGTGAGCACACAGTCTGCAAGGCCAGAGCAGGCATTCTGTGGTTAAAGAGCACAGGCTGTGGGAGAAAATGGTGAGAGATGAGGCCAGGTAGGTATTTGACAGGGAAAGTGGTCCTAAGATCATATAGGGACTCGGTAGTTTTCAGCTTTTAACTTGTAAGATGCTAGCAAACATGAAGTTATTCTGGAATTACCAGGAATGTTTGCTAAGTGTAGCTTTAATTTGAAGTAAGAAAATTCTGATGTCCTGAAAACGTAACTTGGAAATTTGGGACTTAATGGCCTTTCCCCCTCTTTAATAGCTTTTAAGCTATTTCAAATGGTAAAGAATCCTCTGGCAATGCAGGAGACCCCAGTTCAATTCCTGAGTCGGAAAGATCTGCTGGAGAAGGGATAGCCTACCCACCCCAGTATTCTTGGGCTTCTCTAGTGGCTCAGCTGGTAAAGAATTTGCCTGCAATTCGGGCCACCTAGGTTCGATCCCTGGGTTTGGAAGACTCCCTGGAGAAGGAAAAGGCTACCCACTCCAGTATTCTGACCTGGAGAATTCTATGGACTGTATAGTTCATGGGGTTGCAATGAGTCAGACACGACTGAGCGACTTTAACTTTCACTTTTCAATAGCACATCACCCCACATTATTTTCCGATGTGTTGGAGGTGGTACTAACCTCTTTAACCTGTCCTGTCTCTGTCCGTAGGAACCTATCTGATCCTTGATGGCTATGACCCAGTGCAGGAGAGCTCCACAGACGACGAGGTTGCTTCCTCGTTCCCCCTTCAGCCCGGGGCAAGCATCCCCTCTCTGGACTCTGGACACCAGCAGCAGCCTTCTCCCCAGAATGCTCATACTGACGGGGCTGTTTCACCATTCACCCCAGAATTCCTGGTTCAGCAGCGCTGGGGAGCTATGGAGGATTCCTGTTTTGAGATCCAGAGTCCCTCTGCTTGTGCTGATTCACAAAGCCAGATCATGGAGTACATTCGTAAAATAGAGGCTGACCTTGAACACTTAAAGGTACCTCGGGCTTCATCCTTAGGAGTCGGATATAAGAAACACATTTAACAGAGAGCCAGTGTAGAATGATGGACGTGCTGATGTCAGGAACCTCGCTGAGGGTCTTGATTTGTGTGTTTTCTCTGACCATTGTCTGTGAGTAGACCTGGATGAAAAACTAAGGTCAGCATTGTTTTATCTGGTTACACATCAGAAGAACAGAAAAAGTTGGACTCTATAAACTGTGTGTGTATGGCTTTCAAAGTTTAAGGACCTGAATACATTTGGGATGATCGGCTGACCTCCATGAGAAAATGTGAGCAATAAGCTGAGAGAGGTGGAGTTTGTGTAGTTAGGAGTCTAGGCTGGGAAATGCCCTAACTTGCCATCACCTGTTAATTATCTGTGAATTGTAGAGTGATGTTGATAGTTTCCCAGATGCTGTGACAGAGAGAAATTGTCTCCAGTGGCTCCAGTGGTCATCTAAAGACCTGCCTGTGAGTAGGGGTTCTGTAAATGGGCAGTTGCAGATGTCACTGTGTGAGCCATCACTGCAGAACTGACCTGTGTGGTCATTTCTGACAACAGGACTCTGTAAGTTTGCCATCTGTAGGCATGGGTACCAGAGCCCAGATGTTTTTGTCATGACATTACTTAGTAGAGGTTTTGGGGGCAGAGTTCTTAGTCTCTTAGCTAAAGATTGGTCTCCCTTAGTTTTTCTTTCACCTTCGTGTGCTAGGTTTTCCCTTCTTTGTAGGGTTACGTATAGGGATGTCCTGTGGCTGGTAAGATTCTAAGAGGCCATGGAGGGCACATTGGCTCTAACTTAGTTCATGCCACATATGGGATCATTTTCAGGGTGACTCCAGGGCAGAAGGGAATAATCACTTCTAATAGTTGCCCTCTCCTCTACTTTTTTCTGCATGGGAACATTTTAAGTTATTCACTCAAGGGAGAAGCAGGTAAAAGGAAATGAAATTTACTTCTTCTTTTTCCTATTAACAAAAATTTTAATGATGTTAATGTTAAATTTGACAGCTTAGACCTGTAATATACAAAAGCCTTCGTTCCTATTTTCAAAATAAAGGTTTTTTTTTTAAATGATGTTTGAATGAAAAACCTGTGGGTTTTATTTTACAGAAGGTGGAGGAAAGTTACACCATTCTTTGCCAAAGGCTGGCTGGATCAGCCCTCACAGACAAGCACTCAGGTGTGTGAATGCTGTGGGTTTCTGACTCAAGAATCATCCTGCCTGAACAGTCCATTGAATGAAATGATTTATTAAAGTGAAAACCTTGTGAGATTCTGTTTCATCTCTCGTCTTTAAAAAAAAAAAAAAAGATACCTGTTTGCGAACATCATGCATCAAGCAGAGGCCACCGTCTGCTGACTTGGCTCTTCCTCTCGAAGAGGAGCTGCTGTTGCCAGTCCCCACGGCACCCGCGTTCTGTCTTTCTTCCCATTTGCAAAAGCAAAAGGCAGAGCTGCAGTGAGGGGGCATAAACCGAGGCTGCGTAGCGGTGGAGGCAGGCCCTCCTCGGGTCCTGCTGTGCTTCCTGTCTCCCGGGGACCACAGATGGTTCCCGTGTTCAGTGCTGCAGTCGGTACTCATTTGCCTTCATTCTTTTGAATGAGGTATTCCAATCCAGAAACAAAGATGTTAACAAGGTCCACAGGTTTCAAATGTACTCTCTCTGTTAATTTTAGTTATTTTTTTAAATTTATGTGTGTATTTTTGGCTGCGCTGGGTCTTCATTGCTGCGAGGGCTTTTCTGTAGTTGCTGAGAGCGGAGGCTACTCTCTAGTTGCAGTGCATGGTGGGCTTATTGTGGTCCCTTCTCTCGTTGCAGAGCATGGCTGCTAGGGTGTGTGGGCTCAGTAGATGCCGCTCGCGGGTCTAGAGCACAGGCTCAGTAGCTGTGGTGCACAGGCTTAGTTGCTCCTCGGCATGTGGGATCTTCCCAGATCAGGGATTGAACCCGAGTCTCCTGCATTGGCAGGCGATTTCTTTACCACTGAGCCACCAGGGAGGCCCTCTCTGTGTTAATTTGAACACATTCTTTCTTCTTAATTTGACCTCTACACCTCTTTGTTCTTCCCAGAAAAAAGTTAGAGCCACGTGTCCTGGAGGTGACTGCAGGTTGTTGGATTTGAGCACCAGCCTTGTCTCACCATGTCCTGGCTCCAGTGTGGACGCTGAGAGAGAGTGTGACGTGTGACAGAGGATCTGCCTGCGAACACCCTGGGGGAGCCATGCCCCCTGGGGCCCAGAGCAGGACTGGGTCTTCACAGCCTGGCAGCTGCACAAGTCTGTCCGCGAGGGGACATCCGTGCTCTCGCCCTGCTCTTCTCACTCTCAGAAATCCATTTTGATTCAGAACAAAAACCAAATGTATAGAGCTTTGGGTGTAGTATATGAAATTTTACTTAGACTTAAGAAAAAGAGAAAATCAGATGTATTTATTTGACTTCATTCCGTATTTGAAAGCACATTTTAATTTTTATTTTGCCATGTTTTGTTTTAATTGAGTAGTGAGAGTTTTAGCCCTTTGTATTTAGTACACCCAAGGATTGACTGCTCCTGAAGCAAAGAGTTCAGGATGGGGTATCAGAAGGTAGCTGGAGAGGTGAAGAGGGGGAGGGAGTGGGCAGAGGAGGGAGGACCATGAGGTCTCTACCGAATGATGTCCCGTGCCCTCTGCTGTCCCATAGGCTGCTCGTCTGAGGGTCCCCTCAAAAGCGTGCTCAAAGGTCCTCTGCCGCGACTCCTACGAGCAGAGGACTTGAGCTTTGTGCTCCCAGGTCGGGGGCTTCCTCCCACCCGAGGCCAGCACCTCTTCTCTGTAGCTGGGATCCACTCCCGATGAACAGTAATCCTCAATGTACTAAATAGCAGGCACTTGAAAATGGGTGTGTTTTCTTCTATTATCTCCTTTTCTGTTGAGGGTTGGGATTTGGGAGGGAGAGGAAAGCAAATTTTATTTTCTTGACTATAAATTTGTTATCCTTGGTATTGTTTCATTTTTATAATTATACATTAGACCTTGGCACTTGTGTAAAATAATCCCTGCCAGCTGAGCAGGAAGCGAAAACAAACAGAGATGCTTCAGGTGGTGGCAGGGGTGGGGGCTGCTGAGGAAGGGTGGGATGGGAGTGGGTGAGAGTGTGGGAAGGTTATGTAACTGAATCACTACTGAGTTGAACAATGGCTTTCATGAGCCACGGGTACTGCTGATTATAAGGCCAGTAAAATTTTAGTACCTGGAGGTTTGACTCTGATTTTTGCACTGATGGTGCCAAAGGGCTCTTAGAGTTTGAAAAGAGAGCCAAGGGTGGAGTGGAGAAGGATGCGGTGGAGAAGGCAGAGCTGCTCCAGCCAGCTCCAGAAGCACATCCTCAGACTTCACTGCTGGAGCTTTTTCCACACTGGTGCATGACTGACCTTAAAAATTGCAGACCAGAACATACACTGGATACTGCAGGCAAGGCGTTGGGAACTGCCTGCTCTAGAATGCATAGTAGCCCTGGCAGCACCCTCCAGAGGATAAATGTGTCGGAACTGTAACTTGAGAACTCCCTTCAGTTCTGTTGGCTTTCTGTGGTTTTCTTTGTGCATCAGGTATATATTAATGTGTTTTGAAGTATTTTTGCCAATCAAAAACGAAATCATTTGTCAAATATTGCAATTCTGTTAAGACACAAGGAGTTGATCCACTGCTCATTCATGTCTTTCAGTAGTACCCTCTGAACTCTGTGGGTAGTTAGGGTGTAATTTTACTCTCCCCTGCCATTCCCTCACCATCTGCCCAAATATATATATATATATATATAATATATATATAAATTTCCCCCCATCATAAGTGGTAAGGATTCCCAACTGCATTTATAAACACCACTACAACTTAGCAGAGCTCATCTGTGTCCAGATTCTTGTTTCTGTCTTTCCAAAAGTGATCTGTGTTTTTAAATAGACCAGCTTGGATCGTTGGACCTCATCTATAAATTAGAATTTTATTTTGATTTATAGCCCAAGTATAAATTAAATCAAAATGGGATTAAAAATTTTAGAAGCAGAAGCTAATATATAAGTAAAGCTTGGGACTTGAACTTTCTGTATCTCTTAAGAGAAACAAGTAGAAACCAAATGGTTACATTGTGCTGCTGGAAATAATGTAGTCACTCCCAACTAAAAGGGGTACCTGTAGTTACTTGACACTAATACCATCAGTGGGCAGTTAATCAGAAGAAAGGTAAATACAAAGAGAACTTTCATCTTAACTTCAGATAGTACAAGGTCATTGAATAATTCCCTAGCACTCATTTATTTAAGAAGATTTGTGCGTTAGCAGAGTTTTAGTTTCTCTTCTGGTTCAACCAACCCCTTGTCCTTAGCAACTGTTTTCTTTTCTTTTTCCTGAAGTTTAACCTCTCCTTGGAACAAAAACAGGGCTAACTGGAAAAATATTTTGACCATTGCTCTAGTACCTCCAAATAAATTCGTATCTAGATCTTCAAATGAAGCCCCCAAATGAAATCTAATTCTGAAAAGATTCCACGATTTTGAGTTTTCTTTTTTATCTCACCAGCCTCATGTCTTCCTCGTCCTCATCATCCTGGCCTCCCATGCTCTCCTTTTATTTTTTTTTTTTTCCCTTTTGTCCATTATAATCACATCCATCCTACTTTGATACTATACCTGCCTTTCACGACAATGGAATTAGGTAATCTCTGTTTTGGGGTGAGACTGATGACTGTCAAAGCTGTTTTCTTGAAGTTGGTGACTGGAAGCTGGAATCAACTTCCATGGGGAAAGATCCAAGGGCGGTGGACAGAGCCACCTTCCCAGAGCAGGAGAGCTGGTTTTAGCTATCGTGACCTGCCGTGACCCTGTGCTCTTTCCGGTGGCCCTAAGGGCTCCCTTGCTGTTAAGTGGCAGATTACATTTGAGGTGTCTCTTTCCTTTTCAGAGAACAGAGTTCAGCAAGGCAAATTAATAAACCCCAAAGTGCTGTAATTTAAAATCATGATCACTGCCCTAGAAGTCGTATATTTTGTGTACTTTAAAGCCAGCGATGAATAACTCGGACTGCTTGGGTTATCTTTGGCTATCAGGACCTAAACTGTAACTATTTATTATAATACGCTACAAAAACGGTGCTTTTTTGCTTTCTTTTCCCTGAAACAACTTTGACTGACCGTTAGAAAGGATGAGTCCCTCTCAAAAATTTTTTTTGTTAATTTGTCTTTGGAGGAGGGTAGGGAGCTAGTGTGATAGTAGAGGAGAAAAGCCCACTGTTCCCTTATTTTTGAAGCTAAAGAAAAAAATTATGCCTATTGTGGATTGTCTTTTGCTCGCATACTTTTTTCTTTCTGATATCATTAAATTCAGTGTATTATGTGGAGCTTCTGTATTTCAAACTGGAAGCAGTCTTCTTTGAAGGTGGTGTATGATGTAATTTTGAGCTACAAGAGCTTTGGTCAGTTTTTCCTTCCCTGTATATCACAGGGGGCAAGGTTCAAAACTGTGTACAGAGGACCTCAAGTTAGAAAATTAAGCAGGACCTTCCAGTCATCTTTCTGCTGGCTAACTTTTTATTCCCTAGAATTACAATTCCTGTTTTGTAAATCATGTTTTGTTTTTTTTCCCTCTGACTCCTCCACCACATTTCAAAGTGATCTACATAATTATTCTTTCCTCAAGAAAAGAATTCCTTTGCCTTGTTCTTCTCCACTGGTACTGATGGTTTTGAAAATAAACTGGTAGGAAAAAAAAGCGTACCTCCTAGAAGGAAGCCCTGCCCGCCATTTCCAGGTGCCAGTGGCTAAGCAGGTGTGCCGCAAACATAACTGTAACTTGTGCACACTGTGGGTCACTCTTAATCAGCCTCTTCCTACTAGAGCATTTTATTTTCCTTGTTCACCGTACAATCATGTACTACTCTTTAACAGAAATTACTTTTAAAGAAATCTGGAACTATCTTAAAAAAAAAAAAAAAACTTTATTAATAATCATGTATTTTTACTGATCACATTTTGAAATGCCTAAAAGACTTTATTGTTCTAATTATCCAGATGTACCTTTGTAAAATAGCTCTTTTATGAATTAGCTGATAAGGCTGTATGTTTCTGGAACAAAATATTGGTCATCTAAAAACTCTGTTTTCTGGGGTCTGGGAAAATAGAAGAATGAGAATTCAAATATTAAATATGCTTAAAGGAACCAAGTATGTGACTTTTTATTTACATTCCTGTTGATTTGTCTTATTCAAGTTATCTTAGAGAAGTTTGGACACCAAGGAGGCCATAATTAATCTCACTGGCAGTGACTGTCAGACATCTTCCTGCTGGTCAGAGCATCTTCACTAGTGAGGCCAGCCAGTTGATCTCTGTAACATGTAAACTTCCATGGGGACACTCACAGCTGGAATTGCCCCTGCATCTGGGGCAGCACTGTTTTTTTGTTTTTTTTTTTTTTTTTTTTTAAGACATCTTCCTGCTGGTCAGAGCATCTTCACTAGTGAGGCCAGCCAGTTGATCTCTGTAACATGTAAACTTCCATGGGGACACTCACAGCTGGAATTGCCCCTGCATCTGGGGCAGCACTGTTTTTTTGTTTTTTTTTTTTGTTTTTTTTTAACAATTTTATTGGGATATAATTCACTTACTGCACAATTTACTCATTTAAAATGTACAATGATTTGGGGCCTATTACATTATTATTTTTTAACGGTAGTAAAATATATATAACATAAAAACTTTAGATGTACATTAGTGGGGTAAATGGAGCAGCTTTTATGGCTTACTTAAAGGTAACTTTGGTTTAATGCTACCCTAAATGAAGTAAGACGTCGTTATTACCATTCTTATCCCCGGTGTTGGACTTTCTAAACTACCAACCATTTCTATGCTTTTATGGATCCCATTCAACTCTCCCATTTCAAAACCTTAAGTTTTAAGCTTTGGGATGTGTTGGTTTTGACATCGAGGTGTAATTTGACTTATTCTTGAGATAGTTTCCAGTCATTTAGCATGTGTTTGATAGATCTAATAAGCATAATAATTTAAGAAATGCTCCAGTGGAGTTCCTGGTGGCATAGTGGTTAGGATTCTGGCTTTCTCTGCAGTGGCCTGGGTTCTGGTTCAGTACCTGGTTGGGAAACTGTGATTGTGCAAGTCGTGTGATGCCGCCAAAAAATAAATAAAAATGCTTAGTGTTTTGTAGATCCTTTACTTAAACCTTAAAAAAAAAATTAAGTCAGATGTACTTTGCAGAAATTAGCCTGTCTGTACTCTTAGCTCTGTTTATAAACATAACTGATAGAAGAAATAGATACCCATACCTTCTTACAGGAATGGAGAAGGTCAAACTCTTGTCTTCGCATGTGAGCATTTACTTTCACTTTTTGACTGGTTCACCAAAGTTTTAATGCCAGCTTGAAAGATAAGAGGATCTGTCCTCTTAAAAAATTTACTTTTCAATTAAAACTTTATATCTTCCCACTATGACGAAAGTCATGAAACATTAGATTATCAGCTAGATGTAGGTGTTTTCCTTTTTTTTTTTTTTTTTTCTAATGTCAAGTGTAATTCTTGAGGCTAATTAAAAATACTTCCTTGATTTTAGCTGTCAGGGAATATGATTGTTTTGCCACCTGTTATTACTAGTGAGACACCATCATTCCTTGGGCATCAGCCAAAGTCATGGTTTGAAATTATTTAAGGTAGGTAGAGAGCTCTTTCTATTCTAGTCTTTCCCCGTCATTTGATTAGGGTGCTATTGGAACTCTAAGGCTTCCTTTACAGAATTTTATTTTAGAGGATCCCTTTTTTTGTATATGTGACCACAGGGATGGGGCTTCCTGAATACATTCTGATTAATAACAGTAATTAGGGTACATATTGGTGACCTTTTCTGCTCTGTATATTTTAAATTTTATTTTAATTGAAGGACGATTACAGTATTACGATGGTTTTTACCACACATCAGCACGAATCCGCCATAGGCATACATGTGTCCCTTCCATTCTGAGCCCCCTTCTCACCTCCCTCCCCACCCCATCCCTCCAGGTTGTGAGAGCACCAGTTTTGGGTGCCCTGCGTCGTACATCAAACTCCCACTTGGTGATCTTTTTAAATATTTTGGAGAAATGTCAATACAGAAATTTTTCTGCTATCTTATTATTTTAAATATTGAAGGCAGCAGGATATAATGTGGCAGTTCGCAATCTTTTTTGATCTCAGAACCACTTCATACGCTTAAAAATTATTGAGGACCTTATGGAGAAACTTAGGTTCATGTAGATTACTATAGCTATCAATATTTATTAGAAATTAAAATGAGAAAATTTATAAGAAGTGAGAAAAGCAGTAACAATACATTTTAAAATAATGGTAAACCCATCACATATTTTTATAAAGAATTCCTGCATTTTCCACAATAAAATTGTAAGAGCATTTAATCTCTAAGATCTGCCATAATAGAAGGTAACTGAATCCTAGTATCTAGATCTCTGTACAGTCTAGTATAATACATTGTTTTCGTTGAAGTAGATGAGGAAAATCTAGCCTCACCCAGACATATAAAAGGGAAAAAGAATAGCTTTTTCAGATAATTTTAGATAATCTTTTTTGATAATACACTAAAATTTGATAAGTAGTGATTTTTTTTTAAACAGCTGCAATGTGGACTCTGAAGTCCTATCAATGAAATTGTTATACTTTGTTAGGCTCAGATCCATCAATCCATATAATACTTTAAATGTGTAAAGAATGGAATGTTTTCCCATGCATGATTTTGTAATAGCCTGTATTGATCATTTGGAAAATACTGGTTTACCATATTATTCAGGTCTTCAAATGTTAACACATTTCTTTCTATATGTCAATCACATTTGTTAATAACAGCAGCCAGTCTCATCAGAGAAGTCTCAGTTTCCAAAGTTTTTAATTTTTGCTTGAAAGCTCACATTTATCATTGGCAACAAATACAGTTGTTTTCCTCCCAATAACAGGCTCACGTTTTCATTTTTGAGAAAATATCTGCCAAATACACAAATCTGAATAGCCACCTGTCATTCTTTCAAGTTCAAATAATCTTCCATTTGGGGAAAAAAAAAAGTGGCTTGTCTAGCATCCAACTCAAACAGTTGCACAAATCCTAATACTTCTCCTCCAGGCACAGATGTGTTGCTTTTATGTGTGACAGAGGTGCTTTATGCGTTTTTCTCATTTTGTCACAGTTTTCACAAGGTACATACTCAAGGACTGCGATTTCATAAAGGTTTAAAATTGTTACTGCTTCATCAAGGGCGTTCCAAAGAGAAACTGGCAGCGTTCGTATTGTCCATGAGTGGCAGGAATGCAGTGATTCTCAGTAAAATTTGGTGTCACTGCCTGGATTGAGGCTAAGACCACCAGCAGATTCACGCTCCATTGCTTATGCACCGTGAGTACAAAGTTAACAGTGAAAAGGCAAATGGTGTCTTAGTAGTTTCGTGAAAACAATTTTGATTCCCTGGACCCTGTGAAAGGGTCTTGAAAACCCCTGAGGGCTTGCAAACCATATGTGCAGAATTGTAGATGCAGTAAAAAAGGCCTGGACATAGATGATCTGGGTTCAATTCCAGCTTTTCTCCTTACTTGCTATACAATCTTAAGTAGATTACTCTTTCAGTTTCCACTTTGTAATCTGTAAATTGGGGTGGATAAAACTTATCCTGGGCTTCTCTCATGGCTCAGACGGTAAAGAATCTTGCCTGCTATGCAGGAGACCCAGGTAGGATCCCTGGATCAGGAAGATCCACTGGAGAAGGGAATGGCTGCCCACTCCAGTATTCTTGCCTGGAGAATTCCATGGACAGAGCAGCCTGGGGGGCTACAGTCCCTGGGATCGCAAAGAGTCGGACACAACTGAGCAACTAACACACAACACTTATCCTAAGAGAGTTGTTAGAGGAATTGGTAAATGAGAAATTATCAAATATGTGATTGGTCTCTCTCCAATTTTTTTTTCATTGTAGAATTTAGTACTTAAAGCAGGAAAGGTAAAAAATGATAAATTTAGAGAATGTAAATGTATTTTACCAATATAACCATAGTTCATGTTTTATAATGGTTTTGCGTGTCTAAACCCTAGGTTCTTAAGGTGTGTGGTATGTGTGTTTATTTTTAAAGAATTGGTTGCTGACCTCTGTAATAATATACTTGTTTAATTGTTCTGAATGTAAAGAAAGAAAAACTGCAGTTTTAGAGAAACCTATTATTGGAAGCCTGTATATTATGCTGTTTTGATGCTCCTATTATAGGGGGTGGATTGTGGTGGTAGATATTTCACAAAGTTCAGTAATCATATGGGATTAGTGGTTTTCATCTTATCTCCTATATGCAATATGCTAGGATTGGGGTTAGGGTTACTACTTGGGTTTATCTTCCAGTTAAAGCTAGATCTTGGTGGTTTTGAAACACGTTTATTCTCTTAAAAATATATGAGCTGCTCTCATCTTTTTAATTAATGAGAGACTTGAGTCGTATTGTGGTTATTGAATGAGAGTCTTATGTTTGTCAGAAAACACACTGATGGCCATGTCTAAAAACCATGGATGATTTTCACATGAAAATCATGATAGTACTTTGAGACGAACTTTCTGGAAAACCCAGATCCTCTACCCAGACATCATGGCCTCAAGTCCAGTGCGGCAAGGTTTCTGAGATGTCTCTCTACCTTTCATCCTATCCATAAGGAGAGGGCCATACACACGGCCAGGAAGCAGGACTGCAGCAGACTTGAGTTCTCTCCTCTCCCTGCTCTATTTATTAGCTGGTTGTCTAAGCTAGAATAAGTCCTTACCTTATCTGGGCCTCTGTTTTCTCAGCTTACGCTGAGCAAGTCTGTGAAATGGATTATACCGAAACAGAGAGACAGCTTAACTCTTGCTTACCAGCTATTCCCAGGGAAGCTCTATCCTTTCCCCACTGCATATGTTGTTCCAAATAAGAGTATAATTTTAGTATCATTCACTGAAGTCTGTCCCTGGACATTACTTTTTCTTCTGTTCTTTGGAGTATTTATCTTGTTATTTTGATAGATTCCTCTAGTTCAGTATTACCTATAGTCTGATGAAGTGTTATAATTTTTATTTTGTCCGGATCTCGCTGCCAGTTTATGATAAATTAGGGGCTTTTCTCTGAAAGAAGATCTGACATTCCCGGTTCAGAGGAGACTTTCTGAGCAGGCTGAGGGGAGACTGATAGATCTTATCTCCATCTCAGCTCATGTCCTGAACCATGACTTATTCTGGGAGGCTCATGAAACTTATAGAATTTTTCAAAGTTGAGTGCCCATAACATGAGCTAGCTGGACTGATAATTCAGCAAGCAAATGTACTATCAGAAAAACTGGTCCAGCCAGCAAGGATGAGTCCCAGAGAACTTGGAAGCTTTCATGCAGTCTAATATTTATAAACTAACAAGGACAAAACTGTTCCTACGCCATGCCACCTACTGAAAAGACTCGAATATTCTTGACTGGTTTTTTTTCCCTTTTAGAAATTGTGTTCTTTTGGATACATTCTAATCTGGTTGGCAGTCAGTGACATTTAGCTGTAATAAATATAGAGCCTGATGTTTGCTTGTGGGAGCAGGGAGAGGGGGACAAATATCTGCATTCTAGGAGGAGTGTGCGTGGAAGGCTCTGAATCTTCAAACATGAATTGTGATTGATTAACTGATAGTCCCAACTTTCTTCTTCCTCTTTCGGGAAGATCTGAGCAGGAATCTTTCTACCCTGAGCCAGAATAGCTAAAGAGTTGATTGATTAATTGGTGAACTTAGTCCCAGCTTTGTTTCAGAAAACAAAGACTTGGAGGAGCAGAAAGTATGAAATGGCTTCAGGAAAAAAAATAAAAGCTAGGCCTTAGGGGAGGGAGGCTAGGGATCAAGCTCATTTACGGTATTTGTTATGAGGGCCTGTGACTTTTTTCCTTTCAAAATATCTTTTTTTTTTTAAGATTTGTTTGGCTGCATTGGGTCTTAGTTGTGGCACACAGGATATTCGTTACATCATATGGGATCCTCCACTGTGAACATGCTCTTTAGTTGTGGCATACGGGCTCCAGAGCCCATGGGTTCAGTTGCTCCACGGCATGTGGGATACTAGTCCCCCCACCAGGGATGGAGCCCATGTTCCCTGCATTGCAAGATGGATTCTTAATCACTGGACCACCAAGGAAGGCACTCAGAATGTCTTTTTGATTTAGCCCTTGCTCTTCTCCCACTGTAGCCAGCTCACTTTGCCATGCGTGTGGGTGTCTAAAAACACTGTGAGAACCACCTCATGCTCTCCCGTCTGCCACATGCAGCTACCCATCTGGTTTCCCAGCACCATTACCCTCATCGCAACACTCAACCTGCCCACGAGCCCACGATGGCTTTACTGTTACTGCTGTACCGAGATTAAACTCTGCCTAGTGTCTGAGATGTTCATGGTTTATCCAGCTAACCGTATTCCCCTCTACTGCCCGTAATAAACCTGCTTCTCCAGGAAGGTTGGCCTCCTCCCTGTCTTCCTCATCTGGCGTCCAGGTCCTGTCTTCGCTTCATCGTCTGAAATGCACCTGGTCCTCCTCTCAGTCTGTCTGTATCTTCAGCTCCCCCTTTTCAGTTCCTGACACTGCTAGTTACTGTCCCCTTCCCCTAACTCTTCCTGAGGTGGTGGTTTTTCCCTTGAATCTACCTGCCCCCCGCCCCCATTTCCAGTTAGAGGATGTGTATTTTCAGGAGCCAGATGTACAAACATACGGGTTCCACCATGAGTGTGAAAGGAGTAGCTACAGTTTATTAGTACAAACTGTGGGATCAGGTGGGCTTCCCAGGTAGCACTAGTGATAAAGGATCCACCTGCCAATGCAGGAGATGCATGAGACACAGGTTCAACCCCTGGTTCGGGAAGATCCTCTGGACAGAGGAGCCTGCTGGGCTACAGTTCACAGAGCTGCAGAGAGTGGAACACAGCTGAGCAATTGAGCACATGCATGTGCTCACAGGATTAGGTGCCACACGCTTTATGTATGTTACCCCTAATCTTAACAGGCACCCCAAGAGCTAGGTGTTTCTCTCCTGTTTTAATAGGTGAGACAACTGAAGCTAGGTGATTGTGATGTCCCAGAGGAACAGCCAGAATTCAAGGCAAGATCTGTCTTCCACCAAACACTGTCTTTATCACTCCGCTGTGGAAATAGTTTTGTCCTTGAAAGTATTTACAATAAAACACTGAAAAGACAAATACATGAACATCACTTTTCTATCTTTCTCCCTTACTAAATTTTGGTTACTTAAATTGGACTAAGAGGTAGCATTTTGCGTATCATTTAAGGTGTTTGATCTTGGCAGTGGTTTGGACATAGTTGAACATAAAGATGAATTCGGCAACTGAACTACACTGAGTAATACAGAGTAGAAAAGGGAGAGTTAGGAGTCAGGCTAGAGGAAGGCTACTGTCAGATTAGAAGAAGCCTACTGCAATATTCAACAGAGACTTCAAATTGGTTAACTGAAAGAATGGGGAGAAAATGGTATAGTTAAGGTAGAATTTATAGATGTTGGTATGTAAATTAATAAGAAACATACAGGAGAGGGAGAAGCTTTTTTTAAAAAAATAACAGTTTTGAAGACTTACGGTTACCAAAGGGGGAAGGAAGGAAGAAGGGTAAGTTAGAAGGTTTGGATTAACATATATGCACTACTATATATGAAATAGGTGACCAACAAGACACAATGGTAAAGAATCTGCCTGCCAGTGCAGAAGACACAGCAGACATGAGTTCACTCCCTGGGTCGGGAAGATCCCCTGGAGCAGGAAATGGCAACCCACTCCAGTATTCTTGCCTGGAAAATTCCATGGACAGAGGAGCCTGGTGGGCTACAGTCCTTGGGGTCACAAAGAGACACTTCTGAGCAACTAAGCGTGCAACCAGCAAGGACCTACTGTATAATAAAGGAAAATCTACTCAATATTTTGTAATAACCTAAAAGGGCAAAGAAGCTAACAATCATTGTGCTACACACCTGAAACTAACACACTATTGTAAATCAACTATGCCTCAGTTTTGAAAAAAAGAAAAAAGGGACTTCTCTGATGATCCACTGGGTTACGACCACGATTCCACTGTAGGGGACGTGGTTTCAATCCCTAGTCACAGAACTAAGATCCAGCGTGCCGTGCAGTGTAGCTGAAATTAAATTTAAAAACACATTAAAAAAAGATTGTTTTGGGACTTCCCTGGTGGTCCAGTGGCTGATTCTCTGCTTCCGATGCAGGGGGCCCAAGTTTGATCCCTGGTCTGGGAACATGCCACAACTAAGACCTGGTGTTGCCAAATAAGTAAAAGTAAATAGTTTTTTCAAAAGACTGTTTCATGGACCTGCGAGCTTGGTATTGCCATTAACAGAAGTCAGGACTCATGGAGAAGAGGTTGACTTTGTGGGGAAACTTTGTTTAACTTGGCTGTATTGAGTTTTAGGCAGGAATATGTCAACTGGGGGGTGTCCACCAAGAAGCTGCAAATACAGTCCCAGAGCTGAATTGAGTTTTCTGTGTGCGTTGCCCCAGCTGGATTAAGGGCAGGAGCCTTGTGTTCATAAATTCTCAGAGTTGAAAGTACTGAGTACGTCAACTGATGAATGGATAAACAAAATGCCGTATCCATACGATGGAATGTTCTTTAGCCACAAAAAGAAATGCAGTATTGATACATGCTACAACATGACAGACTTGAAAACACCATGCTAAGTGAAGAAATCAGTTACGAAGGACCATATATTGTAGGATTCATTTATATGAAATGTCTAGAATAGGTAAGTCCCTAGAGATCGAAAGTAGATTACTGGTTGCCAGAGGCTGAGGGGTAGGTATAATGCTAAGTGTATGAAGTGATAAAAATATTCTAGATTTCTGGTGATGAAAATGTTCTGGGAATAAATAGTGGTGATAGTTACACACCCTGCAAATATATGAAAAACCACTGAATCATACACCTTATTTTTTTTAATTTTTATTGGAGTAGAGTTGTTTTACAATGTTGTATTAGTTTCTACTGTACAGCAAAGTGAATCAGCTCTATGTATATATATATATATATATATCTCCCCTCCTTTTTGGATTTGCTTCCCATTCAGGTCACCACCGAGCCCTGAGTAGAGTTCCCTTTGCTACACAGAGGTTCTCATTAGTTATCTATTTGATGCATAACAGTGTATATATGTCAATCCCAGTCTCTCAATTCATCCCACCCCTCTTTGTCCTCCTTGGTGTCCATACGTTTGTTCTCTACATCCGTGTTTCTATTTCTGCTTTGCAAATGGGTTCGCCTGTACCATTTTTCTAGATTCCACATACATGTGTTAGTATACAATATTTGTTTTCCTCTTTCTGACTTATTTCACTCTGTATAAGTCTCTAGGTCCATCCATGTCTGCCAATGGCACAGTTTTGTTCCTTTTTAATGACTGAATAATATTCCATTGTACATATGTACTACATCTTGATTATCCATTCCTCTGTTGATGGACATTTAGGTTGCTTCCATGTCCTGGCTATGAATTGTACACTTTTAAAGGGTGAATTTTATGGCATGTGAATTACCTCTTTTAGAAAATGGAAGGAAAAAAGTATCGTGGAGGTCATGTACCCTGTGTCCACACTGAGTGATTCAGTGCCTTCATCTACCCTCTGCTTACACTGGAGATGCTTAACCATCTCCTGTCATAGGAAACTTTCTCACAAAGTAGCTCAGTCCGTGTTTTTGGACTCCTGACTGGTGCATGTGACACAGTGACTGAGGAACACAGACTCTGGACATTGGACAGTCCTGGTTCAGCCACTTACTAACTTGCGTGGCGCTGGGCAAGTTAGCTAACTTCACTGAGGCTCAGAGTCATCACCTGCAAGATAAGGAAAAGGATGGTGCCTGCCTCGCAGGGTTACACGGAAGCAGTGACCCAATGCAGGGACAGCGTAGGACACCGGTGCAGAGTCAGCCCTCGCCGACGGTAACACTTAGCTTTCTGTTATTTCTCACCTGCCCTTCATTACAGCACTGAACACCTAGCAAGAGCTCAATGACTACACTTACAGACTCGGTGGTCCCATAGCCCCGGAAGTCTGGGGCACTAGGGGCCATGACACTGTGGGAATCAGCTGTGAAAATGGTTTACTGGCAGTTTTGTTTTTTAAGACTTGATGGGCTCTTCTAATGCCTTTACTGTCAGTGAGTCATTTTGCCAGGAGTTTTGTTTTTCCCTCATGAAGCACGTGCACAACGTAGCCAGAGATCTCAGGGGTTTGGGGATCTAAACAATCACTTGGGGACTCAACAAGGTGCCGGGGGAGCTTGCATTTAATTCTCCCCCAAAGATCCAATAACACTAAGGAGCTGGACAGCAGTGCTCTTTAACATAAAGCAGCCGACCCAAAGCTCCCCAACATCCCTATGCTTTTTGGCAATTAAAAGACGTACACAGAAGGACAGTTGGTTAAGCGCGTGAAAGCGACAAGGAAGTGTCTCCTGGATGCTGGTCCTAACCTCAACCTTCTTATCCTTGTTTTGACGAAGGTTAGACAAGTGCTCTGAAATGATGGGACGCCAAAAGTCAAGACAGGAGACAATTTATGCTGGTTCCATCCTCTAGAAGGTTTGGTAACCTTTTACAAGTGGTTTGTTATATTACGTGTCTAGGGTGCTAGATGAAGCTGTCTGGGTAATCTCCTGTATTGCTTCATAAAATACCGTAATAAACCCAATAGTAGCTGCTGCAATAGCTTTGCACCAAAGGAGCATGACTTCCTGCCTCTCATTCTCTCTGCTTCCTACTCCCCAACACCTTTTTCACTCCCCCAACCAGGCAGCTGGAATAGCCAATTGCCAGTGTTATTTTCAGACAAATAAAAGAACTCAAATATTCCCCACACGATTTTTTTTTAAGATTTCTAAAAAAATTTATTAAAGTATAGTTGATTTAAATTGTGTTAATTTTCACTGTATAGCACAGCGAATCAGTTGTATATATACATATATTCACTCATTTTAAGATTCTTTTCTCATATAGGTCATTACAGGGTATTAAGAGTTCTCTGTACCGTACAGTAGGTCCTTCTTAGTCGTCCATTGTACACAGAGGAGTGTCCCTGCCTGGTGTGTTTTTAACTGGTTTGTTTGTTTCCAGATGTCAGGAGTGTGAAGCACTGTCCCAATCAATGTTTTAACCTTGTTGATATTTATTCAGCTCTGTTGAATATCCTCTATTAAACTGAACTCCATGGATGGGAAAGTAAATTTGAATCTTTCTCTGTTCTCTGGAGACATCATCATATTTCCTATTATCTGAGGTTATTGTTTTGCTGGGATATTAATGAGCAGTTCCCCTGCTGGAGTTATCACTGCTTCTGCCTGCCTTCAGCCCTCAAACAAACAGTTTTGAATTAACATGGAAACCAAGCTTAATTTCTTGACTCATCTCCTCTATTTTGAATCTCTTTCTCCGTTTCATGCCGTTGTGGATAATTTGACGCTCCCATCTGTCCATTTCCTCTGACCCTGGTACTGATAATGTGATTAAACCCTCTACTCTGTTGCTTTTCATTTACTTCTCAATTATTTCTGATCATGTGTGCTGTATTTTCTTTATTTGGATCCAAGGTATAATTAGGAAAGAGAGCTGAACGGAAGATGCCTGTTTTTTTCTTTCTCTCACTGTGGCAATGGGTGAAAAATGCTGTCCAGCACGTCCGGTGGAATACCAACTGCTGTGTGTCTTTGGTAGCACTCCAGGGATGTGTGCAAGTCCAGATGTGTGACGGCAGCTTATTTACCTTACTTGGTGCTTAACGAGATGTTCAGATACTGTTACTTTGAAGCACTGCATCTATTTTTATTATCTAACATTTATTAAATGTCAACCATATGGTTTGTTAAACAGAAAGAAGAGCATAGTTCTTCTGCCTGGATGAGGAATCTAGAGTGCATGTGAGTTTAGTTTTAGCCCTAATGGCCAAAAAAAATTTTTTTTAAATGTGTAGTGGGCAATCTAGGTCATCCTAAGGGAGGTTTTCCAAGTATTCCCTATTAAATTAATAAGCATTAACCCCTGCCCCCCTGGGGATGACATATAGAAATCAAGGTATGAAATAAGAGAGAAATAAAATACACTGGGAACTTGCTTTAAAAGTAAGATCGATTTAAAAGAAAGATTTGACTTTTGCTCTTATTTCAAGTGATGGGTTGCATTTTCCAGCTATTTTGGTTTCACCTGCTTTTTTCATTCCACAAAGAATGTTTTGATCTTTTCATCTGGCCCAAGGCAAAATTGGTGGCTTGGTGCTGTTAACAAGGGAAAAACCTGGAACTTGAAGGAGCAGGAGTTTGGATTGTAGCTCACTTAACCAAGAAGTGGCTCAGCTTTGTCATTTACACTCTGTATACCCTAGGTTCAGGTGTATTACATGACGAGGGCAGAATGGAGTTAAAACCACAGTAAGAAGGAAATTTTTCTGGTTTAAAGTCAGAAAATACAACTTGGGGGCTCATGATTTACTACCAAGGGGGTTCCTTTCCTATCTTTGAAATGAAGATAACATCATCCCAAGGCTGAGATAAGGAACCCATGTCACAGTGGCCATGAAAACAACTCGTAAAGAGTAAAGTGCCGTACAAACGTTAGTTGTTATGAAGAGTGATGGTGAGAGGGACTAGGTACCTACATGATGACAGAATTGGAAAGTATTCAACCTCAGAACTCTTACTGTCTATTTGTATATGCTTATGTGCAAGAAATGTATCCAAACACATTTACTCTTGCATTCAGATTTATTTTGCTTTTAATGAGGAAGATGCCAGGGTAGCAGTGTTGAGCAGAGGACTGAAATGAGTGGGTCGACCCTGTGGACTCAGGGCTGAGGGAGCTCCTGGAAGGCGGGACTTGTGTGTCCCCAGCCTCTGGGATGGGCCTGGCACCTAGTAACCACTGAGCAATAGTCCACCAAACCCAGCTGAAGATTGAAAACACATCCTCAGCAGTAATCTGTCACTTAATAAATTTTCTTCTGCTTGCCTCATCTACTGCTTTATCCAACAGAACCATAAACCAGATCCTTATAGCACTGTGGAAAAGTAAAGGTCTTATCCTTGGGAGGTGGGAGAGGAAAGACTATACTCTCTGCTTTGGGAAGACTTGCTCTCTTGCTTTGGTTATTGAATGTCCAAGAATTTCTATGTAAGCATTTTTGCTTGGGCCTACTTTTTTTTTTTTTTTGTCGATTTACTTTCTCTACTCTTTCCCTATCAAATTTTTTAAATTAATAATTAATTCGGCTGCATCGTCTTATTTGCATCATGCAGGTTCTTTCACTGGGGCGCATAGACTCTCTTGTGGCACACCAGCTAAGTTGTTCCATGACATATGGGGTCTTAGTTCCCCAACCAGAGAGCAAACCTGAGTCCCCTGCATTGCAGGGAGGATCCTTAACCAATGGACCACCAGGGAAGTCTCATTCCCATCCAAATTTTAAGTCAACTGTATCACCTCTACAGTGCGCCTAATTAATGAGCATTTGAAAAGCAGTGCAGCCATCAGACTGGGGGAAGGGTGACTTACCGTCAATTTGCATTCGGTAGAACAAGGTATTACTGTGTATGCTGAGCTTCACCCAAGTGCTTCATGCTTGAAAATGCATGAAGAAAACCATCCTTCCTCTAGCAGGAGCTAGTCTGGCTTGGAGGCTGAAAAGCAGTTGATGTATTGAGATACTTTTTCACTTTCACTCCACACACAGTTTGCATTCCTGAACGTGTATGCCTGTGTGTGTATGTTATAAGAAGTCATTTAAAAACCAAGCACAGTGTTCATCTATTCAGATTGGTCTTATTTTGGAACCATCTTCTTTTCGTGTAAATAGATTCCCTTTTCTTAACAAGGCCATTAGGGCTATTTACCTAGTAACACTTGAGTGTGTCAATAATATTACTTTTGTTAAGAGAGCATTTAAGTAATTACTGCATTTTCTAGTATTAAGTGTCTTCACTGCATTGAAAGAAAAGTGCCCATGCATCTAAAGAGAAAGGCCCAAACACATGAGGCGTGCTTTTACTTCCAACAATAAGTGTTACATGTCTTCAAAGATTGAAATTTCCTTTTAGCCTTGGGCCAAGGAGACAGACTGAGAACCGAGAATTTAGAGATGGAAGGTAGCTCATTCAACCTTCTAATCCAACGCTGGAATACCTTCTATGCAACCCTGGCAGATGGCCATCCATCTGCTTGTATACTTCCAATGCTGGGGAGCTCATTATCGCCTGAGGCAACTCATAAATTCTTTCTTATTTGAGCTAACATCAGCCCATAACTTCTATCCATTGGTCCTGGTTATGGAGCAACAATAGGAAAGCTCTTAAGTATTTGAAGACAGCTGCCACAGCTTCCTTTAGTCTTTTCAAATTAAGATAACTAGAGTCTTCTAAATTAAGACTTTTTCTGAAATGTGGAAGAACAAGAATGAAATGATTGTTATATCATGCAATACCCATCACAATACTTTGGTTGTAATTGCAGCTAGCAGGTAGGCATCTCTTCTAGTATTTCAAACTTGGGCTGAGTGTACTCTGCAGTAGTTTCTGAATGTAACCCATGCCTTGTTTAGCTAGGAACAGTAAGAAATCTGTCCCTGGTGAATAGAAAACCTGCTATCTTCTTCCTGTTGCTATTCGGAATTCCTTGAGAGAGCACAAGCTCGGAAAAATTGCTCTGAGATAAAATTTAAAGGTTTTCCTTTAGAAGGGAAAATTAAATGCACCCAAATATAAACTTTTTGAAAGTAGAATCTCTGTTCAATTTTTCTTTCTGCCCCCTATAGTACGTAATATCCTACCTGGCAGAAAGAAGCTGCTGGATGAATTGCTATTCTGTTGAGCTGAAAAAAAGAAAACTGCTCAATCTTATGTTGAAATATGTATGTATCAGGGAACTGTATATATATATACACACACACACACACACGTATATATATACTATATGTGAAATATACATATATGTACAGAGAGACACATATACACATACATATGCACACACACACATCCTTTTTTTTTTAACCTTCAAATACCTTTATAATAATCCTGAAGTCATTTTATAATAATTCATAGGAAGACTTAATGCCACTGTTCAGACAAAACTGTTCTCTGGATAAACTATAAATCCCAAACACCTGGGGGAATCTGCAAAGTGTCATCTTATTTTTACATCCCGAGGCTGCTGCATAGAGAAGGCAGAGCTCTTTTTCCCCTACTTTCCATTGCTAAAGTGATTCTGCTTTGCTCCCGGGTAGAATATGCCACCCTCCTCCTCATCTTCCTGCCTCTTCCTCCTGTTCAATCGTCTTGCTTCTTCAGCTGCCCTAGGTACTGGAGACTGAGGAGAACAATGAGACGGTGAAAAAAATGCAACTGCTTTAGCCCTTGCTGAACAGTTTACCCAATTTGGCTCAAATGTTTAACATCTTCTCACAGCGACCTTTGACCAGCATCCTTCATGCGGCATGCTTCTTTCCTGATGCCTGAAGTCCCAAGTTTTAAAAATTTTTTTTAAAATTATGATTTGTGTAAATGGCTGCGGTGGGTGTTAGTTGCGGCACGTGGAACCTTCAGTCTCCGTTGAGGCATGCGGGGTCTTTAGTTGCCGCACGTGAGCTCTTTAGTTGGCGGATGTGAACTGTTAGTTGCTGCATGTGGGATCTAGCTCCCCGACTGGGGATAGAACCTGGGCCCCCTCCATTGAGAGCACGGAGTCGTAGCTGCTGGACCACCAGGGGAGTCCCCAGAAGTACCAAGTTTCAACCTATCTTTGCTACTTCCTCGCTGAGTGATTTCTATCTATCACATGGCATGATGGAAGCTGGGAGTCATGAGGAAAGGTGGACATGGAAAATCCATCCCAAGCAAAATGCTGCTTTTAGACCTGAGTATAGTAGCTGGACACGACTGAAGCGACTTAGCAGCAGCAGCAGCATAGCAGCCTTACCACCTTGGGACTGGTTACGAGCTTTTACCTGTGCTATAGGGTGCAGGTCCCCACTTCCCACTGAGCCGCAGCCTCCAGCTACAGCACAGATCTGTAGGAGGCCCAGGCTGAGAATTCCGGGTGTGGACACAGCCAGTGTGTGCTGGGGGCCCTCAGTCCCACTTCTGGAGTTGCCATAAGTCACACGCCCCTGCAGTCTGCTCCCTACCCCATTCCAGTCAGCCAACCTAGTCCATGGCCATGTAACCGAGTCAACTGTATGTGAAAAATCATACAGAAAATGCCTGACGATGGAGCGGACCCCAACTGTTAGAAGGAGAGCCTTCTCCCTCTACCAGATCTTTTACTTGACTGTGAACTGCCAGAGGTCAAGCCCTGGATTGCTCTTTTGTCTTATTTCCTATTTTGTCTCCAGTCCCTATGCATAATAGGCACCGATGATTTTTTGAAGAACTAATTGCCACGCAGTTTATCTCCTCTGCTGGGTGGTAAATGGAAGCTAAGACACGTGGTGGGATGTATTAGGGTCTCCCATTAGGAAGAGAGCATGGCTCAGGATGAGAGGCACGTTGCATTCTGATCAGGGATGACCCAAGTTTTCATTTTAATTTCAGTGTGAGTGGTATTCTTTAGGTCTAGACTTAAAAAATGGAGATAAGAGGCATTGGGGGAAGGGAGATGCATGAGCATGCAGTTGTCAAGAGAAGGGAAAAAAAAAATTATTTGTTTTCCTCCATATTCCAACACGTTTAGGTTTATTTATTTATGTATGTATTTGGCTGAGCTGGGTCTTAAGTTTCGGCATGTGGGATCTTTAATTGTGGCATGAAGGATCTAGTTCCCTGACCACTAATTAAACCTGGGCCTCCTGCATTGGAAGCAGAGTCTTAGCCATTGGACCACCAGGGAAATCCTGAGGAGGGGAGGTGGATTTTTAACATTAGATGTAACCTTTGCAGCCAGGTAGGCTGAACAACATGCTGCAAGGAGGCCAGGAGGCTACGTGTATCTAAACACACATGTGTGTGTATTTGTTCTCTGCCAGCACTTGGCCATAATGTTATCAGGTGGAAGCACTGCTTGCTGCGTCCGTCAAGGCATGAGTGAAAATATCCACGTCAAGTCCAAGAACAGGCCTCTTTCTAATTTCAATTGTGCTCTTAAACTGGTCCTGTTAGATCATCCTTTATCCCCAAATAGGTGGCAAGAAGACACACAGGGTCACTTTCATTTAATCCCGAGTTTGAGTGCAGTACTCTGATGGGATGGCTGCATTTTACTACTGGGTGGCAAGAAGGCTATTCAGTCAGGCTGTTGCTCCCTTCAACTTCATTCCCCCAAATGTGAACCCCTAATTTAGATTAGGTTTATAAAAGTTTCAACTTACCAGGGACCAAGGCTTCATATTGCCAGTTAGGTCATTTTATCTGACTCATTGGTCTGACCACAGAAGGCAATTTGATTTGCCTGAACTGCAGACCCACTAACTCTTACTCCATGTCTGTACATTCATTGAACACATTTACTTGCATCTACCGTCCCAGGCATTGTGCTGTTAAGACAGCACGGTTTTACCACGAACTGGTGATGAGCTTTCAAAGGATCTTAGAAAAGAGATGGCAGGTAAACTTGAGATCAAATATTCTTTGTGGATATACCTGAAGCAAATACAAAGAAGGAAGAAGCTAAAAATAAATCCGAGGGTGAAATTTGTAGTCTCTTAGTGAAGGCAGACATGAAACAAGTGAGTAGCCATAAGCTCCTATAAGCGCAAGCGAAGTCCAAAAAAGGGAGTAATTAATTCTTTGAGAAGGGACCAGACTGCAGGTCAGGAAAAACCTCTAGCAGAAAGAGATTCCTGAACTGAATTTGGAAAGGTAAATATGAACTTGTCTAGCTGTGTGTGGGGTTGAGGGGAGGGAATGCGGGAATGGGCTTTGGGCTAGAGTCAACGTGTTAAAGGCAAAGAGGCGTAACATGGGAGGACCGAGGACCGAGGACGTCCCTGGTGGTCAAGGGACTAGGATTCTGTGCTCCCAGTGCAAGGGGCCCAGGTTCGATCCCTGGTTGAGGAACTGGACTATGCCGTGATTAAGACCCAGCAAAGCCAAATAAACATATAATTTTTTTTTTTTTTTTTTAACGAGAGGACCAGAGAACTAACTACAAACATTTGGTATTGATGAGGTCTGAGAAGGGCGGTGGTGGAAACTGGGGGGTGGGACAGAAGTGAGCTGAGAGCTTTTATGTTGTGCTAAGAAGCTTGGGACTCAGTTTTACCTTAGAGGCCATCTCGAGTCACGAAAGGATTTTAAGCTAGGGATGAAGTAGCTGAAATGACAGCCATTTGTGGATGTGTTGGAGGGAGCCAGGGAGGTCAGTTAGAAGACTGTTGCAATAGTTTCTAAGAGACAGTGATAGAAGATGGCATGTACCCCTAAGCAAGTGACAAGTCACACAGTCACTGTGTGCCCGAGTTGGCCCCACTTATGCAACGGGTTCTTGCCTGGAGAATCCCAGGGACAGCAGAGCCTGGTGGGCTGCCGTCTACGGGGTCGCACAGAGTCGGACACGACTGAAGCGACTTAGCAGCAGCAGCAGCATGCAATGGGTTCATTATGAACTTGGGATGAACCTTCAAAGGGACCTTTGGAAAAGACAGGTTAGTAAATTTAAGATCAGGAATTCTTTTGGGATATACCTGAAGCAAATACAAAGAAAGAAGGTGCTAACATAAATCCAGGAGAACAAATTCCTTTCCATGGGCTCCAGTCACCAAAGCACTTGAATCCACTGGATTTAACCATGAGGCCCTAGCACACGGAACGCTGTCTGTCTAGCACAGCCCAGCAGCTGGCTGTGTGGGATGCTTCAGATGAGAGGTTCCAGGGGAGGGACCACCATTTCCAGCCCTTCTCCTATCTCATTCAAGCTGCAGCCTTGGAGATAGTTCAGCTGAGCCAGCCTCCTTCCCCTCTGACATTGCCCTGCTGTGGGATCCAAGATTATCTGGACCAGTCTCTCCACCCCATTCCCACCCACAATCAGGCCTGGGAAGTTAGCTTGCCTGGAATTAAACTTTGATTGACAAGTGACACTGATTTTCAGGAATAAAGTAAGTAGACACGATCTTCCCTGGTGGTCTAGTCGTTAGGACTCCACGCTTCCACTTCAGGGGTCTTGGGTTCAATCCCTGGTCAAAGAACTAGGATTCTGCATACTGCTGCAAAAAGAAAGAGGACAGCAAGCAGCGATCACTCAGAACTCTGAGGTTAGTAGCAGAAGGAAGAGACGGCAGATGGGTGGGGGACAGCCAGGGTGGGGTTGTAGACAGGCTTCTCTGGCATCGCTGTTCACCTTCTGACTGCTAGCGGGCCATGTGCTTTAGGAGACAGAGGCCTTAAGGAAGGGAAAGAAGGTCAGAATCATCTTTTCAAGAAGGGGAGAAACTGGGGTCCTCATTAGACCACAGTCAAGATCCATCAGCAATTCCGTTGCTCTCGCCAACAACTTCTCCCCCTCCCTGCCTCCAGTTATCAGGAGACAAAGGAATAAGATGAGACATTTCACATAGATGGTACTTTTCTTCCCAAACACTTAAGCCTCTATGGTCTTGCTCATCTTACATCTCTCCAAGAAAAGGCCCAGATCCAGGCTCGGCCTTTCAGAGTTTGAAGTAACTTTAGAGATTATTCAGTCTGCTTCCCTCATGTCCAGGGATGTGAACACTGAAGGGGAGGGATGTGGTCACCTGCCCGGGGTGGATCCCAGGAATGCCCCTTGCGCCTCCAGTGTGCTCTCTGCTTGGTCCATGCAGCCGTGTGTCCACTTGGCAAATGAGGCCCTGAGTGAGAAGACGGAGCTGGAATTAGATGGTTCTGTGTGGGCGATTCATCCTGGGGTGTGGCTGATTCTCCCCCAGGTGTGGCCGGTTTACTGGAGGTATCTTAAGCTTCAGCAGCTTTCTTATGTGAAATGGGATTAGGGTCATCTTCACACATACCTTGCAGAGTTGATGCAAAGGTTCCTGAAAACCACACCTGCTGAGCTGGCACCCAGTAGCAGTACTGGTGTTTTCCCTAGTGAGCATTCGCCATGCCCAGCTAGCGGAGGTGGGCATGGAAAGCCAGCGCTCTTGTGACCCCTGTTCCTCCCTGCAGCCCTGGGTGGCCAAGAAGTGGTAAGAGTGGGGTGGTGAGCCTGGGGAACGCAGCATCATCGTCCAGGTTTCAGCTTTTTATGCCCAAGGCCCAACCGAGGACATTTGGGAACAAACCCGTCTCTGAGAACTGACTGCCTTGTGGGTGGGCAGAGCGTTGAGTGCGAGCGGCTCAAGCCGTTGACGACGGGAAGACTCTGGGCTGAGTCCCTTGTTTGTCCTAGACAGAGATCATGCGGGTGGGAAAGGAGGAAGTCCCCCTCTGAGGAGGTCACACGTCCTCGGATCTCCCTCCTCAGGATCCCCGATTCCCCAGCTCCTCTGGAAGACAGCGGTGATGTAGTACAATGAGCTATGGCGGCATGTCAGAAAGCTTGATCGCCCCCCTGGTCCTGATGCTCACTACCTCGTTTACCTGGAGCCCAGGGCTCCTAGGCTGGGATTCTCATCCGTGACATGAGGATGACGGCTCCTCCAAAGATGTTTGTATTCATAAAATAGTGCCCTGGAACTACTAAGTGCAAGCCGTCTCTCTCCAGCCTCCTGGAACAAATTCTTTTCTCTTCGCCGACTTCACACTCCTCTCCAGCCTAGCCACCACCGAGGCCACAGTCTGCAGAAACCAGCACGCTCTTCCCTTGCGCTGTTCTCCGAGAGCCCCACCAGGAGGCGCCCTTTGCCCGCCGAAGCGGGCCGGGCTCGAACTCCTCCGGGCCGGGGTGGGCACCCCTTTGCGCAGGGCGGTGCTGGGTGCGGGTTGCGCCCGGGGTCCCCCGGAGGTCGATCCAGCGCAGCGCCCGCACCGCATCCTGCGGCCGCTTGGTCGCGCGCGTCCCCCGCGACCCTGCCCGCTGCTGCGGCCCCGGCCCCGCGCCTCTCGTTCGGCCTCGGTCCCCGGGGCGGCGGCAAGTTTGCTCACGGTCGCTCGGGCTCCTCGCCGCCGCTCTCCTCCGGCGCCTGGGCCCCGAGCGCGCCGGGCGAGAGGGCTACGAGGGCGGGCGGGCGGCTCGGCGCTCAGGCCCCGAAGGGGCGCCCCCCCGGCCGGCGTGCGCGGGCCGCCGTAGTTCCCGCGCTGCCCGCCGGGCGGCGCCGCGCACCTCGGCCGCGCTCCTCCCGCGCTGCCGGCTCCACGCTCGCTCGCAGCCGGACACAGACTCTGCCTTCAGCTGCCGGCGGATCGCGCTGGAGCCGCCGCGGCGGCTGCGGAAGAAGGAAAAAAAAAAAAAAAAAGGAAAACAACAGCCCCTGTCTCTTATACACATCTAGATGTGTATAAGAGACAGCATCCAAGTCAAGTCGCCTCTTTTTCTTGTTGAACTAGTCTCTGCACGACCTTGTCACTACAGTGGGAACCAGAGATCATAGCAGTGGCAGTGATGTATCTTGCGGGACGTTTGTGCAAATTTGAAATACAGGAATGGACCTCCAAACCCATGTACAGGAGATGGTGGGAGCAGTTCGTGCAAGATGTCCCTGTGGATGTTTTGGAAGGTACGGGGCTTGCTGAGCTTTCTGCAGGCTGATCATTCTTCCCTGGGAGCCTTGAGTCCCGAGAATGGATTTTCCCCAGTAGGTACACGAAAACTATTCTTTAATTAAATTCTCTAATATAGAGTGTTCATTCCATCCAAGCGCATTGTTTTGGTGAACTGAAAATGCACACCAGTGCTGCACACACCAGAGATGGGTGATTTATTAATACAGATACGACCCGGCATAATGGTCCTTGTAGGGAGGGGCATCACAGCTGCAAGGGACATGGGGAGATTTTAAAACCTTGTGAGGAACGCAATTGTTGCCTCTCGTTTAGACATCTGCCACCAAATCCTGGATCTGTACTCACAAGGGAAACAACAGATGCCTCATCACACCCCCCACCAGCTGCAGCAGCCCCCATCTCTCCAGCCTACACCGCCAGCGCCACCAGTGCCACCGTCACAGCCGCCTCCAGGCCCCGAGCCGCCCCAGCCCCCGCAGAAGGACTCGCAGCAGCCAGCCCAGCAGCCGCCGCCGCCGCCCGCCCAGCCACCCAAGAAACCGTCCCCGCAGCCTAGTCCCCCCCGGCAGGCGAAGCGAGCTGTGGTGAGTGCGCCGGCTCAGCACGGGGCGGCCGGCTCCCCACGCACCCCCCCCCACCACCGCCCTCCCAACACACACACACTGCACGTGTTCCCCTTGCTGAGGAGGCTCAGACCTGGCTGGAGGAGAGGGCCAGCTTGCGACAGCTGGGACAGGGGTTTCTAGGCTCCGGAAGCACCTGTGTCTCTTTCGCTGGCTCCCTTGAGCTGAGGAAAGTGATGGGGGAGGAGTTGGAGCCCAGGGAGAGTTGGCGAGGGCCTTTGGGCTGGGGAGGCCCGCAGCCTGGAGGACCTGGGCCCTCTGGGCGGCCAGGCTGGCAGTGGCCGGGCAATGCGGCCAGCGTCTCCCCCACCGGACCTCGGGCTGCACAGCTCTTGGCACCTCTACTTCATGCTGCCATCTTCCTCCTGGTGCTGTTGTCTGGTGATGCCACGAGGTGCCACCTCCCTGCCTCCCTCCAGTGGCTCTCCTGGGCATGTTCTCCCAAGGGCCTGGGTTGTCTGGAAAGAAGAGGGACCCCTGGGCTTGGCTGGGCCCCGGAGCCAGGCAGTGGACGCCAGTAAGGACCAGACTGAGACATCTCGGGACTGGCCAAGTGCCCAGAGCCTTGCCAGGGACAACGAGAACTGCCTTCATCTAAGCTCCCTGTGGGTCACCTGGGTGATGGGGTGCTTCCAGGAGCACCTGCCAGTGGTGGGCGTAGTATCCCCTGGGAGAGAGGCTGTCTGGGTTGACAGTGGGCCGCCAGAGAGAGGACTCTGGTCCAGTTTGCTCCTGGAGTGTCTGTGCTTGTGTGATGGGCGAGGGCTGGGGAGAGGTCCTCTGTGCTCTGGTCCCACTCCGGGAGGAACCCCGGGAACTCCACTGGGCATCGTCAGGCTCTATTTGCTGAAGCTGCAGCTCGTGCCTCTTCATTAATCAGGTTTATTATTTTCCTCACTGGCTGGATGTGTTCCTCAAGGTCACGACCCTTTGGAGAGTTAATCTAATATGCACACATTACAGTGTCTGGGTTTGTTTAATTTTCCGTATTTTGTTCATTTCTCGTGGAGCGAGCCGTCCATGGAGCTGCGGCCCGGGCTTGCCTATCAGCCTCCAGCCTGCCTCTCCAGCTCCATCTCCATCCTCCTCTGGACCTGCCAGCTGAGACCAAAGATGAATCTGGTTCCTGGAGTTCTTGGGAGAGCCTGGTGGAGGAGGGCAGGGGTTAGGGGAGGGGGGTTGAGAGGAGGTTCTGATTTTCTGTGTTTCCTCATCCCCCCCCCACCCCCACCCTCCTAGGCATCTTGATCATTGGCTAGCATTTTCCCCAGCACCTAAAGTTCTTCCTAGAGACTGGCTCTGTTGCTTGGTCTGGCTTCCCAATGTGGTTTTCCCTGCGGATGGAGAGGGAACTTTGCCTGGTGGCAGAGAAGCGGAGACTCTGAGGAGAAGGTCCCAGCTGCTGGAGCACAGGACCTCCTGGACAGTGGGCCTCAGCTGTGCCCGGTGTGAGTCTCACCCCGACTGAGATGCAAGAAAGGAAGGAAGAGGGCAGGATGACCTGTCCTGGGAGATGAGGAAAAACTGCTCAGAAAACAAGAGGAACATCGAATATGAAGCCGGTTGCCGTGTGGCTGGTGCGGGTGGGCAGCCGGCAGAGAATGCGTGTGGGAAGCAAACATCTCTTGCTGCTTCTGCATAGTACGAGTCCCTTACGTGGTGATTGAGTTCCGCAGTTTTCCAAATGTTTTTTAGAAAAAGTACTTGATCTGAACCAGACAAGCGTTTTGTCTATACCAGTGCCCTTCGGGGAGGTGTTATTGATCCCCTGAAAACTGAGGCTCGAAGAGGTTAAATGACTTGTCCGAGGCTCTGCAGCCACACCTGAAGCCTCCGGACTCCCAGCCCAGCTCTTGTGCTATTGTACGGGTGCCCAGTCACT
The DNA here is from genome assembly GCA_006410635.1 of Cephalophus harveyi. Lineage (NCBI taxonomy): Eukaryota > Metazoa > Chordata > Mammalia > Artiodactyla > Bovidae > Cephalophus > Cephalophus harveyi. Next base: position 592,208 of record SJYT01025905.1, read on the forward strand.
GCAGCCGTGTCTGACTCTGCGCGACCCTATGGGCTGTAGCCTGCCTCTCTCCTCTGTCCATGGGATTTCTCAGGCAAGAATACTGGCGTGGGTTGCCGTGACACCTTCCCAACCCAGGGATCGAACCTGAGTCCGTTTTGTCTTCTAGTATTGGTAGGTGGGGTCTTTACCACTGGTGCCACCTGGGAAACTACTTGTTGCTTTCTAAGGTCTTGCTGCTGTTCAGCCCTCCTTCTCCACATCCCAGGCTTCAGCCCTCACATTCGCCAGTTTCAGCTCAGCACCCTGCCTTGCTGGGAGCGCTGGCTCCCCACCCCTGCCCCGGTCTGCAGTCTGGCTGGTCTGTGGTTCTGCGTTCTCCCTGCCCCAAGGCTGGCTGCACTGGCGCCCTGGCTGTCCTCCCGCCACCTCCCCAGCCCGTGGCTTCCTGTGGACCCCCGCCTGCAGAGTTCCCAGTTCTCCCAGGCACACGTTCTGGGGGCCTTGCACTCCTCAGCTCCCCCATCCCACCCTCCTGCACCTTGTCGCTCGAGTCTTGGTTCTCTGGGACACTGCTGGTGCCCAACCTGAACTTTTCCCCCGGCTACTATCCCACGTGGGGCTTCAGTGGCCCAGCCTTGGGTTATGGTGACATGGCCTCCTCCCTGGGCAGGCTGCAGGCACCTGGCCTCCACTCCTGCCTTCCGGCAAAGGATGGTGTTTGGAACATGAGCATCAGTGGTCCCCTTGGGTTCCTGGATGGAGTTCCCAGACTGTGGCCTGGAGTTTATGGCATCGACACGCTGGTCCCAACTCTGTGCCTCTGGACCTGACCCTCTGCCCTCTATCTGCCTACCCTCCCCTGAGGCACTCTATGCTTTGCCTTGTCCTTTCCTCCTCCCTTCTGCCCACCCACACCCTCCCCAGCCTTCAGGGTGCCTCTGGAGCCACACAAGGTATAGCCTGGGAAGGAATTCCCTGCTCCCACCCTGGCCTTCCATCCTCAGTGTGACAGCTTCAGCAGCTCATGTCGGGCAGACCTGGGGTTCGTATTCTGGTGTCACTCCCTGGGTGTGAACAAATTGCTTAACCTCTCTGAGCCTCACTCGCCTCACCTGTAAAATGGGAACAGTCTCTTCTGCCTGAAAGGCTTGTTGTTGGCATGCATGTGAGCAGAAGGGACTGTGGTTTGTCAGCCTAGGAGGTGCCCGGGGAGTGTCCCCAGCTGGCTCCTCCCACACAGCCTCTGTGGTTTAGCTCCCAGCACCTGCCTGCTGTATATAATTACCTGTCCCTATTTGCCTCACACCTGGATGACCAGTCCCCTAAGGAACAAGGCCTTTGGTGCCTTGGCACATCCTCAACTCCAAAGGAGCAAGCCCTGTCCTTCAACATCCCAGAAATTGGCCCCTGCCCCTAGTAGGAATGTGAGAAATAGTTGTTACTTGATTATAATATATGGTTACATAAAATAGGGTATGCCTTACCTGTAGCAAATCCAATAGGAAAAAAACATTTTAAGCCACAGTACCAGCTGAGAGAAATGGTGGGGAGGAAGTAGAGGCTCAATTTAATGTTGTATTGCCTGCAAAATTGGCTCATTTCTCTCGGTCACCCCGGAGACCCCGTGAATTAGATCTGATCATCTCTTACAGATGAGGAAGGGGGCCCACAGGGGGCCCTGCGGTGTAGCCCACAGCTCAGACCAGGGAGCGCTCCAGAGCCCCACTTCCTTCCCCTCGACTGAGGCCAGAAAAGGGGAAGAAGAGGCTCTTTATGAAAAGATACATCGCAGGTTTTCTTTCAGCAACTGAGCGTCTCTGTCACCTCTGTGCAGCCCAGCAGGGATTGGGGGGTTACCAGCACCTCGGGGAAGCAGAACCCCTTCCAGCAGGGTTATGAGCAGGTGGAGAGCACAGGCGGGCACATGGTGTGGTTGGTGTGGTTGGCATGTGCAGCGTGGGCATGAACCTGCAGTGGCCGCCGGCCGAGCCAAGTGTTCACCCAGGGCTGGAGTGCAGGGATGCACAGGCCGAGTGGGGACGGGGGTGCCCTGGGACCTGGGTGATGGGCA
>SJYT01025905.1:595198-734441 GCA_006410635.1 Cephalophus harveyi
ACATCTTTGTGGGCGGGGAGTGGGGGTGGTGGGGGGAGGGCGTATGCTGTGGACCTGCGGGACAGAGCCAGCTTGGAAATGGGAAAACCAGGCTACTGATTGCCTCAGTTTCCTCTCTGTAATCTGGGCCATATGATAAGATGAACCTCACGGCTCCCAATTCAGTGAGATAATCACGTGGAGGCTCCTTGGGGGAGGGAGTCGAGAAGGGTGTGACCCCCTCAGGACAGAAGAATGATTGTGAAGTAAACACATATTTAGAATTGGAGTTTAAGGGCCAGAGTTAAAACAGAGGATTTAATAAAATGAGAAATCAATAGCCCAGAGGATGTTAAGTGTAAGTGAGAAGCTGGTTACAAAGCACACTTAGTAAAAAAAGAAAAGTTTGAGACGCGAGGAGGACGGATGCATCCCGGGGCTCCAGGGCCGCTGGGGTGGCTTCTGCCCTCAGCCTGGCGGGGCTCCCGAGTGGGGAGGCTGGGTTGAGGGATGAAGGGCTGCTGCCACCTTTTGGGGTCTGCTGTCTGCGCCTCTCTGCCTGAGCAGGGCACCCTGTCTCCCCTCCAGAGGCTGTGGGAGGTGGGGGGCAGCGGTGGCTGCTCCTGGATCAGATTGCATGGATTCCAACCCCAGCTCTTCCAGTCCCATGCGGAACATGATACCCACCTGTGACAGTCTCAGCAGGTGCACCAAGTGCTTGCTGAATGGTCACAGTTGTTCTTGTTAGCAGTATGATTACATTTTCCTCTTTACAGAGTCTCTCCAGCCCTGTTCAGTTCCGAAGATGTTATGGAATACCATCCCTAGTCAGGTTGGTGAGAAATGGGGAAGCCTTATTGGGAGGCAGCAGGGGTGTTTTTTAAGTCATCAGAGAAGTCTAGAGGGAGTTTAGTCCCAACCCCAGGCAGAGAAGGGCCCTGAGGTCAAGGGAGCTTAGGTTAGTTGTTCAGGTTATAAGGCAGAAGTCCACCGAGCTGGGGCATCCTTTTCACTGGGCTTTGTGGCCTCCACTAGGGAGGGAGAAGGGTAGGAGAGAGAGACTCATAGTCATTTGGTCCCATCCGGGCATCCCAACAAAATCAGATTAGAACTAAAAAGGAGAAAGGTCTTGATTAAAAAAATTTTTTTTTTCTTGGCTGCACCACGAGGCATGCAAGATCTTAGTTCCCTGACCAGGGATCAAACCCATGTCCCCTACTTTGGAAGCATGGAGTCTCAACCACTGAACCTCCAGGGAAGCGTCTGATCTTGATTCGTTAAGGCAACAGTCTGTGAACTCCTTGAAGGCGGGGATACGGCCTTAGATTTTTGACTCTAGCAGTCAGCTGACACATAGTAAGTACTCAATAAATACTTGTTAAATGGACAGATGACTTCACAACAATGCCAATGCCAATAATGACAGCTAATGTTCATTGAGTACTTATTATGTGCCAGGCATGATGCAAAGTGTTTTCCATATAGCATCTTAGTTCATCCTCTTAATAACTTTAAGGTACTATTATACCCATTTTACAGATGAGAAGGCTGAGATTCAGATCAGGTGATGAATTAGCACAAAGTTTCATAGTAAGAGGTAGAGTTGGAATTTATACCCAAGCAGTCTGATTTCACACCCTGGGGGTAAAGTTTCTGTGTGTGTGTCTGTGTGGTTGCATACACATGTGAGCACGCAGGCACATGTATGTGAAATATGCGCGGCCTCTCCCCTGATTTCCTAGACTCCCCTCCGGCTCCCTCACTCCCCTGTGGGCAAGGCCAGGCTCGGAGGAGGTGGCAAACTCTTGATGTACTCCACTGCTTGTCTTTCCTTAGCCTGATTTCTCTGACCCCTGAGTGAAAGGCCACTGGCAGCACTAGGGAAACAAAGACCACCCCCAACAGAGCTCCTGAAGTGGCAGCTGATCGTGTGCCAGTCTTACCCAACACAGAGGCTGTCCAAGTGAGGACCCGGCCTGGGTGCTGGAGGAGGGAGCCACGTGAAGCCTTAGCCAGACTCTCTCGTGAGCCCCAAATTTTGAGCTCAGATGAGACGGGGCCCCACGAGGTCCTGGATCCCACTTGGCCCAGACCAGCAAGGGTCTGTGTGTTCACCATCCCCCCAGGGCCCGGGGTCGAGCTGCCATGCATGGCTGCCCAGGGTATGGGGAGCGGGTCTAACTGGGGTATATTGTACTCTCAGAGGCATGACAGGACATCTCTGGAGGAAATCTGAGGTGCCCTGCTGTTACAGTGTGGTTGTTAGGAATCTACAGCATCTCCCTGATCTAGTATTGTTCGTAAGGTCACAGAAAAATGTTCCCAGCAAGGCTGGTGACAGGATATCTCTCTCTGGAGGTAACACAGACTTTTTCAAGGGTAGAGAGGACTAAAGTGGATTTAGGGAGGGCCAGAAGACCCTCATGGAGTCTTTTCCTAGGGGGGTTATGGGTGAAGCTTGTCACCGAGCCCACCCCACCCCCGAGCTTCCATCAGTCAGCACAACCAGCCCTTCGCTGAGGCTGCCGATGCCAGTTCCTGGTGTGTATCACATATTCAGAGGCTTGTGATGTCTTGGAGATTTCTCTCCCAGGTATCTCACATGGCCTCAAACCTGAAAGGTAGACGCGACAGGTAGGAATTATCATCCCAGACTTTCAGAATTTCAGTAACTAGTCAAAAACAAGAGTTTATGGGTTGAGAGGTTGGATCAGGATCCAGGCCTGCTGCCCCTTGCCTGGGGCTCTGTCCTCACACCTGAGACCTATTGAAGGCCGCAGCAGCCTTGGCAGATGGTGGAAGCAGTGGTCTCCCCAGGCTAAGAATATTGCACTGAATAAAGCAGCATTTGTCCAAGAATGATAATGCCTATTTTATTGCTGGGAAGACTGAAACACAGGGAGGTTAAATGAATCACAGAATCTTATTCCTGGAAGGAACTTGAGATCATTCAGTCAGCATCCTACCTGTGGACATCCCATCTTGTGTACAGAATCTCTGCTGGCTATTTCCCAGCCTCAGCTCACCCTTCTGCTTCCCTCTTCTCCTCCTCTTCCTCCTCCCCACCTTCTGAAATCTAGCTTTACTAAGCACATACTGTGTTATAGATGCCTTTCTGTATGTTTATTATTGTTTATTATAAGGTAGTGACTGTCATTCCCTGTGCTATATAGTGGCTTCCCTGGTGGCTCAGTTGATAAAGAATCCACCTGCAATGCGGAAGACCTCGGTTTGATCCCTGGGTGGGGAAGGTCCCCCGGAGAAGGAAATGGCAACTCACTCCAGTATTCTTGCCTGGAGAGTCCCATGGACAGAGGATAGACAATAGTCCTTAGTCCAATAGGTAAACAACAGTCCTTGTTGCTTATCTATTTTATATCTAGTAGTGTGTATCTATTCATCTCCTGTTCTCAACTTAACCCTCTTCTTCCCCTTTCTCAACCATACATTTGTTTTCTATGTCTGTGACTCTGTTATGTAAATAAGTTCATTTGTACAATTTTTTAGGTTCTGTATATAAGTGATATCAGATATTTGTCTTTGTCTGACTTACTTCACTTAGTGTGATAATTTCTAAGTCCATCAATATTGCTGCAAATGGCATTATTTCATTCTTTATTATGGTGAAGTGATATTTCATTGTATTCCATTGTATCCTCTTTATCCATTCATCTATCGATGGACATTTAGGTTGCTTTCATATCTTGGCTATTGTAAATAATGCTGCCGTGAACACTGAAGTGCATGTATCTTTTCAAATTAGAGCTGCCATCTTTTCCATATGTATTCCCAGAAGTTGGGTTGCTGGCTCATACGGTGCTTCTGTTTTTAGTGCTTTAAGGAACCTCCATAGTGTTTTCCTTAGTGACTTTTCCAATTCCCATCACACCAGCAGTGTGGGAGAGTTCCGTAGATGCTCTCGAAGTACTACTTTGATCTTCCAACAACCCTCGGAAGTAGGGACTACCGTCTCATTTTACCAGTGAGTAACCTGAGGCTCAAAGAGGTTGCATAGCTTATCCAAGGTATAAACTTGGCAGTCTCACCCATGCTCTTGACCTCTCACGAGGCAGGCTGCTCCTCGCCAGGTAACTGTAAACAGGGGAGCGTGTGGGAGCACCCAGCATACTGCCTGGTATGCAGAAGGTGCTCAGGAAACACTAGTGATTCTCTCCTAAAAAATATCAGAACGCTTTGCCTTATACTGAGCCAAATCTACTCCTCACAAATCCTTGTTCTGCACCCCTCCTTGGAGCCCTGTAAGGTACTTCTACCCTTCTTCTCCTTCCAGTCCTGGGGGTATGAAGAGCCCTTATGAGCAAAAGGCAAAGCCTCCTCCTTCCTGGGTTTCTGCTCAAGACTCTTTTCCACGGAGACTTCCCTGGCAGTCCAGTGGTTAAGACTCCGAGCTTCTACTGCAGGAGGGCATGGCTTTGATCACTGGTCGGGGAACTAAGATCCTACATGCTGTGTGGCGTGGCCAAAAAAAAAAAGGGCTCTTCCTCAAACTAGAGTAGCCTCGCAGGAAGATGATGGCCTGGAACTGAGGGGGTGGGGTGCTCTGAGAAGCCTACAAGGCTGGCACTGGCCTGAAGGGCTGGTAGGTGCCCGATCCTTGGTCACGTCCATTCCTAGCACACATTTCTCAAGTGCCTCTTGGGTGCCAGGTCTGGCCACAGAGCAGCACAGGGTGGGCTACCCTACCCCCAGGGCTGGGAGCACAGATATCTTCTGAATCTGTCAGATTCTTGGGTCCTGGGGACCGGGGCCTGAGGACTGAGGTGGCAGCCTGCTCCCGTGAACTTCTGTGAGGCCACGTGAGGCTGCAGACACCCTGGGAAGGCCAGAAAGTTCAGGTGACCCAAGTCTCAGGGTAAGCAGCTGGGTGAAGAAAGCTCACCCGGGTGATCTGAATGAAAACATCACCATACCATTCTCCTTTGAAAAGTAGGTGTCTTGCCAGAGTCCGGAGTAAATAGTCTGGAACGTGAGATGTGCCAGGTAGGGTGCAGATCGGAAGCAAACAAGGCGATTGCACCAGGTGAGCCGTGGAAAGTCAGCTGAGGACGTGCGTTTCCATCAGCACGCGGCTGGCTCTCCCCCGCAGCCCCGCCCCAGGGGAGGTGGTGAGCGGAGGGGATGCTCAGGGCTTGACCGTGGGCCTCGGAAGCTGGAGTGGACCTTTGTCCTGTTTCCTGGGCCAGGAATGCTGCCCCTTTTGTCACGTCTGCAGTGTCCATTCTCAAATGTTCCGGCAAATCCTCTCCGCAACTTACACCATAGGGATCACTGGTTCCGTTTGACCCAGGAGATTACGGATACTCCTGGGTAACCTGCAGCCACACAGCTGGACCATGGCATCGCCCCTTTTCTCTGTATCTGGGTCTTCTCATGGTGGCCAGTGCCTCTCCAAGGACCCAGTAGGTGTCTCTGCTTGAGCCTCCAGCCCTGGCAGGAGAGGAACTTAAACAGCCCACCAGTTGCAGAGGGTCCAGGGCAGGAGACTGTGTGGCCAGATGCTTCAGGAAGGTCAGCAGAGGTCATCATCTGTCTCCCCAAGAGATGAGCTCCGGTGGCTCAGGGGCTGGGTCTGTGTCTCAGCATTGCCTCCCCAACAGCTTGAATGGTACCAGCTTCTAATAGGTGCTTAAGACATATTTTTCAAAGAATGGCTTCTTCTGAGAGCCCTTTATGTACAGAGGCCCTGGATGGTGGAGTCTAGGGCTAGCAATGAGCCTCGGCTCTGGGAAGATGGGATTGGCAGCTTCAGCTCACAGCGTGTGGATCCAAGGTCCACCTGGACCATATCCCTAGGCGCCTCACCCCCTCCTGGCGTCAAGGGCCGAGGGGGACTGGACGGGGGTGTCTAGTGAGAGTGGGGGTGGCACGTGCGGTGAGAGCTCTGACTTCACTCCCGTGAGTCAGGAGGGGGCTGGGGAGCAGAGGCCTGAGCCCCAGGGGTGCTACCCAACACACACGCGGTATGAGCCGGGGATGGTGTGCCCCCAGAATTTCATTTCTTCCTGGTAGAATTTTTGTGGGAGGGTGCCAGGCAGGTGGGCGTAAGGACTGTGGGGGCAGAAAACCTGGGAGAAGATTGCCTTTTGTGGAGATGGAAGCCCCAGGATTCGGGGCGTGAGCTGTGGCCTTGTCTGCCCTTTCAGCCCCTGGATCTCAGGGCACAGTCTGGCACTGAACGTGGATGCAGAGTCCCAGTGACGCCTGTTGCTTGGTGCCAGTGTGTTCAGCAGTGTCTGCTGGGTCTCCTCCTGGGCCCACTGCTGCTGATGGGCCGTGGTGCCTGCAGGGCAGGGTTGAGAGGGGTCTGGGCCAAGGGTGGGCTCCCTGGGACAGAACCTGGGTTGACTTGGGATGTCTGCCGGGGGTCCAGGGTACAGTAAATTTGTCCAGTTGGATTTAGTCCAATCAGCTCGCTGCTTTTTCCTGATCTGTTTAGTTTTGGCTGTGTGGGCCTTCGCGGCTGTGCGGGCTCTCTCTAGTGGTGGTGAGTCGGGGCTACTCTCTAGTTGCGATGCTGCTTCTCACTGCGGTGGCTTCTCTTGTTACGGAGCTCGGGCTCTAGGCCCATGAACTCAGTTGCTCCATGGTGTGTGGGATCCTCCCAGACCAGGGTTCAAACCCATGTCCCCTGCATTGGCAGGTGGATTCTTAACCACTAGACCACTGGGGAAGTCCCCAGTCAGCTCATTTTACAAGTGAGGAAAGCAAGACCCAGAGAGAGGAAGAAGCTGGCCTGAGGTCACATGACTTGCAGCATCAGGATTTGAACTGGGGGCCCCTGGTTCTTCCTTGTCTCCCAGCTCTCACTAAACTGGCTCTCCAGGAGTCTTCTCTCACAGCAGGGGAGCAACCACCCTGCTCCAGTGCCCCCTCCTGGTGGGCCCGATTCACGGCTACTCCCACCCTCCCAGCTGCTAGCCCACCCTGTGAGTCCAGGGCAGGGCAGGGAATGAGCCCTGGAGCAGGCCTTGCCCTCTGGGACTTGTGACCCCAAGAGGTGTGTGGAGAAGAGAAGGCAAAGATTGTGTGCAAACCCCCAGGAGTGAGTAAACCGCCCCCCCCCACCCACAGGGACAGGGATATATGTTCAGTCAGCAGTATGGTAAGACCCCCAGTGTCCAGGTTGCAATGGGCAGCACGAGGCAGGCTGACCGTTCTCTGAGCAATCCCAGGAGGCTTCCTGGAGGAGGGGGTTCCCCCCCCCCACACACACACACATTGTTAAGGGGTGTGTGGTCTAGTATGATGTGTGAGATGTAGCCTGGTGTGGTGGCAAAGTGACAGGAGAGGGCCTTGGCCAGCCTGGAGTTGGTGACCCCACCTCTTCACTTCCTCTGTGTGCGTGCGTGCTAAGTCGCTTCAGTCGGGTCTGACTCTGTGTGACCCCATAGACTATAGCTGGCCAGGGTCTTTTGTCCATAGGATTCTCCACGCAAGAATACTAGAGTGAGTCACCAAGCTCTCCTTCAGGGGATCTACAGCCTTGGACAAGTTTGTTACCATGTCTGACGCCTCTGTTTGCTCAGCAATAAAATGGGGGTAATAAAAGAGCTAATCTCCTCAGCCTTGGGGAAGAGCAAATTGGATAACATCTATGGAAGGGCTTCTTAAGTAAGGTGCTTTCAGTATGTACTATACTACTTTGTATATAAGATTCGAGAGCAGGAAAATAAATCTCTGGTAACAAGTCAGGATAACAGTACCCTTGCAGGAGGCATGGGGGTGCAGGGGGCTCTATGATACTGATAATGCTGTCTCTTGATCTGAGAGCTGATACCTTGGGAAATTCATGGAGCGCTACACTTAATGTGCACTTCTCTGTATTAATATTACACTTTGATTTTAAAACTTTTTCTTAAGAAAAAAATTTGGGGGGCTCCAAGGGTTATAGGGGACTTCCCCAGCAGGACAGTGGTTAAGATTCTGCCTTCCAATGCAGAGGGCATGAGTTTAATCCCTGGTTGGAGAACTAAGACTCATATACTGTGTGGTGCAATCAAAAATTTAAAAAAGAAGAGGAAAAAAAAAAAGTGGTTAGAATGGCCAGACACTTGACAGAGTGTCCCTGAGGAGGCCTGGAATGCTGTTGGTAGAAATAGCTGGTTTCTTTGGAATGTTCCAGGCAGCGTGCTACTGGTTTCACATGCACTTCCTCCCCTAAGCCTTCCAACAGCCACGTTTTACAAGGAGGGAAACAGAGCCTCAGAGAGGTTCTGTAAGTTGCCCAAAGTCACACAGCCAACTTGGGGCAGAGGGGGGCACAGGCCAGGTGTGACTCCAGAGCTGCCCTCTTGGTGAAGCATGAAGGACCTACGTGTTGCCCTGACCCTTTCTCGGCTAGCTGGAGGGTGGCTCCTGGGTCTGTTGTCTTTTTTGACTCTGATGATGCCAGGGTTCTGCTGGCCTGCAGCTTGTGGTGGAAGATGCAGAAGGGCGCTGCTCCCAAGCTGGTCCCAATCTGGAGCTGCCCTCAGAATGGGAGTCAGGGGGCAGCCGGAACCAGATAGAAGCGCGTGTCTGGGGAGCTGCAAGATCACGCAGGCAGGGTGGGGTGGGTGGCCTCTGCGGGTCCTGGTGGGGAGGGCGCTGTATAGGGGCTCCAGGGCAGATGAGCCTAGCTCAGTTTGAAGCCTCCAGGGCAGATCCCTGCTGGGTGAGAGGGGACTGGCTGGAGAATTTCTCCTCCCAGCAGCCAGGGGAAGAGGGGAGCTTTTCTGCATAATGCGAATCCCCTTAGCACCTCCCAGCCCCAGATGCGGGATTTGCATCTTCACCGGGCCTTACTGCTCCCCATGCGGGATTTGCATCTTCACTGGGCCTTACTGCTCCCCTGAGGAGCCTGGGGCAGGAGTGCAGGCACCTCCTTTGTTGCCTTTATTCTTAGCCCAACTCAGACTAAACCGCCCTGCCCTGCGGCCTTGTCTAGAGGGAGACAGATTCCATTGTGTTTGCCTTTATATGCAACTGGCAAAGTAGATAAAGCCTTACTGTTGTCCAAAATTTCCAATCAGATGGGAAAACGAAGGCTCCTGGCATCATTCAGGTGTGCCGGAGGAGGGCAGACAGCAGAACCCCTCACCTCCTCTGGGAGGCCTGCCCTGATTGACCCCTTCAGCTCTTGATGGTTATAGCCCAGACCTTAAGTTCTGGTTCTTTGTGATGGTTTATGTCTAAAGTCTGTCTCCAGTTCATTGATCCTGTTACTACCATTTGACTGGAGGTTGGCCAAGGGCAGGACTGTGAGGACCCTTCCCCTGGGCCTCCCTTAGAGATCCCATCCACGTAACCAGTGCCAGTCTGCAGTGCTGGCTGCAGTTTCCCAGGGCAGAGTTGACTCTCTGCCTCAGGACCTTTGCACGTGCTGTTTAGCTGCCTGGAACCCCTTCCACCACCTCCTCTCCTTTTGCTTCTCCATCCTCTTCCAGGAAGCCTTTCCTGTAACCTGAATGGGGCTCCTCTTGCTGCTCTGGCTCCTCCCGTGCCCCTTCCCTCTGGAGCACTCCCCAGCTGGCACTGTAACTGCCTGTTCCCGGTTCAGTTTCCCCTTACTGGGCACGGAGCTCTGGGAAGCCAGGGATGGGATTGGGCTGGCACATCCTCTTCTGTGCCACAGCCTGTAACTCAGAGGATCTTGCTGAGTGTTTATTGAAAGAAGTGAGGCCGTTGAGCACTGAAGAGAGGGGTAAGTCCAGAGCTTCTCTCTGGGCGCCCGGCTGCCGTCCACCTGCCCTGGAAGGAATGCCCGTGGCTGTGGCTCCCTCTAGCGGAGTCTGAGACCTCAGACAGCGATAGAGGCAGGAGCCTGGAGCCCAGTGTGGGTGCCAGTGGCTGCATCTGTCTTGCTCAGTGCTGAGTGTCTGACATCTGCCTACAGGTGCTGCATCCGAGTGTCCCATGGATTTGCCTGGAAATTCATATGTGTCCCCCATATGTGTGGGGATTGGGGGTGACCAGGAAAGGAGATGCCCATCCTTCATCCTTCTAGGGAACTGGGTGGAGGTGGTTTCAGATGACCTGGCCTCAGCCACTGTCCCCATTGTGTGCAAATGGCTTACAGGAGTTTCACATCCAGTTTCTCAGCGTGTTATTGGCCCATTTTACAGATAAGGAAAAGAAAGTTCAAAGTGGTTAAGTGGGCACAGCCCAGGTGACCTAGCTGGTAAGCAGCAGAGCTGGGATTCAGTTTGTCTCTTTCAGCATACAGCGCCTCTCCCCACCCCACCCCCTGCCTCTTAGCTCTCCTTCCTCTTAGGTGGCTCAGTGCCTGCTCAGGAGCCAGGGAACCCCAAAGTGTGGGTCCTCAGAGCACCCCCCATCCTTGCTTGGCACCTGAGAGTCGATGACCTTGGAAGGCCCGTGTCCTGATCACAGTGCGGAGGAAGTCTGGCTTTGACAAATAGCCCTGTGGTCCCAGGACAGGCAGGGCTAATTCAAGTGCAAACAGCGTATTAGTATTTATTCCTCATGCTCCACTGCTAATAAAATTTGAGTTTTAAAAATAATGGTGAGCAAATGAATTGGTCGATGGCCTGTGGGGAGAAGATGCAGAAAGGATATTTCATGGAGACATGTAACAGAGGGACTAAGCCACGGCAGGTTTCTTACTGGGGTTGGGGTGGGAGGGCTTATTTTGGGGAACAGCTCTCCACTCCTGGTCCAGTTTGAGAAGTCATTAATCTGCATGTTAAAATTTGTTGAAAGTACATTTGCCAACTGCGGCAGCGTCTCCAGGCTGAGGAGGTGGCTGTTGGCTGGGGAAATAGCTCTCCAATGTCTATTTCAGTTCTCTGTGCTTAAAATCTGTAATTTGGAAAGCTGCTTCCTACAAGGTCCCATGACTGCCATCCAGCACGTGCGTCCGTTTCTGACACCTGAGTTATAGAGCTGGTCAGGTTCTGCCAGGCAGGGCAGAGACCTAAGAAGGTTCTAAGAAAAATGTAGGGACGTATCATAGGTTCCATGATGCCTGGGGATTAGAAAGAGATAGAGGGGGCCCCCGGGATGGGAGAGGGGACTCAGAACCACCCACCTCCTCTACAATAGACAGCACCTCTGTCCCTGTGAGTCATCGGTTCCGCTGTGCCTCAGGAGCATCACGAGCTGTAAAAAGCATAATTTAAGAAAGATAGGACCTGCTACTGTGTGACTTTGAGCAAGTCATTTATCCTTTTGGTAACTTAGTTTCCTCATCCATACAAAGCGGGTGATGAGAACTGCGGGGCTGGCTTCATAGGATCCAGAGGGAAAACAGGACTGTGTAAGCAGAGGGATATGACAGCCCTTCAGATATTAGCAGACAGGGTCCTGCTTCCCGCAAGAAATTGCTTTGCTTAAAGCTGGGCTTTCAGAGGGCTTAGAGAATGTGGGGGGATTTGGGATTTGCGTGTCTAGGTAGAACCTGCAACACCTTTCAGATTTCATCCATCAGCCGTGATGGACGAGGAGAGGCATGGTCCTCCCCGCCCCGCTCCCTTCCCCGTCCCTGTCCCCACATGGGCGTCAGCTCTGCGGCACTGCCCGAAGGATCGCTGAGACATCAAGAGTGCCCGTGCTGTGGATTCAGCACTTGACACTGCTCCCCAGTTCTCAGCCGACCTTGAGATGGGCACCAGTATTAACCCACTTTACTGGAGCAGGAAGAAACTGAGGCCCAGAGCAGTGAGGGGGCCGCCCAAGGTCATGGTTAGATCTGAGCTCTGCCTGCTCCTTCAGCCTCCTACCGCCTCAAGGTTCTGGCCCACGCTGCCTCGCCAAGGGGGGGTCAGTGACCTCGAGGTGTCCCTATGGAGGGGCTGCCATCCCCTCTTCCTCTCTTTTACCCCCAAGTGGAGACTCTCCTCCTGCCCCAGCATCCCGCATCTCAGGATGCTCTGAGCATGAAGAAAGACTTCAGTGTCCCTGGCAGATATTTTACCTTCCGAGTACTGTGAACACCAGGGAGCAAGACTTCCAAAGGCCAAGCTGGGGTCATGGCCGCTTGGACCCTGGGCTGCAGATGCAAAGATGGTTGCCTGATTCTGATTCTGACCTCTTGGAGTCCTTTGTGGCTCCTCCCAGTTCCAGAAGAGGCCTGGCCCTGCTGCTCTCAACATCCTTTCCCCAGCCCTGAGGCCAGACTCTTGAGTGTCCAAGCAGGCCCACCCTTCACCCCCCGCATCTTTTGATCTGGGGCTAATCCAGTACCACGGAGTCTGCCCCAGGCATGGACACTGTGGCCTGGTGGCCCTGTGATGTTAGCAGGGGAAGTCCAAACCAGCTGGGAGGCCTTGAATCCAAGACCTTGGCAGTGGGTATTGTTTAGACATTTTGTGTAAATTAGTATTATTGTAGCTGTTAATTGAATGTCCATTGACTGCCTGTCAGAGGTTTGATTTAATCTGTCCTTCCCCCCTGAGTCTCGGTCCACTGCTTAAACAGTTTGCTTGATTTGTGCTCGTTTTTCTTTCTCTAATGTGGTCTCCTTCCCTGCACCACAACCTGAGTTTCATCTCATTGGCTTCATAATGAGCATCTTCTGTTTCCTGGCACTGACTTTGGCCTCCATGTGGCCCCTAGTCCCTCCCAAGTGGATTCCCAAGACTCATTCCTTAATTGGAGACTCAAGACAGACATAGAGTCAGCCTGGTGTGTTTCTTTGGGGGCTTTAAGTGCTTTGAGATGTTTTCTGGAAGGGAGTAGAAAGGGCAGTGGCCTGGAGACTTAGGGGACAAGCCCCGGTTTTGCCTCATTCATTCATTCAGTGAGACACCAGCTCCCTGCCAGGCTCTGTGATCAGCACTCAGGGGGCGAGTTCCTGCGTTTAGCCCTCTGTAGGAGAGACGTGAACAGCTGATCCAGTGCAGCATCATGGTCAAGGCAGGGGGGCCTGGGGACACTGAGAGGACATTGCAATCAGATGTGGGCGACAGGAAAAGCTTTGTGGAAGAGGAACAGTGCCTGCAAAGCAGCTTGAGCTCTTCATTCAGAAGACAAGGAGGAGTTAGCCTGGCAAAGGGCACCCCAGGCCGAGGAAGCAGTGGGTAGCGGCGGGGCTCCTAAAGAGTTAGCTGAGAGGGACTAATAATCCTTACAGTGATGATAATACATTGAGACTCACTGAGCATCAGGCAGTGTCCAAGGGCTTTCCTTGGATTTTCTAGTTTAGTCCTTATAACAACCCCACACGCAGATGTCACTGGCATCTCCTTCAATGACCGAGGTGTGGAGCCCGGATCTCACCTGTCCTAGTGAAGGAACTGGAGCCATGGACTCAGGTATCTGATTCAGGGTTGCTGGCTCCTTCAGCATTTTGCTGCCTCTGTGTCTGTCCCAGGGATGTCACACCAAGGGTTGGGTCAGTAACCTTGGGGTGTCCTTGCTGAACCAGATTGTGGAGGGTCTTATGTGAGTACATGGAAAAATTTTACCTTTATCCTGAAAGCTGCAGAGAGCCACTGAGAAATTTTAAACTGAGGGATAGCTTGATTGGGTTTGTTTTTAGAATTTATCACTCTGGCTGCTGGGTGGAGGATGAATGGGGCTTGATCCAGAGTGGAGGCATGGAGAGCAGGGGCTGAGTGGGGCCGTGACCCTGCGAGGAGGGCTGGGGGCTGGCTCAGGCGGGGGCATCAGGGTGCACAGATGAGTGTGGGCTCCAGAAGCACAAGGAGGACGAATCTGCAGGACACCTAGGGGTTGCTTGCATGAGGGTGAGGGATGGGGGTGAAGGCAGGGTTTAGATGATTCTGAGATTCCTTTTTTTTTTTAACCAAAGGTTGCAAAATTTTATTTTTGTAAAATCTCACCAAAAGTTAAATTATTGGGACTCCTCTGGTGATCCAGTGGTTAAGACTCTGCGCTTCCAATGCAGAGTGTATGAGTCCAATCCCTGGTCAATGAACTAGATCCCACATGCTGCATGGCATGGCCAAAAAATAGAAAAGTCAAATTATTACCTATTACAGTTCCTCTTTTGGTGTTCTGAGGCCAACTTCCAATGTGTGCAGGAGGGGTTTTCCCTCATAGCACCAGGCAATTCTCAGACATCAAAAGGGTATTCAAGAATTCAGCTCAATCCTGACACCATCTACCATGGTCTAGAATCAAATTCCCCAGGTGAAGGGCTCAATCCTCCAAGAGCATCCTCCACTTCAGATACCGACATCACACCCAGGTAATGACCGTGCTTCTGACCCACTGGCTAAAGGATGGAGGGTCCCACCACTGCCTCTAACTCAGGAAGGCTGAATGGGCTATAAATCAGAGGTTCCCACCACCTCCTCCTTGGGGTCAATGATTTTGCTAGAGTGGCTCACAGAACTCAGGAAACATTTTTCTTACCAGATTACTCGGTAAAGAATATAACTCAGGAACAGCCAGATGGAAGAGATGGGGAGGACGAGGTACCGGGGAAGGGTGGGGGGTTTCCATGCCCTCTATGGGGGTGCTGCTCCCCACAAGTCTCCTCGTGTTCACCAACCTGGCAGCTCTCTGAACCCCATCCTTTCAGGTTTTTATGGAGATTATATTGCATAGTCATTATTGATTGATTAAATCCTTGGCTATTGGCCATTGATCCAGCCGCCAGTCCCTCTCCTCTCCCAGAACCATCTAATCATGTGGTTGGATCTCCTGGCAACCAGCCCCCATCCCCAGGGGAGGTCCAGAAGTCAGATCATTAACGAAACAATAGACACTTTATCACTCTCATCACTTAGGAGATTCCAGCGGTTTTAGGAGCTCTGTGCCAGAAATGGAGACGGAAACCAAATACATATTTCTTATTATAAATCGCAATATCACAGTTCCCAAATCAAAAAAAAATCTTTATCATAGAATGACTCATATTCCCTGAAACGAGAAAGGAATCCCTTCTAGCTACAGCATGTTGATTCTGCTGATGAGAAGACTCAAATGTGGCAGGAATCTTGAAGACTCTCAGTTGATAGACCATTGGCTCACTAGATAGCAAAATTTCCAAAATACAGAAGATGTGTGTTGAAACTCACTAAACTCACTAAAACTAAACTCACTAAAAGGTACTTCATACCTTCTAAATATAACTGTAAGTTTTATTGGGTACAGAATTCTTAATAGGAGTTATTTCAATAAGAAAGAGGGTTTTTTCCCTCAGTTTTATTGAGATATAATTGATATATATCACTGTATTCACTTAAGGAGTACAGCATAACAGTTTAATTTGCATATATTCAGTTCAGTTCAGTTCAGTTGCTCAGTCGTGTCCGACTCTTTGCAGCCCCATGGACTGCAGCATGCCAGGCTTCCCTGTCCATCACCAACTCCTGGAGTTAACTCAAACTCATGTCCATTGAGTCAGTGATGCTATCCACCATCTCATCCTCTGTCATCCCCTTCTCCTGCCTTCAGTCTTTTCCAGCATCAGGTTCTTTTCCAATGAGTCAGTTCTTTGCATCAGGTGGCCAAGGTATTGGAATTTCAGCTTCAGCACAGTCCTTCCAATGAGTATTCAGGACTGATTTCCTTTAGGATTGACTGGTTGGATCTCCTTGCTGTCCAAGGAACTCTCAAGAGCCTTCTCCAACACCACAGTTCAAAAGCATCAATTCTTCAGCACTCAGCTTTCTTTATAGTCCAACTCTCACATCCATACATGACTACTGGAATAACCATAGCTTTAACTAGATGGACCTTTGTTGGCGAAGTAGTGTCTCTGCTTTTTAATATGGTATCTAGGTTGGTCATAACTGTTCTTCCAAGGATATGTTATGCATATATTATGAGATGATTACTGCAGCAAGTTTAGTTAGCATCCATAGTCTCAAATAGATACAATAAAAATAAAAAGGAAAAATGGAAAAAAATTTTTTCCTTACATCCAGAACTTTTTAACTTAAATCCAGAGGGTATACCCTTACCAACTTGCCTATATCTCATTCAGTGGTGTTAGCTAATCATCACGCTGTACATCACATCCCCACTACTGGTTTATCTTATAACTGGAAGTTTGTACCTTGTGACCATTTTTTCCAACACCTCTCCCCACTCCCCCCTCTGGTAACCACAAGTCTGACTTCTTTTTCTCTAAATTCTGTTTGTCTGTTGTTTAGATTCCACGTATAAGGGAGATCATACCGTTTTTGTTTTCTTCTGTCTGACTCAATTCACTTAGTAAAATGCTCTCAGAGGCCATCCACGTGGTCACAAGTGGCAGGATTCCTCTGTTGTTTTTGTTATGGCTGAATAATATTCCATTGTCTGTATATGCTGGATCTTTTTTGCTGAAATATAGCTGATTTACGATGTTGTGTTAGTTTCAGGTGTACAGCAGAGTGATTCAGTCATACATTATATATGCCGCATCCATATGCTTCATCTATTTATCCATTGATGGACGCTTAAGATTGTTTCCATGTCTTGGCTCTTGTGAATAATGCCACTGTGGACGTGGGGGTGCAGATATCGCTTTGACACAGTGTTTTCATTTCCTTTGGATGTATTCCCAGAAGTGAATTTGCTGGATCAGATGGTCATTCTATATTTAATTTTTTGAGGAACCTCCATACTGTTTTCCACAGTGGCTGCACCAATTTATAATTCCACCAACAGTGCACAAGGGTTCCCTTTTCTCCGCATCCTCGCCAGCATTTGTCATCTCAGAGTCTTCATGTCGGGTGGCTGGGGTTAACAGGGGAGGACTGGATTGCAGTTCAAGTGATGGAATCAGGTCTGTTTTAGACTCGCTGATTTGAAGTGACTGAGGGATATCCACATGATGTCCAGTGAATGGGTGAATGTAACCCAGAGCCCAGGAGAGAGGCAAGGGCTGGAGATGCAGATTTTGGAACTGGAGCACATAGATGGTACATGGATTTGGATGAGTTCTCCTTGAACATTTAATGTCAGAAGAGGGGAGGGCTGGTGACGGGGTTCTGAAGCCTGCCCACACTGAAGGCCTGAGTCCGTGATAAGGACCAGAGGAAGGAGCCAGAGTTAGAAGGACAGCCTGGAGAGAGAGAGAAAGGGGTCGCAGAAACCTCGGTAGAAGTGGAAGAATGATCCAGGGTGGAGTGCGGCAGAAAAGTACAGTAAGCAAGGCAAGGGCAGGCTGTGCTTAGCGATTTGGCGACTTGGGGGTCCCTGGGGACCTTGCAGGGAGAAGACTTGGTGGGGCACAGGGTGGAGGTGATCAGCCATGGAGGAATATTGGGCAGGATGAGAGAGGACCTGTAACAGGTGGTTTTGGTAGCTTTGTTAGGGAGGGGAGGAGAGACCAGGAGAGCCCTGGGCAGGGGCAGAGATCCCTGGGAAGCCTCTCCAACCTTCAGGAGACCTGGGCACGGTTTATAGTGAAGAGGGGAGGGGAGGGTGACTAACCGTCCTGTATGCCTAGAACTCAGGATCTCCCCAGGCTCGGGACTAAACCCAGGATGCTCCCAGGCAAACTGGGACGATAGGTCGCTCTGGGAGAGCTGAAGTCCCATGGTGAGCTGGCTGGTGCTGGACAAAGGGTCGTGTGGGGGAAGCCTGCTGTGCGGCTTGCCAGTTCCTATGGTGTGAATACTCTCGCTGTGGTCCATGGAAGCTACCAACATGATGTCACTGAACAGAATTGGGAAGAGGGGTCACAGCCTAGTCTGTGAGCCATCTGGGCTAGTTCCAGCTCCCAGGGCGGGGTGTGCAGTGGGGAGAGAGCCCAGGGAGGGTTCCTGGAGGCAGGAGCGGCTTCCCGTCCGTGGGAACCCGTGGGAAGAGGCAAGGGTGGACTAGATGCAGGGAGGGGGCATTGGGGCCTTGCCACTCCACAGCCTTGATGGTCTCCGGGAAGGACAGGCAGACTCACTTTTGGAATGTGAAGGGGTAGGTGCTAGGAGCAGAGGCTTGGGGAGTTTGGAAAAGCCTGTGAAAAGAAGAAGGAGGGAGCGGACCAGGACTCCAAGGATCACAGAGCAGCACAGGTCGGGGTCGAAGCTAGTGTGGAGGCGGGAGAGAAGAACTTGGCCAGTTGGGGTTTGGTAGGACAGGGGTGATCCAAGGCCAGGGGAATAGGAGGGCTCAGGGTCACGGTTAGTGCAGTAATTAGCCATGGGTTTCAGGCCAGTCAGGGCAGAGAGTAGAGGGAACCACTGCTTTCAGAGGTTCAGAAATTGAGGGAGTGATGCGCATTAGCAGGCAGGCGAGGAGGGCGGAGGTGCATGTCCTGGAGTTGGTACTGGTTTGAGAAAAGTTGAAACAATGATCAGGAGCCGAGTGGTCCTGTGGAGCCAGGTGTGACTTGAGGGAGGGGCCATAGGTGGGCAGCCAGACCTACACTTGGGCAAATACACCTGTGCTGTAACCTGGCTGTACCACGAGGGACGTGGAGGAACCCTCTTCCCCAGCAGGGAAGGCTGAGGCATGCTCACAGAGGTCTGGAGGGAAGCCCAGGAGGGAAGCATCCAGTCAGGTCCGGTTCTGGAGCCCCTGCCCTCCATCACGCCCCTCATTCTAGCCACAGAACCGAATATCTGGTCCAGGAGCCCAGCTGTCATGCAGGACCAGCCAGGCCCATCTTTGGAGCAGGGCTCGGTTTTGAGAGTCTTCCTCTGCATTGTCACTGTTCTCAGGCATATTTTGGGGACCCAGAGAACAGAACTCTTGGCTGCTACAGCTCAAGACTAATGACTTGTGGGGTTTAGTGGCTCCGAAGTCAGAGATACGTGTGTTTGAGTCCCGGTCCTGGCATGTGGACTCCACGGTTGTTGATTAGGATGCTTAACCTCTCCAGCCTCAGTGGGCTCATCTGCACAAGGGGGATGATAACAGCCCTCCCTAAACCTGGGAGGGTTCGGTGGACTGCTCCACGTGAAGTGCCGAGTGGCACACCTGCGTGCGTAGCCACTGTTAGCTGTGACCACTGTGGCTGTGTGTCCTTTCCAGGGGTTCCGTTGGCTGGTCCTTCTCATCTGTGTCAGCCTCCTCAGATCGATAGGATGGTCTTGGCCCCTATTGGCTCCTTGGCTCCTTATCACCACTGCTGGAGGGAAGGGTGAGGCGGCTGAGGGGCCTGCTTTTCCTCTGAATCACTGGCCAAGTTCCGTGGGTAAAGGAACCCTGTCTGTGCCATTCTGGTTGGTACTGTCTAGTTGCAACCAAGCGTTAAGTCTCAGAAATGAGGATTCCATTGCAAAACATTCCTGTCCTTCCCCTGTACTCTCTGCCCCTGCCCCTCTTTTTTCCTTACTACCTCTTTCTTACTACCTTTTAATATGTTTGGGGGCTTCCCTGGTGGGTCAGATGGTAAAGAATCTGCCTGCAATGCACAAGACCCAGGTTTGGTCCCTGAGTGGGGAAGATCCCCTGGAGAAGGACTCTCTGCCCCTGCCCCTCTTTTTTCCTTACTACCTCTTTCTTACTACCTTTTAATATGTTTGGGGGCTTCCCTGGTGGGTCAGATGGTAAAGAATCTGCCTGCAATGCACAAGACCCAGGTTCGATCCCTGAGTGGGGAAGATCCCCTGGAGAAGGGAATGGCAACCCACTCCAGTATTCCTGGAGAATCCCATGGCCGCAGGAGCCTGGCGAGCTATAGCCCATGGGATTGCAAAGAGTCGGACACGACTGACTAACATAACGCTTCTAATATGTTTACTTATTTGTGTTATTTTCCAGCTCCCCTAGAATGTGAGCTCCATGAGGACAGGGATTTCTGTGTTTTGTTCACTGCTTAATCCCCAGTATCTGAAGTAGTGCCTGGTATACAGTTAGCATTAAATAAGTATCTATTGAATGAATGACTAAGCCCCTGATAACCTGCAAGCTTTTTTCTTGCTGTTTTTTGTCAGCTGCCTGGCCCCTACATCCCTGTTTCAGAATCTTGCACTATTTATAAAGCCTGATCTAGCCAGTTAAGATGTTGTGTAGTACAAACAACTTGCTATAGGATCAGAAGGGAGGGGATAAATCATTTTATCCAGGATGGGAATAGGACATGCTTCACTGAACAGATGATGTTGAACTGGGCTTTGAAGGATGAATAGGAGTTTTCTTGGTGGGGAAGAGGAGAAAGAAGATTCCAGGCAGAGCCAATAGCATGAACAGAGGCCCAAGTGCTATGAAAGTACATGGAACATTCAGGGAATGATGAGGAGTACCCAGATGTAAGAACTGTGAGGTGTGCTGGTAGATTGAAGGAAATGACGTGGAAATCTTGGGATGACATCTTACTGATGTAAGCAAACATACCTAAGAAGAGAGAACAGTAGTTGAGAGCCCAAACTTGGGGGCCAGGCTGCTTGGATTCCGATCCCAGCTGTACCACTTTCAGCTGTGTGCTTCTGTTTGCTGTAAAGAGGAGATAATGAGAGTGTTCACCTCACAGGGCTGAAGCGAGGATTAAATGAGTAAAATATACGAAGCACTTAGTACCTGAGCATAGTAAGTGACATGAACATTAACTATTATTATTATAGCAGGAACCCAGTGAATGCTGAATGCTTTGGGTACACATATCCGTGCACATTTGCACTGCCACACATAATGAGCAGTCCTCAAGTTATGAAACTGATGCTATAACCTACCTCCAGTCAGCGGGCATCATTTTTATTTCTCGGCGGCAGGCATGAATGCACTCGAATGCGGTATTAGCGAGCTTGACTGGCTGCTCCTGACCAAGGGCTGCGTTTATACCTTCTTGGGCCAAAGCTAGGGATCAATCTGAGATGATGACAAACAAAGGTAACCACAAAGTCATTCTTAGGGGAGCTGCGGACGATTCTCAGCGCGATTCTAGAAGCATTCTGCCGAGAAATTGCCCGGAGAGTCAGAGAGGTGCCAGAAGTCTGAAGACAGGCAGATGTTTCCACAAAGAAGAAAAAGGTAGATTAAAGAATATTATGAAGCAATGAGTGTTAGGCCATTTTCCTCCAATATTTTGGAAGAGCATGTGGAACAGATGGGTTTTGAGCTCTGGGAAAACAGAGGTGTTCACTGGGGCTGGCAGTGCTCATGAAGAGCAAGCCAAGTCAATCTCATCTTTTCTTTTTTTTTTTTGGTTCCAAAAACTTAACTGTGTCTAAGTATCTTAGACACGGTGTCTTAACTTCAGGGAGCTTTGAGCCAAGTCTTGACTGTGTTTTAGGAATACGATCCTTGTTGTTCAGTCACTAGGTCATGTCTGACTCTTTGTGACCCCATGGACTGCACCACGCCAGGCTCCTCTGTCCTTCGTTATCTCCCAGAGTTTGCTCAGATTCATGTCCATTGAGTTGGTGATGCTGTCTAGCCATCTCATCCTCTGTCACCCCCTTATCCTGCCTTCAGTCTTTCCCTGCATCAGTGTCTTTTCCAGTAAGTCAGCTCTTTGCATTAGGTGGCCAAAGTATTGGAGCTTCAGCTTCAGCATCAGTCCTTCCAATGAATATTCAGGGTTGATTTCCTTTAGGATCGACTGGTTGGATCTCCTTACTGTTCAAGGGACTCTCAAGAGTCTTCTCCAGCACTATAGTTTGAAAGCATCATTTCTTTGGCAAATAAGATGAAATGCTGTTATAGTCCTGATGTACAGACAGGTAGATTCATAGCGGGTTAAATAATTGAATCCAGAGCGTTGATTAAGAATTAAAGTGGAGCCAGAGAAAACTCACCTTTGTCTGGGCTTTCATTCAGTTCCCCACGTGTTTTCATGACGAACAGTAACTGAGCCCTTCCTGTAGGTCTCTAGTGCCACGGGTGTCATCCTTGGGCCTGTCCTGGGTGACATGTCTCTGGATGTCCTGGATGAAGAGAGAGAAGGCAGATTATCAGATGCACACCTGCTACCAGGCTGGGAGGGAGAAGAGCCACTCCACTAGGTGACATAATCGCTATGTGGGATGACTGATGGGCAGAACAGTGGGCCAAAGCCAAGCCCATGGAATTAACTACTCGAAATCTCACATCCAGATTTTTTAAAAAATCAATTACACAGAATGAGGAGACCTGAGTTGGCCTTGTGAGGGGCAAAGGACTTGGAGATGGGGCTGACACGAGCTCCTTGTAGCCCCAGTGCAACTTGAGGAAAAGGACCGTGTGGTCAGGCAAAGGGAATGTGCCCAAACCCTGCACCCTACGTAGATCCTGCTCGAGCTGGGTAGGGGGGGCACCCTGTGCTTATTACTGAGTGCCTCACTCCCAGATAGGTTGATTAAAACCGCAGTACCTTTGGGAGCCAGCTGGTGAGATGGCCAGGGGACTGCAGGAAGGTGGGCGAGAAGATTCAGGGTGAATGCTTCAGACCCTGGAACATCTGCAGCGTGGTTTGAGGAGAAAGATCCTTACTTAACTGCGTCACTATCCCATATTCTTTGCCCCATCCCCAGACAGAGGGGACCCTTCCTTTTCCTTTCTGCGGTTTTAGCATCCCCTCCTTATGTGGCCAGCAGTTTCTTTAGAAACAAGAGACTGTGAGGCAGGAGGACGTTTGGGTTGTGATCAGGCAGGGCACTCCTAGGTGGAGATGTCCAGACGCTTCACGAGTCCCGGCCACACAGCAAGCCTCTAAATAGACTGTCACCGTCCTGACTAGCACTTCTGCCTTGCTCTTTATTGGACACGGAGCGAAGGCAGCTGAGTGTGTACAAATGTGATCACTGAGATCTCAGCCGAGAAGCTTCTGTACTGCCTGGGGGAGTCCTACCTGGAAACTCACAGTGAAGGAAGCAAATGCAAATGCCTTCTGCCAAAGCCCAAGGCAGAATTAATCACTGCTTCTTCTCTGGTCTCCAAGTCCGTGGTATCTGCTTCCATCAGTGCGCTGCCGCTCCGACTGCACCCAGGATGGGCATTCGTCCCCCGTCCCCCAGCACACCGTGGCTCTGCCTGCACTCCTTTATAGCCTCAGTCCTGGCCCCGTGCCACACACAAAGTAGCTGCTCAATAATGAATGAGTGAATCTGCTGTAGAATAAATATGTGCTCTTCTGCATATGGGCTGGAACGCATACTCACTTGTTCTTTACCAAAAACAAACCTTTGAGTGAGTTTTCCTTGTTAAGGGGAAGGACCCAGGGTCGAGGGCAGGGATCTGTATCTATGCATCATCCAGTGAGGAGAACCACAGGGGGAGCTCGTGATTTATGGCCAAGGCCAACATTTAGATAGAAACGTGGTCTTAATTATTTAGCCTTAATAAACCAAAGTGTGTTTTGAGGTCATAGCCACAGACTTTCATATATCACATAGCTCTAAGGAGAGCAGAAGGATTTCTTTTTTTAAATTAAAAAAATTATTTTTCAGTGTGCTGGATCTTTGTTGCTGCTGGTGGACTTTCTCTAGTTGTGTCGATGGGGGCTTCTCCTGTTGTGGAGCATGAATTCTAGGGCATGCAGGCTCAGTAGCTGTGGCACGCCACCTTAGTTGCCTGGCAGGCATGTGGGATTTTCCCAGACCAGAGATCAAACCTGTGTCCCCTGCACTGGCAGGACTCTCAACCCCTGGACCACCAGGGAAGTCCCAAGGATTTGAAGAAGCCTGGGTATCGATCCCTTTCATGGTCTCAGAAGCTTCAACACATCCCTCCAGACACATGCCTGTCTCTAAGCACCTTTGCTTCTCCAGACAGGTTGGTACCAGGCCAGTGGGAGGGGGTGTGTTTCTGGAGATTTGTTTCCTCTTGATAAGAAGGAGTGGGGCACAGGAGTTACTTAAGGTGGCTGCTTATTCTGAGAAGTAGAAAATCTTTAGGTGACACCCCCTACCTCCAACACCACCTGACTGGTCCACCAGATAACTGTCTGTCTGATTCCCTTCCCATGAAGTCTATGTTATAAAGGCCCACTCTCTCAGGACAGGCCCATCTAACCACTCCAGATCCTTGAGACTTAACACTCCAAGCAGATTTCCCTTTTCTTTCTCCCTGAGTTGGCATCAATTTTCACATTAGTAATGAGATTGCGTGTATTGCAATAGCCATCACTGTTGGCTTCCTTGCCACTTAGAGCTGTCTGAGCTGACTGCCTCGGGTCTTTTCTCTTCAAGTGAAGAGGTGGGCCAGGTGCTGGAGTATGCTGCTTATCTGAGCCTTTAAACTGGCAAGCCCTCCTGCTCAACCACCTAGATCACCCCAGAGGAGAAGGAAGTCAGAAAGAAAAAGAGATTGTGTTTCTCCAATTGTGAGTCAAGGCAATCCCAGGAAGTCTGCAGGACAATTCTGATGATACCAGCCAGAGCTTGGGGCTCTGAGTACATCCCTCTCAGAATGGGCTGGGGTCCTCCCAACAGAGGCATCGGAGAGGAGGCCAGCATCCTCAGCGGTCCATGAGTCAGGTGAGGTTTCTTCTGCCCTTTCTCCCCAGACTGGGGAATTCTGTTCAAGGGCAGGCAAGCAGCACTGGGATCATTCAGACCAGAGCCACGTCCAGAGCAGGTGAGAGGCGCTCAGCCAGGCTTCTCCGTGGAGGTGGATCCCTAAGGTCAGAGGTAGTGCCCGGGACACTCTGCTTAGGGGATAGTGCCTGAGGAAGCTGTCCCTGTGGAAGGAGAGTCCAGCCCCTTTCCCAGTGCTAGGGTGGCCTCCAGGGGCCCATGGGACAGTCCTGGGCCTGTGTTCTGGCCATCTTTCTTTTTTGGTTTGTTTCCTCCCCCCTCTTTTTTTCTTTCTCTTTTATTTATTTTTAGGCTGTGATGCTAATTTTGGCTAAGATCCTAACATCAGGATCTCAGTTTCCCAACTAGGGGTGGAACCCATACCTCCTGCATCAGGAGCATGGAGTCTTAACCAGACCGCCAGGGAAGTCCCTGTTCCCATTGTCTTAAAGAGGTACCAGGTGAGAGGCATGGCATATCACAGGGTAGAACCTTCGGATGAGTAGGGAGCATCTTAAATTCTCAGTGATAGTCATCCCTTGTGTTTATCTCCACTGAATAATAGGTGACCAAAAGAAGCGTTTTTGCAAACATGATCTCATGCTTTTCACAACAGCACAGTGGGAAGGAGTGCTATCTGCCCCTCTTTGCAGGTGGACTCCAAGTCCAGTGCTCTGTCTGAGATACACAGCTGTCCCTCGTGGCTCTCAACTGTGAGGGAAGCTGGCCAGGGATTGAATAAGAAGTACTTTGGCTTCAACAGATCTTATTTGATCTGGAGCTTAAGTCAAGCTGCCATCGGTGAAGTTATTATCATTACCACATATTTAAAGTGGTTAAATATTTAAAGCCATGTCAGCTTTTCTCCGCTGAACAGGGTCACCAGACACATCAACCAGATGCCTCCACTGGGAGCCCGACATTGGGTCTCTGCACCAGGAGGGTGAGTGGGTTCCCTGATGGGAAAGGAGGCAGCCAGGTAAAAAGGAACCTGCAGTTCCAACCTGCTTGGCTTCTGAACTCCTTCTCAAGGTTGCCTGCCAAAGCAGTTTTTAAATAATCAAGTTACTGTGGGGCTGTGACTCTGACGCTCCCTGGTGGGGAAGCTGGCAGCAGAAAGGGGCAAGGAATGGAGTGTTTCCTGGGCGGGGAGTACCTTTGGGAATGATGGTAACCCCGGGCTTGTTGGAGGCTCTTCCTGACCTCTGGGCACAGATCACTGAAGGTCTTGCCCACCTATTCAGGTGGCCGGGAAAGAGCAGGATGGCTTTAAGTCAAGTTAAGTGTGTCAGGATGCTTCTAGGGCAGAATAACCCACACCTTGGAGTGCAGGGGCTGAGCGCCTATTACCAGGTTTCTTCTTGAGGGTGCTCGCCCAGGGTTCAATACCTAGATGTCATAAATGTGCAGGCATCATGGGTAGAGTCCAGAGCTGGGAAGACTCTGGAGTTGGATGCAAGTTTGTGAAACTTTGCCTTTAATTTAATTTTTTTTTTTTTTTTTTTGGCCACATCTTGCGGCACTCGGTGGGATGTAGCGCTTCCCAGGTGGCGCTAGTGGTAAAGAACTCACCTGCCAATGCAGGAGACTTAAGACATGGGTTCAGTCCCTGGGTCAGGAAGATCCCCTGGAGGAAGGCATGGCAGCCCACTCTGGTATTCTTGCCTGGAGAATCCCATGGACAGAGGAGCCTGGTGGGTTACGGTTCACAGGGCTGCAGAGAGTAGGACACGACTGAAGTGATTTAGCACGCACACACGTGCCATCAGGATTTTAATTCCCTGACCAGGGACTGAACCCTTTCCCTCTCAATGGAAGCGCAGAGTCTTAACCACTGGACCACCAGGGAAGTCCCAAGTGAATCTGTCCCTTTGGGGTACAAGGTTGATAGTGTCCATAAGATTCTCAAAGAGGGCTATGGTCTCACAAATAGAAAGCACCACTTGTTCATGTGCTGTGAGACCCTTGCCAGCGTGTTACATCACCTCCCCCCAAACATGGGGACCAGGCACCAGATTTAGGTGCAGCTTCACTAAACATGCTGTGGTAGTTCACGGTTCAGGGCCTTTGCTGGGGCTCTTCTGTCTGTCTTTGCCTCCTTGCCCATCTGCCAAACTCCTATTCATCCTTCAACAGCCAGGTCAAGCTTTTGCTGATCCCCTTCTCCATGGGCAGAGCCAATTGTCCCCTCTTTTGTGTACATGCATGCTCAGTCTGTCATTCATGTCCAACCCTTTGTGACCTCATGGACTGCAGCCCACCAGGCTTCTCTGTCTATGGGATTTTCCATGCAAGAATACTAGAATGGATTGCCGTTTCCTTCTCCAGGGAATCTTGCCAACCCAGGGATCGAATGTGCATCTCTTGCATCTCCTGCATTGGCAGGCGGATGGATTCTTTGTCACTGTGCCCCCTGTTTTGAGCCAGCATCAAACTTTAAAAAGGTTTACTGGAGCTCCTACCACTCAGTGTTTTTAAACCATTTATTCCTGTGTTTATTTCACCAGGATGAGGCATTTCTCTTAAAAAGAAAAAAAGACACACAAACTTATTATATTTATTGTTTGTTTGTTTGTCAGCTCCAGGTCTTAGTTGTGGCATGCTGGATCTTTAGTTGAGGCATGTGGGATCTAGTTCCCTGACCAGGGATGGAAGCTGGGCCACTGGAATTGGGAGCGTGGAGTCTTAGCCTCTGGTCCAGGGAAGTCCCAAGACTAAGTATTTCTTGAGGGCAGGTGAGGTCCTCTTCATTTCTGAATGGACCTTTTGAGTAAACCTTTAATAAGATGTGTTAAATTGATTTGGTGAGGCCCTTTCAACCCAAATGGCCACAACCGGGTAGGTATGGAGAAAAATGCCCTTTCAGTGTGAAGACTGGAACAGTTGCAGCTCAGCTGTTAGGAGGAAGCTGCGTCCCTCCTTGCCGACATTTCCTTGGGTTTGGAACAGGCCGAGTTTGATGTACGAGGGCAAACAAGGAAGGAGGTTGTCCTGTGGGTCATCAGAGCTCTGGTCCTAAAGGAGGAGAGGGGTCAGGGCTGGACATGGAGACTTAGGATGTCATGGAGGAGCCACGTGTGGCCCATTTCACAGATGGACACAGGAGAGGACACCAGGCAGCACTCGGGAGAGGGGACCTGCGATGGTGAGCACATGCCGGGCTCCCTCCCGGCGCCGGGCGGGGTGCCGTGTGCCGCACTGGAGCTGCACAGCAGCCCTCGGCCGGAGGGTCCTGTTTTCTCTAGTGTGTAGATGGGGAATCTGGGCCAGGGAGGTTGCACTGTTGGCCCGAGGCCACATGGCGTGTCTGTGGCGGGGTCAGAACTTGCAGCTGCAGGAGGCCAGCTGCGAGTCTGGGCACCGCTGGAGAATGCACCTCCCAGGCGGAGAGGCGAGAAGGAACCAGAGAGGGTCTGAGCCTGGCCGGAGGCCGGGGTGGGGCCCAGCGGCCCCTGCTTCACCTCCGGGTAGAATTCTTCAGCCGGGGTCATGAGGAGACTTGGGAGTCATTTTGAAAAAGAGGCTGAGAGCACATCTGTGCATTAGGTAGTCAGACCAGAAATGGAGCTTTGGTCACTCCAAATCACCTTATCTCTAGTCTTTAGAATGTTCTTTTGGCTGAAACTATATTGAATTAATTTAATTGAAGTTTTTTTCCTGAGATAATTCTTTTCTTATTATAAAATGATATATGTTCATTGAAGAGAGTTTAAAATATAGTGAGGCAAATGTAATAGAGTGGGAATCACCCATAATTCTACTATGTATAATAATGTTAGTAATCATAACTGATGTGTTGAATGCTATGTATTAAGGACTATACTAAGGACTTTGAGGTACTGTTATCATTAACCCTTTTTTTAGTGTGTGAGGAAAACAGACTCAGACAGGTTAAGTAACTTGACAAAGGTCACACAGCCAGGAATTGATGGGATTTTAATATGCACAGAGTGGCTCCAGGGCTCTTAAATTCCTCTTTCTTGTGTGAAATAGCAACAGCAATGAATTGGAAAGGGAGGCGTTGAAGCTGTTTACTGGATTTTGCCTTCTCAGGACTGGAGAAGTTGTGATTATAGTGGTCAGGTGGGGACCACCAGTTTCAGGAATCTTTCGATAACAACACCTCGTGGTTCTTTAACTCAGGCTTTATGAAGACAGAGAAGGAGTTACTGAAAGCCAGAGGCATGCTCCATCCTGAGCTTTCCACTCGGTTGAGGCTATGCGCACACGGGGGCACCAGGGACAGTCTCCCTTCATCAAGGGCGGTGGCTCTGTGGCCTGGTGCCCACTTCACGGCCTGGGCGCCCTCCCTTTCTCTCCTCAGTGCCCCTGTAGCCCGTGACTAAGAGTCTTCAGTCCTCGAGGGTTGGTCCAGGTGTTGACCCCGAGGCATGGCGGACCTGTCCTGTGCTTCTAACAGGGTCCCTTGGGGTGTCATCCTCCCAGGGGAGCCAGTGTGTGGAGGAGAAGGGAGGTGTCTGCGGGTGGTACCCCTCTCTGAAAACCATGCCTCATGGCATCCCACACGACCGTTCCTGTTCAGCTGCTTCATCCCCTGTGGACGTGGGTTTGCTCATGCATTTCTCAGGACTGCAGCTGGTCCGGAGAAATGATCAGGGCTATCTTCAAGGAGGGCGAAGGAGTAGGGAGAGGGTGAACCATGTGAGAACAGACCAAGTGGTCTGGAGTGGTTCTTTCTGGGATGGCAGAGGACTTCCTGGGGGCTGTGTCTGCTTCCCGCCAGACTGTGGGTGCGTAGCTTCCACACCTCCCGGTCCAGTAACCATTAACCCTGAGTGCGTGACCCAGCGTGTCGCTCCCCTTTCTGAGTCACGGGTGCTAACTCTCCCAGAGTCCCCTCCCCACTCTGTGGTTATTATGAATAAGGATGGGATTGGGGCAGTGCTTCAGGCTTCCATGAACTGGGTATGAAACAGAAATACCAGATGATTCAGAATCTTGCTAGAGAAATCAAATATGACCTCAACCCCTAATACCACTAGGTTCCGGGCCTGAACACAGCTTTGGAATGATGAGGGAGGCCTAGCACTGCCTGACCAACCATCCAGCTTAACCCTATTCTTACGTGCAGAGCCCTGCGTCCCTCCCCTGGCAGCCTGCCCCCTGGGCTCTGCGCCATTCCCCCAGAGCTCCTGCGTGGCTCACCCCATCCCTTTCACATGGCCATCCCGTCTACTTGAAGTACCTGTCCCCTTCGCCCCCCTCCCGCCCCCATCCTCAGGAGCCAGCTCAGTGTCCATCTCCCCCATGAAGCCTCGTCTGGAAGCCTTTACTAGAAAGGATCCCCTCTTCCTGCCCTCAGGACACCGCAGGCTTGCGTCCACTGTGGCCTTTAGCGTCTGCTCGTTTGTCTTGACATCTCTCTTTGCACTTAGACTGTGAGCTTCCGAGGTCAGTGACCTTGCCTCAGGCGTGTCTGACTCCTAGCAGCAGTGGCCTCAGCAGGTGGCGGGATGGCTGGAGGGACAGAGGGATGAATACTGTGGGGACACGGAGGCGGGGCGCAGGCAGTATCATTGGAGGTGGTCAGACGCCTAAACAGGCACGCAGTCTCACACACACTTTCAAGGCAGTGATCACATAGGTGGAGAAGACGGTTGCAGTTGGTGAGACCAAGCGGGGAAGCATTAGCCCGATTTCCAGCCACTCAGGGGTGGGTTTTGTCCCAGCGTAAACACATGGTTTTTCCATCAAAGTATCTTGCATGGGAAATCAGAAAATCTTTCTTAGGGAGAGACCAAAAATTACAAGAGCTCATCATGATTATTTTTTAATTAAAAGACAGCAACTGCCTGATATTCGGTAAATTCAGGCCCCTCCCATGGGTCCACTAATGTGCTGAAATCTGGGTTTAATGTGCTGAATTTATTTTTTATAAGAATCTGTTGCTGAATCTGCTCGATGAAGAGAGCCTGGTTAGAGCTTTAAGAAACTTCTCATTAGTGGGATAAATGTGCTGGGTGCTTGGGGAATCTGCAGCCTACCTCTGCTGGGCGCCTGCCAGGGCGAGTGGGGCTGCTTGACCTTATGCTGGGGTAAATCCAGAGGGTCCCCGTGGGAGGGCACTTGTGGGGGCCAGACCCTGGGGAAGTGCATGCACAGGTGTCCTGATCAAAGCTGTCGCGTGAGTCATCGCCTGTTACCTGGTGCTGGAAGCATGATGCTGGCTCGGGCTGCCAGACTCCCAGGCCCCGCCTGGCACCCAGGAGTTCTCCCTGTTGTGTGAGAATACGCCTCGTATCGTGAGTGCTGGTCTGTAGAAGGCAGGTGTATAGAAGGGGACCCAGTATATGGATGCCCAGGTGACCCTAGTTCTTATGGGGGTGGGGATGAGCAGAGATATGTGGAGGACATTGGAAGTGAGAATTGCACAAGGTGGAGACATGTGGTGTAAAAACAAGGGGACTCCAGGCAGAGACAGTGAAGGTGGGCGGCATGGAAAAGGGAGGGTGGTCGGAGACAGTATGTCTCGCTTGGGTGGATGGCAGGCTTACAGGAGAGGAGATGGGAGCAAGCTGGTTCCTTGATCGCCTTACTAGGGGATTCAGACTTTCTCTTCTCAGCTGCTGGGTTCTAGGAGAAAGAACAGTGTGATCCCGTTGGCGTTCTGGGACGAGCTGATGGCAGTGTGGAGGATGCACAGCTGTGGGTTAGAGGGAGATTTGCCACCTGGGTGCGGCCCTGGAGCAGAGGTGCGGCCCTGGGCGTCTGCCCCCCAGCCCCAGGGCCCTCTGAGTCGCAGCATCAAGCTTTTGCTTTTGAGGCCAGGCCTTCTGAGTGGAAGCACAACTCCAAACCAATATTCTAGGCCACAGAACCTGGGGCCACACGATGCTGGTCAGAAAAGCAAGGGTGAGTGCTCGGCCTAGACAGCTGTTGGACCCTGCCAGGGGGAGGGGGGATGTTCTGAAGGATGCTCTGTTTCTTGGCTGCTTCTTATCAGAAGACACATGCCCCCTACCTCCACCCATGAGATATTGTTAGATGGTAGCACTCCAGTGTTCTTGCCTGGAGAATCCCAGGGACAGGGGAGCCTGGTGGGCTGCTGTCTATGGGGTCGCACAGAGTCGGACATGACTGAAGTGACTTAGCAGCAGCAGCAGCAGCAGTGGACAAACACAAAGTTGAACCAAGAAAGAGGGAGCTTCACGGGAGCTACAGCAGCCCATGTTTTAAAGCTCTCTTTCTGGGACTTCCATGGTGGTCCAGTGGTTAAGACTCTGTGCTTCCAATGCAGGGCTCACAGGTTTGATCCCTGTTCCGGGGACTAGGATCCCACATACTGTGTGGTGCAGCCAAAAAATAAAAATTAAAAAATAAAATAATCTTTAAAAAATGAAAAAGGTCTTTTTCCTTTAAAAAGGACCTGCGGTTAGAGAGAGGATGGGAGAGGCACAGTGACCACCACCCTAAGGCTGGAAAGGTTGCGCATGTTGTCGATTCAGTCGTGTCAGACTCTTTTGTACCCGATGGACTGTAGCCCTCCAGGGCCCTCTGTTCATGGGATTCTCCAGGCAAGAATACTGGAGTGGGTTGCCATGCCCTCTTCCAGGGGATCTTCACGACCCAGGTATGGAACCGCATCTCTTATGTCTCCAGAATTGCCAGGTGGGTTCTTTACAACTGGTGACACCTGGGAAAGGTTATTTGCCACAAGATGCTGGTGGGCTCAGAGCAGAAGCCTGGGACTGGAATGTGCAGAGGCTGAGGAGGGTGGCTGTGGGCAGCCGGTGGAGCTGGGGTGCAGAGGAGGACCTGGGACAAGCAGCTGCCGTGAAATGAGGGAAGACCAGGGAAACCTGTACGGGAAGAGATGCCCAGGGTCTGAGAACTCCAGTCGGATGTCAGGGCCCTTTCTGGCCTCCAGAGCCCTTCGTGGTCTTTAGAAAACGCTCCCTTGGATATTGAGGTGCGAAGATATGAGGTCTGCAGCAGCTTCAGACATTTTGCTATCAATAATTTAGTCTTTATCATTTAAGCCAGTTTGAGTTGGGTTTTCTGTCACTTGCAATGGATTTGGTTCCAAGTGCAATGAAAAGCTATTAAAAGATTTTGAGCTGAGGGGCACATGATCTCATTTACATGTTGAAAAGATGCCTCTGGCTGCTGGTGGAGAATGGGCTCTAGAGTGGCATGAGTGGAAGCAGGGGGCTCCTCGAGAGGCCGTTGTAGCCGTTCAGGTGGGGAAGGAGTGGCTTAAACTCGGGCGGTCGTGGTAGAGTGGGCAGATAATGCCAGCAGAGTCCTGGGGTAGCTGGTGCAGGATTAGCAAGACTGCTGTGGGTGGACTGGAAGGACCAGAGTGACTGGAGGAAGACGGAGCTGTTAGTGATGCTGGTGAGGAGCGGGGCTGCAGGAGTGTTGGGTTGGTGGGCGGGACGGGTTGGAACTTCTCTTTTGAGCAGATTCTGTTGAAGATGCTAATCAGACAACTAAGCAGCCATAACAAGTCAACAGTTGGATATCAGGCTCTTGCCCAAGCCAAGGGTCAGGGTTAATCTGGGCGTCATCAGTGGTTAAGAAAAAGTCATGTAGGGAGAAAATATAGAGATCGAGGAGAAAAGGGCTGAGGGCAGAGCCCTGAAGTTTGCCAATCTTAGAGCCTGGTAGAGATGGAGAAGCCAGTGAAGGAGAGAGAGTGATGGAAATGGAGAGAGAGTGGACAGACGGCGAGGAGCCCAGGCAGTGTGGAGCCACGACACCCAGGAGGGAGAGGTCAGCTGTATCCAGGGGTGCTGGGGGTGTCACACCGAAGAACACAGAAGCATCTGCAGGATTTGGCAACATGGCAGTCATCGGTGAC
Source organism: Cephalophus harveyi (assembly GCA_006410635.1). NCBI lineage: Eukaryota > Metazoa > Chordata > Mammalia > Artiodactyla > Bovidae > Cephalophus > Cephalophus harveyi. Next base: position 628,301 of record SJYT01025905.1, read on the forward strand.
CTCGATAAGCCAGACTGAGGTGACTGAGGAGTGAGCAGGAAGAGAGGGGTAGGGGTGTGATCACTGAAGTTTCTTTGAGGTGAGCTGTGACCAGGAGCAGGTGATGGAGCTGTGGTTGGAGGGGGATGTGGGTTCAAGGAGGGCATTTTATATTTAAAGACAGGAGATGGCGGAGTGTGTGAATAGTGATGGAAGTGATCTAGTCTATGGGGGGATACATTGATAATACAAGAGAGAGGGGGAATCCCATCCTGAATGAAAGGGAGGGCTTCAAATCAAATGATTTGGCCTCTCCTGGAGCATAAGTGGAGGGATGACAGAGACTTTGAGAACAGGAGGTAAGGCTGTCAACTGGGTGGTGAGAAATTAAGGGGTTTCCTCTTTCCTTGTTTTCTCAGTGGGTTACAGGGTAAGGCAAGGGGCTGAGAGTCCCAGGGGCTGTTGAGGAAGGAGGAAGGGCAGAAGACAGCAATCTGCGAGCAGGGGGTAGGGTAACCTTACCTAGGATCTGTAGGAGGAGTACAGGGTGATGCTGAGTGCCTATCTGAAGCTTGTGGTTATAAAATTAAAGTGCGAGCAGTCAGCCTGGCTCTGTGGTCGCCTCCTGAAACGGTCGGTGCCTGAGGTGCAGACGTGGAGAAGGCGGAGAGTTGGATTCAGGTGGACTGGGGACTCAGCCCAGGGAATGGAAGGAGGGTGGAAGGGGAAAAGAGTCTGAGGTCATTTGCAAGGGAGAGATTATACGGAACCATAATTATGCGTGTCCAAGAACGTCCGAGATAGAAAAGATGTTGGAGATAAACATTTAGGATCATCAGCTAATGGGCAGCAGGTGAAGGGTTTAGATGAGATTGACCAGAAGAGGGTATGATGTGAGAGAGAAGAGGGCCAACGATCAGACTGGGGGAGTCAGCATTCCAGGGGGGAGTGAGGGAGCCTTGGGGGTGACTGAAAGGGAGGAATGCAGGAGAGGTGGTGCCGTGGAAACCAAAGGTGGGAAGAGCAGGAGTGACCAACCGTCCTGGGAGGCTGGAATTGTTACTTTAGATGTCACTGGTTACATGGGGTGAAGATGGAAGGGGAGGGAGTGGAGGCAGTGAGTGGGGTCAGAAGAATGAGCAGCATTAGAAGCGAGGCAGCTTGACCCAGATCTGGAGAAATGAGAAGTGGGTTAATTTTCAAAGAAGTGACAGGGAAAGGAAGTGAGGACCTGAACTTGGGGGTTCTGTTCAGAACCAGAAGACAACACTTGGCTCCCTCAGGGCCTGGAGCTGTGAGAGAGAGGACCCTTTGTGCCAGAGAAGGAAGGAGGTGCGAAAAGGGGTCAGGGACCAGATGTAGGGGGCGTGTCATGAGGACTGTGTCCTGTGAAATCTGAACAAGCAAGTGAGTGTAGATTGCTTGCCCACGTGTCTCTTGTGCCCGGATATTTCTCTCTTCATACTGGAGCAGACCATGTTTTCCCAAAGCTGGCAGAGTTGGGGGTGGAGTGGGAGGGACAGGGCTGAGGAAGGTCCAGGCCGCAGTGTCCAGGCCAGGCTTTCACACAGAGAAACCAGCTTGGAGGGGGCACAGACGCGACAGGGCTGGGTGCATGCGGACACTGACCCTAGGGAGAATGTTAAGCGTCAAACACACACACACACAGAGTCCCTGGAATAGCCTTGAACTATAGGCACCTGGGAGGCTTCCTGGTGGCTCAGAGGTTAAAGTGTCTGCCTCCAATGCGGGAGACCTGGGTTCGATCCCTGGGTCGGGAAGATCCCCTGGAGAAGGAAATGGTAACCCACTCCAGTATTCTTGCCTGGAGAATCCCATGGACGGAGGAGCCTGGTAGGCTACAGTCCATGGGGTCACAAAGAGTCGGACATGACTGAGCGACTTCACTTGACTTCACTTCACTTCATAGGCATCTGTAGGCGCCATGAACAGAAGGAAAGTGAATGAATATCTAACATTAAAATCCTAGGGTCAGGCCCCAGTGGGACTAGCAGAAGGCTCTGTAGACTGTGTGAGGTTTTGGAGCCCAGGATATCTTGGCAGAAACAATTTATGCTCTAGAAGAGCCCTGGCTCATCAGAGGGGCAGTCCCTTCATTATTCCTGCCATGAAGGCCTTTGCGGTCTCACAGCATGTCCTGCCGTCTCTTTCAGTGTTGGGGTTGCGGTCGGGTGTCAGGGCTGGACCACAGCATCTCCCCCTGCAGCCCCTGCAAGAAATCCTGTCTCCACTTTGGTTTTGTTTTCCTCCCAGGTTCGCTTCTCCACTCCCCAAATTGCTGAGTGGCATGAAGTCATGGGGAGGCCTGGCTTCCTCCTCCTTTCTAGTCTCCTGCGAGTGAGTTCAGATGGCCCCGTGCCCCTTTCGCCCGCCTTTCAGATGAGGAATATCTGCTGGGTTTGAGGGTGCGGCAGGGAGACTGCAGCCACATTTCTACCCTGTGTCGTGGAAGGAAGGCGGGTGTCCACAGAGGTCCGCTGGACAGGGTTCTTGCTTCAGCTGCCTGGGGGGCCCGAGAAGGTTCTCTGCAGCCCACGTGTCCTCCAGTCCACGCACACTTGGGTCAAAGTGCAGGTGGCCAATGACCGTGCGCTATCTCCCGATCTTTTCCGTGACTCCACGCTTAACTCCTGCAAATGGAGACATTTCCAGCCTCAGAAAGCCTGAGTTTCTGGTGGTTTTCACTGGCAGGGATTCTGAATGCAGAGCCCGTCGTGCGGCTTCCTGCTTATTCATTAGGTCTGGGCGCTCTCATTACTGGGTGGTGAACCAGAAGCCACAGCGAGGTGCCGGGCCAGATGAGGGTTGGAAAGGCTTTCTCTCCGGAGCTGACACAGCAGTCATGCGTCTGGCTTGTGTTTCTCCAATTCTGATTTGCATCGAGGTTGCTAAGAAAGCTTTCCACCCAGGTCTGCTTACGTTCTCCGTACGCCCAGCCAAGGCTCCCAGACCTTCTTCTCTGCCATCAGTGGAATTCAGGTTGGGGCTGAGGTTGCTCCAAGAGGCACACAGCAGTCACCCTTCTCACTCACAGTCCACCTGCCTTTCCCTTCTGGGTAGCTTTTTATTTGACAAATAGAATTGAGAAGCACCCAGTGTCTAGGTGGTGGGGTGGGCAGGGCACAGGGGATGCAGAGAGAAGATCTGCCCTTTATCCCTTGCTCTTTGTACCTCTTAGGAAAGCTGTGAGTGGCATTAAGTCTGCAAATCCCTTTTACCTCTGTCCCCAGAGGCTCATCATGAGAGGCCTTGGGGCCTTCTTCCCACATTTGTCACGATCAAACCAATCCTAAAAGAAATCAACCCTGAATGTTCATTAGAAGGATTGATGCTGAAGCTGAAGCTCCAATACTTTGGCCACCTGATGCAAAGAGCTGACTCATTGGAAAAGACCCTGACGCTGGGAAAGATTGAAGGCAGGAGGAGAAGGGGATGACAGAGGATGAGATGGTTGGATGGTATCACTGACTCAATAGACACAATTTGAGCAAACTCTGGGAGATAGTGAAGGACAGAGGAGCCTGGCATGCTGCAGTCCATGGAGTCGCAGAGTCGAACATGACTTAGTGACTGAACAGCAACAACAACTGGCCCCACCCACCGAGAATCACAGTCTCACAGCCTGGCTGGGCTCGTTAATCTCAGAGGCAACAGAAATTGCTTTGCCTTGAATTTGACGGTTTAGGCAATGACAACATTTATACAGGCACTTCCCACTTACGTACAGGTCATATTTCTGGCAGTGTATTTATAAATTGGCTGTTGGCTACTTGAAAACAGTTTTTCTCATAGAAATACATTTTCAGGTGATGGTTAAGTTTCTCTACCAGCACACAAAGGGCTATCTAACTTGGATTAAAATAAATTATCAGCTAGTTGAAAGGGGTGGGTCTAGGTCAAGATTTAAATTGAAGAGGAGATTGCTGGGGAGTCAGGGTCAGCCCGGAGAATGAAAGGTCATTCCATTTGGTGTACGTAACCGTACAGCCAGTCTGAGCCATACATTCATTGATGGTTCTTTATCTCGCAGTCCATATGCATCAACAGTCCTGTTTGTTCTACGGAAAAACAGACCCCAAATCGAATCACTTTTCACCTTCTGCTAGCCACCATCACCCTAGATGGAACTACCACCCTCTCTTCAACTCTCTGTTCCTGTTTACCCCGCCTCCTCCCCACAGCCCGTCCTTCACATCGCTGGCAGAGTAAACCTTGAAAATGGGAGTCAGATCAGGTCGGTTCACAAGGTTAAGGCAGAGTGCCACAGGAGGCAGCACCTCCCTCTCCTCCGCCCCCCACCCCAGTAGATTCCACTTACCTCCTGCCAGCTCCACAAAGAGGTGGGGATCCGGCGCCTGCTTTTTTGGGGGAGCTTCCTAGTTTCCTTTCGGTTCACTCACACTTTAAAAGTCCCTAGGTTTCTGCGTATATCCTCGGTATCTGGGGCTTAAACCCCTATCCTTTGCTTTAGGAGGAAAACCCACCCCCATCACCTAGTGTGTACATACATAGGAGGACACTTAAAAAAAAAAACAAAACTGCTCCGTAGGTCATAATTACAGTAATTCATCTCCTCTGCGCTCCTCCATTAGTGGTGACCGGCAATCACGTTCCCAGCCCTGTGTGAATTTCTCTCCACTCTGCACTGGGCCGCTGATTCCTGCTCATTCATCACTCTCCATCCCCGCTGGTGGCACAGGGACCCTGTCCTGGGGACCTCGCCTCCCAGTGGACCTCCTCTTCCTGGCGTGAGCTGACTCCATCATTGGAGCAGACCCGGTGCAGACAGCAGCCTGCTCTCAGGAAGCCCCGACCTCCAACTACTGCTGTGCCCGGGTGGCCTGTCTGAGGCGTAAATCTACCCCGACTGCAAAGCCATCGGCCCTGTTTTTGGAGCTGCCTGCTGACAGCATTCAGGAGTCCGGGCTGACTCTTTCCTGGCTGTAACAGTGTGGGCCATGTGTTATGACCACAGAGGATTCAGGGACTGGAAGGAGCCCTCCGAGGTCATTTTGCCTCCCTGGCCTCTGCCCTCGGCTAACACCTTCTGACCATCCCCATGGGAGAGAGAACCCTCTTCCCATGGAGACTCTTCGTTCAGCACAGCGCCCCTCCCAGCTGCCTGCCCTCTGCTCGCGCGGGCTCGGTTGCGTTCGTGGAAGGAAAAACGGTACCTCCTGCTGATGAAGTCACCTGCCCCTGGTGCCGCATTCCCACCGTCACCAGCTTCTTCTCTTGGCCACTTGTTTACAGTTTCCCAGCCTCTCTGCCGTCTGGGCGACAGGAGCACCCAGCCAAGACAATCTGAATTAATTTTGCAAGTAAAATTTAATCAGACGACCCATCAAGCGCCCCACTAAATCAAGACATATTACATTTCGTGTGAGCCCTGAGCCCATTCATCATGTAAGGCAGCTCCTGAAATGCCAGCCAGGGTTAGGGCAAAAGGGAAGAGCATTCTTGTCTGAAGTCAGAAGCAGTCTTCCATGTCCCCGGATGAGCTCTTTTGCTGGTGATAGCATCAAGAAGGTGGTATTGGTATTGGTGACATCAAAGTCAGGGTCAAATGCTTCTGAAACAGATCTCTGCTTCGACACTTGCTAGCTGTGCAATTCTGCCCAGCTTACTTGACCTCTCTGAGCCTCAGTTTTCTTATATGTAAAATGGGAATGATAGCCCAATGAGGGAGACCTATGTGAAGTGTCTGCATTATACTAAATGTTCTATAAGTGGTAGTTCCTCCCTGCCTCTGCCCCCGCCCCCCATAAGAAGTAAGTTAAAAACCTCATGGATGGTTTTGGTCCAGCTATGCCAATATAGTGGCATTTACACACAACATCAATAATAGAAAATTAACAGGCAAGTACATTATACAGAAGGAACAGTTGAATGAATTCAGCTGACTGAGGGACATGGATTCAGGGGACATTTTAGGTTCACATAGAAAGAAAACGGGCAGAAGTTTTCTCCGTCAGAAGTGGAGCGGGTTTCATAGGTTGGTCTCTCTTTGTGTTGTACTTTCTGTCTTGTTCTGACTCACAAACTGTGAGCGTCTGGTTTTACAGAGATTTCTGAGATCCGTAGTAAAGCCTAACCATGGTGGTGGTGATGGAGCCTCATCTTTTTGCTTCGTTTACTTTTTCTGTTACCTTTCTAGGCTGCAGCAGACTAGAGCCACTGAGGACCAGGCATAGGGAGATAGGGGGCTTTTCAGGAGGTGCAGTGGTAAAGAATCCACATAACAGTGCAGGAGACTTGGGTGTGATCCCTGGGTCGGGAAGATCTCCTGGAGGAGGAAATGGCACGCCACTCCAGTATTCTTGTCTGGAGAACTGCATTGAGGAGTCTGGCGGGTAAGTGCATAGGTTGCAAAGGATCAGACCCGACTGAGCACACTTGCTTAAGGAGATAGAGAAACCTTGCCCATTATCTGCTGACAGCTTTGATTAGGATTCCTTCTAGAGAAGTCTGGGAGTGGTGACCCTCAGGGGACAGCAAAGGTCCCCTTGGGTGAGGTGATGGTAGTTCTGCTCAGCCTGGCCTCCAGGGAGCTGGGGAATGAGGTCTCGAGCTCCTCAGGACTGGCTTTGGGGGAGAGGGCCTCCCTAGCTTCCCCTACTTTCTCAGCCATGTGTGAATGAAGTCCCAGCAGCCATGGGACTCTCATCTCTGATTGAGTGCTTACCTGAGCCCTGAGCAGAGAGGGCCAGACAGAATCTTCATCTTTGTTTTTTAATTAAACTTTGTATTTTGTATTGGCGTATAGCCGATTAACAATGTTGTGATAGTTTCAGGGGGACAGCAAAGGGACTCAGCCATACATATACATGTATGCATTCTCCCCCCAAACTCCCCTCCCCTCCAGGCAGAGTCTTGTTGTCCAACAGGAGTTCCCAGTCCTGACTGACTGTGGTACTTACAGAACCAGTGACAGAATGTAACTTACTTCTTTAAGGACCAAAACTTAAAAAGATATTTTGGCCACTTTAATGAAATCTTTCTGTCCAAATGGACATAAGAAAAGTAGGACTAATATGTATGCTTTTTTTTTTAAGGTTTCATTCTGAGCTTTTTTAAAAAAAATTATTTTTAATTGAAGGATAATTGCTTTACAGTATTGTGTTGGTTTCTATCAAACATCAACCTGAATCAGCCATAGGCATGCTCTCTTAACCAGTGTACTCAGAATACAGTTGGATTACTTTTTCATTTCTCAGGGTGGTGATCATAAATGTTAGCTACTACCGGGTGCAATGGGCTTCCCAGGTGGCTCAGTGGTAAAGAATCCTCCTGCTAATGCAGAAGATATGCATTCTATCCCTGGGTGGGGAGGTTCCCCTGGAGGAGGAAACAGCAACCCACTCCAGTGTTCTTGCCTGGGAAATCCCATGGACAAAGCAGCCCAGCAGGCTGCAGTCCAGGGGGTTGCAAAGAGTCAGACACGACTTAGCGACTAAACAGCAAAGCCTGGTGGGGTAGTTTTTTTTCCCCCACAGGGGACCTTCTTGGGTTCCTTGACTTTTCTCTTTTCTCCTGCTTCATCGGCTGCCTCTTACTCTTGCCCACTTGTCTGCCTCCCTTTTCCTCTTCCCTCTTCTGCACTTACTGTGAATAAACTCTCTCAGCATTAGCTTAGAGTGGGGCCAGGAGGGGTCTCTCTTGTTTGCTCTGAGTCCTTTTTGTTTCCTCCTTTATCTCAGTAGAGTTGAGGCCCCTAGCTGGGTGGTATTATGGTACTGCCTGTGTGGAAGTTGCATTGTTTGCACATGTGCCCAGCTTTCCTGATAGATTTCTAGATCGTGGTCCACAGGGACCCGACTGCATTTGTTTTCCCTGCAGCAGTGCTCCATGGATAGCAGGGTCCCTTCACAAATGTACATGTTGACTTTACCAATGAATCTATTGGGTTGGCCAAAAAGTTCATTAAGATTTTCCATAAGATGTTATTAAAACACCCAAACAAATATTTTGGCCAATCCAGTACTTAATGAGATAGGGAATTAAGTGGAACAGTTAGTTCCATTGGAAATAGAAATAATTACACCACTAGAAAGAAAGAGAGCATTTCCATCATGTATACAAAAGAAGCAGTCCGATAGCGGCTAGGATTTAGTGAAATGGGGTTCTAGTTGGGTGATCTTGATTACTGCATGCCTCACTTTCCTCACCTGAAAAATAGGATAATTATACTGGCTGCGTCATAGGGTTGTAAAGATAAATGGGGTCCTGACTGTTAAAATTGCTTAGTACCGGACTTCCCTGGTGATCGAGTGGCTGAGACTGCCAATGCAGGGTGGCCCCGGGTTTGATCCCAGGTTAGGGAACTGGATACCACATGCTGCAACTAAGACCTGGCACAGCCAAATAAATACATAAATAAAAAGAAATATTAAAAAAATAAAATTACTTAGCTCAATACCTGGCATGTAATAAAGCATTTGCTGATGTTAGTAATGATAATAAAAAAGCTTTGATGTGTGATTTGGTGCATCTGGTGGGGACGGTGTGTGCTTCCTGGGAGTCTGTCTAGGGGCCCTTCCTTTCTGCCCTGGATTGAACCCTCCTCGTTTCCCCGCTTCCATGCCTCTGGGAAGATCTTTATTTGGCCTCGGTGTGAGATGGATGTTAATGCAGAAATGTTAGGTCTGGAGATTTCCACAGCCTTTGAATAAAAGACATTTGGAAAATTAAATATTTCTGTCAAGTGTGCCATAAATCTTGGCTGTTTAGGAAGGTGAGAAATTAAAATTGCAAACCAGCCAGGGAGGGGAGCGAGCCAGTCCAGTTCCCTGTTGTGTGGTCTCAGGGTGAGGGTGGGTGGATCAGGGGCTCCCAGAGGCAGCAGCTTTGGACCAGGACAGGGAGCAGACCCTGGGCTGAGGACAGTCGGGAGAGGGCTGGTTACTGCAGGTCGTCAGCTCGGCGCACTTTGAAGTCCAGAAGGTTTTGATGGAGGCTTCCCCCTCTGTGTTCTAGATCTGCCCCTACCGGGCTTCAAGCACTTCTCTCTCTTCTTTCCCTCTGTTTTGGCTTTCCTGCCTATCCACCCACACACCTGCTGGGCACCCTCCCTCCCTCCTCCTGCTTCAGAGGAAGCGTCAGTCCCAGTAATTCCTGGCACTGCTGGAGAGCCATTTGGGGAGCCGGGTAGCCTGTTGTGGGCTTCCTCTGCCTCAGCAATGGCAAACCGTGAGGGTCTCACGAATAGAAATGGTATCCCAGACTACACAGAGCAGGCACGAGATAAGCTGCCAGGCTCCTCTGTCCATGGATTTCTTTAGGTAAGAATATTGGAGTGGGTTGCCATTCCTTTCTCTGGGGGATCTTTCCAACCCAGGGATTGAACCCAGCCCTCCTGCATTGCAGGCATCTGAGCCACCAGGGAAGCCCATATGCATCTCTAGGGCTCAGAAAACATCAGAGGAGGAGATTTGGGTGAAGTGTATATAGATTATGAACAACTCCCTGTCTCCTTCTTCAAGCCCCAAGATGACCCAAAGATAGGCACCCACCTTCAGCCCTGTCTGTGTGTCTCTCTCCTGCCTTCTTACCCACTCATGTATCCAGATTGGACTCTTGGATGACTACATTATATATTATGTTGGCAGAAAGACTCACTCGGATTTTTCCATCACATCGTATGGGAAGACGTGAACAAATTTTTGGGCCAACGCATTAAATCTGATGAGGGCATGTCAACTGGTCACCAGCTCTTTGTGACCCACTTGAAAAGGGCTACAAAGAAACCAAAGCCTATCTAAGGAAGTTTGGCCAGGTGGTGAGGAGACTCAGAACCATGTCATGTCCTTCCTTTCAGGCATTTGTTTCATTCAGCCATTGTGAGTAGGTGGCTAGAATGTTCCAGAAGCACTGGTCACTGAGGAGAAACAAGTAATAAAGAGATGAGTCCATCTTCTCTGTGTCAAACATTGTGCTAAATTCTGTAAACACAATAATTCATTTAACACTAAGAACCTTAAGATGTTACTATTATTCATTTAAGTAAGAGAACTGTGATTCAGAGAAATTAAGCAACCTTCACAGATGGAAGAGCTGAGAATCAAACCCTCAATGGACTTTCAGTCACTTTGAATCTTTTGCTAATAAGGCCTTGCTGAAAAGTTGAGGGAGCCAAGCCATGCCCCTGAGGAGCTTGGGGTCTAGTTGGAGAGCAGGTGAATACATTTGAGTGGGGAGCTCAGCCTTGGATGGATGACAAAGAACCAGGGAGGGCTTCCTGGAGGAGGTGATGCAAAAGCTGAATCTAGTAGGATGTAGAGGAGCCAGTTGGGGAAAAATGGGAGGTAGGCTATCATGAGATTGGGGAAGAGTTTCAACACATGCACAGAAGTGAGGACTTGTGTTTAGGTCATAGCAAGCAGTGGGAGCCAAGGTACAAGGGGAGAAGCCAGGGAGTTGGCAGGGATCAGATTGTGAAGAGCCTTGTAGTCAGACTAAAGGTAGCAGGAGGCCACTGCGGGGATTTCTACAAAAGGGGACAGGTTGAGATCCACTCAGCAGCTGGACAAGAGGCAGAAAAACCATGAGGCCACTGTGGACATTAGTGTGAAATGTGTGTGTCTTAAACTAAGGTCTGGAAGTACACAAATCTGAAGGACCTAGAAAGGAGAATTGATAGGGCTCTGTGCTGGTTAGTCATTTGTGGAGAAGGGAGGAGCCAGGTCTGGGGGAACAGAATGGGTAGCCAAGTCCCCAAATTTGTGTGGCCTGCCTGCTTGGTGGCAGTGGAGATCCTCTGTGGACCCAGGCCTGTTCATGTGGATGAAGTAGATGTATTATGATTACTGGGCTAGGGGGTCCTTGTGACTATTGAGATGTCAGTCATGCAGGCAGGGACCCAGCTGGCCCTGCTCCCAGGAACTGAGCTAGGGAAGTGTGCCTTCCCACCCCATCCTCCCCCCAGGCACAACCTCTTCTTTGTCAGTTACAAAGGAAGTCGACTCTGTGTGTATTGGACATATGGACGGTGTCTATTATTGTCTTCTTTTCCCGTGTGGCCTAAGGATTGTTTGGCCAGTAAGCTTGCTTTTGGCCCTACTTTCTCCTAGGATACTAGCACATGGCTGTTTGCAAGGCAGCTGCCCTGAAACCCTTAGTCTAGCTTTGGGACGGCAGCTGTGAGATCATGGGGTGGAGGGGAGGTCGTGTTTCCAGGTGCCAGCTTCTCTGGGCTCTAGGGAACAACTTCTGGGTCCTGGGTGAACTCTGTGCCCAAGGGTGTTTAGTTGCTAAGTCGTGTCCGACTCTTGCGACCCTGTGGACTGTAGCCTGCTAGGCTCCTCTGTCCATGGGATTTCCCAGGCAAGAATACTGGAGTGGGTTGCTATTCCCTTCTCCAGGGGATTCTTCCTGACTCAGGGATTAAACCTGGATCTCCTGCATTGCAGGCAGATTCTGAGCCACCAGGAAAGGACTCTGTGCCCAAGGAGAAGCTTATAAAAGGAAGTAAGACAATCCTTATATTTTTAGGACCCTAGAAGGGAAGTAGGATGGATGGCAACCTTGACTTTCTGGAGTAAAATGTGCACTTCTGAAAACTGAGGACCAAAAGCTAGGTCCAGTCTTGGCCAAGCATAGGCTAAGGGCTGGGGGCTGGAGCAGCAGCAGCCCTCTTGTAGTTATGAGGGGGAGGGGCAGAGTTGGTCCTCATCCAACTGGCCTCCTCCCTCAGCTCAGCAGACCCCAGCACTTCTGGAACTCTATCCTTTGATCCAAGTGCGCCATCATAGGCGTCTGCGTTCTCCAGAAAAGCCCACCTGTTGTTCATACAGAGTTGAATCCCTATCTGCTTTCTCTCTGGCTGTTTGAGCCAGTTCTGGCTCCTACCGCACCTGGGGTCCTGTTCTGTCGCCGGACCCACCATGAGCATAGCTACAGTCCAGTTTGACTCCAGACTGACTCCCTGGGCCTGGCATATTATCCATCTCGGACTAGATGCTCCAGATGTGTCTCCTGAATGTAATACAAGCTCTCAGAGAACCTTTAAAAGGCTGGGGGTGTGGGGAGGGGGCAGGATCCTGAGAGCGCCTACAGAGTGGAAAGATGGGGACGCGGAGGCAGTGCTCCCGAGGAAGGGCTGCCGGTCCTGGAAGGCGGCGGCGAGCCCTGGAGCCCCCGCCCGCTCCCTCTCCCCACGTGTGCGCTAGGCTTTCGTTACTCTGGCAACTGGCCCCGCTCAGACGGCAGCAGGCAGCTGAATCCAGCCCCTTGTTGCGGGGGAAAATGCTCTCATTGAAGCGCCCAAGCGGAGCTTCTGCCTTTTATTGCAACCGGCGCCACCGGCTTCCATTTGTAAACTTATTAGTGTGCGCGCGCGGGGAGAGGGCCGGGGAATCCGGGCCGCCGCGCCGGGGGACGGCAGCCGCATGCTAATCAGCCGTACGAGCTGAGCCGAGGGGCGGGCGGGGCCGCCTGGCCCCAAGCGCCCCCGCCCTAGCGTTGACCTTGGCCTGGCCTGCTTTGATTCCCCGACTTGGCGCTAGAAGGGGGATCGTTGAGCACGGATTCAGAGAGGAGACAGGTGTCTCCTGGGGGAAGGACCCCTGTCCCGCGTAGGGACCGGGCCGGTCCCCGCCCTGCCCTGAGGTTGCCCTAGCCCGGGTCCCGAGGCTTCCTGCAGCCACAGTCAGCCGGCGCCTGCCCAGCCGGCCGGGGGAGACCGCCTGCGCCCGGAATGATAATGCGCCCGCTCGCCCGCGCCTCATTTGTAAAGGGCAGCGTCCTGGCTGCCGTAGCAGGTAATTAGCTGGACAGATGGGGACCGGCGCGGAGGTAGATGTTCGCAGTGAAGCCCGGCGCCCTCTCCCTGTCTCGCTCCCCGAAGGCTCGGGAGTGGGATGACGAGCAAAGCGTGGGCCTTCCGGAAGCGGGCGGCTTTGGACCCATCTCAGGACTCCACACAAGGGCAGCTCTTTGTTTACAGCGCCTCTTTCCCTTCCCATTTCCTTTTCTTCCACCTCCTCCCTTTTTCCGGTTGTCTGCCCCACCCCGGGGGCGGGGATGGGGCGAAAAGCCGGGAGCGGGGGGTGGGAGTCGGGGTGGGAATGGTTCCTGTCAAACCGACCCCCTTCCCAATCGCGGTTACTCTGGTGGGTTCTCTTTGCCGGGGAGACTGTCACATACACATCAGAGGCAGTGACGCTGGGGCGGCGTGGGAGGACGGACTGCGGAACCCACGTCATCCAGCCCCGGAGGAGTGCTGGGCTCCTCTCCTGCCTGCTGGCACCCGGGCAGCCACCAAGCAGGGCTTTGCCTGCCGCGTCGGCCAGCAGCTGCTGACCTCATTAGGGCTCCGATCATGGAGGCGCAGGCTATTAAAGGTCCATAAGAACCAGAGCTAAGTGGCTGCAAAGATATTGACAGCCTCCCTGGAAACTCACTTTCCAATAAGCTGCTGCATCCCCTCCTCCTTTAATTAGCAGGAGGGAGCTGGACAAGTTGTTACAACTGCAGGGAAAAACGATAAAAGATGGCTTTGTATTAGTGTGGCAAATTTTATTAAACCGAGAGAAAGGGTAACTGGAACATGACAGCCGTGTGTGTAGTGCCTCCTGAATTTGTAATAACCCAATCTTGCTCTGAATCATCCCTGCGTTGGCAAACCGAATATAAAGCATTGAACAGATCCAATATTGTAAGAGGAACAACAGAGAACAGCCGAATGCCCAGGGACAGGCAGGGGAAGAGGGTCTCCAGCCCAGGGCAGCAGTCACTGGTTAATGAGCAGAAATATAGGGTCTGGCCTAAGGCTTTGTCTCCTGAATTACTCCCCCCCCCCACCCCTTTTTTCCTATGTCCCTGTCTTTTCACTTATAATTCAGAGGTAATATCTGGCCACAAGAGAAAACTTACCTAATAACACATTAGTTGGCAGGGAATGGACAAAGCCATGTTTTCCTAAAGGGAGGAAAGGGTGAGACAGGAAATCCAAGAGAAAGAACTGAGCCACATGGCGGATCTGGGCTTGGAGAGCTCTTTGGTGCCCACGCAGGAAGGGGGTGGTCTTCTGTTTACTCTGCATTGGCTGCGATGCAGGTAGCTGTCATTGTTTTGATGATAGCGATCTGAGCCAGGCTTGGAGAGGTTAAGTCCTGGATCTCCTGAATGATAGCCCGGATCTGTACTTTGATCTCTCTACCTCCAAAGCCTGTGCTTTGCCTTTTACCCTAGGCCTTAGATTTTAGTTGACAAATGAGAAGGGAAAAAGTATTCTTCATTTGTAGAGGCTATTTTGTGAGGAATTGTAGCCCTTGAGCTCTAAGGGGTTTTGAGAGATTTTCTGATGAAGGTGAGATATTGTCTCCTCTGTTTTTCAGAGGAAGTCACTGGGGCCCAGAGATGTTAAGCAGGGTGATCCAGCCAGGAAGTGACCGAGAGAGGAGACCAGACCCTTCCAACTAATGTTTGGATGTCAGATAAATCCATGCTGTCTTAAAACAGAGTCTACTTGGGATAATCACAAACTAACAGTCCATTCTGAAGGAGATCAGCCCTGGGATTTCTTTGGAAGGAATGATGCTAAAGCTGAAACTCCAGTACTTTGGCCACCTCATGCGAAGAGTTGACTCATTGGAAAAGACTGATGCTGGGAGGGATTGGGGGCAGGAGGAGAAGGGGACGACCAAGGATGAGATGGCTGGATGGCATCACAGACTCGATGGACGTGAGTCTGAGTGAACTCCAGGAGATGGTGATGGACAGGGAGGCCTGGCGTGCTGCGATTCACGGGGTCGCAAAGAGTCGGACACGACTGAGCGACTGAACTGAGCTGAATCTGTGGACTGGTCAGGCCAATGTATGATGTGGTTTTAGACCTTCTAGAGTTGAAATAAAGAAGGTACTTGGAATGGACGTGGGTTTCCCAGGTGGCTCACTGGTAAAGAATCTACCTGGCAATACAGAGACATGGGTTTGACCCCTGGGTTGGGAAGATCTCTTAAAGTAGGAAATGGCAATCCATTCCAGTATTCTTGCCTGAGAAATCCCATGGACAGAGGACCATGGCAGGCCTTTGTCCAGGGCGTTGCAGAGAGTCAGACATGACTGAGCGTGCATGCATGCCCTTGGAGTGTATATCACAAACTGTTCCAACAACATGCAAACTATTTTTTGACTTTACGTTCAGGTTTTTTTTTTTAAGATTTTTAAGATTTATTTTTTTACAGTAAACTAGAAGGGGAGATACAGAGGTTTCCCACAAAGCCCCTGTTCCCACACATGTATAGTGTCCCCCACTATCAGCATCACTACCATCAGCATCACTGGACTGGGGCGCTTGTTACCAAGGATGCACCTAACTGACACTATAATTACCCACAGATGCATGGTTCCCTAAGAGTTCCCTCTTGGTGCTGTGCATTAATGGGTTTGGACAAATGTATAATGACATATATCCATCACTACAGTATCAAGCAGAGTATTTTAACTGCCCTGAACATCCTCTGTGCTCTGCCTACTCATCTCTCCCGTCATCACTACCCCTAGAAACTGATCTTTTCATCATCTCCATACTTCTGCATTTTTAGGTTCAATTTTCTGAATGGGAGATGGTAGAGTTGAGCAGTTACTGGGTTGGTGTCAACAAGAAGGGAGTTCCTGGGAACATGTATCAGGACTTTGTCCTTCTTTCCCAGTTCAGTGTTTGTGATGTGTTGATGTTGGAATTAAGACTCACAAAGCTCTCAGCAGGATGGGAGAGGGGCTCGAGAGGGCATTTCTGTGGAAGTCTGCAGAACTGTGGGTATGGAACAGACTCATGGACACATGATTGAGAGCCTTGCCTGCCAGGCCTGCATGAGAGGCTGTGGAGTGGCTGGCCAGCCCTTCTTTAGCAGAGGAAGAGACTGATGATGTGAGGGTCTCCAGGACAGAGAGAGAAGCCCGCATTTTCTTCCAAGACCCTCGTGCCTGGTACCAGATGTCACAGGAGGAGTTTCCTAGCATGCCACACTGTTGGGCTTTTCATGGGTCATCTGTCCCTCCATCTGCCACAAGGCAGCTATGAACCCAAAACACGCCATACAAATGGTCGTCTAGCCCCATAAACTCTCTAGGAGATGTGATCAAATGTTGCTCACTTCCGGGCAGTAAGACTGGTCCTCCTGGGATTCAGCCTGACTTCTCACAGCTGCTTCTCCCTTCTCTTCTGTCTGCTTCTCCTCTCCCTTCTCTTCTGTCCTCAGAAGAGACAGATGTACACCTCCATCTTCCCCATCACTCTTCCTAGATGTGAAGCCTGGCGTTGCAGTCTCACCTCTCCTCTCACTTAAGTTCTTCCCACCGAAGACAAACTGGACCCTCGGAAGGGTTCACACCCCACTCAGGAGTGATTGACGTGTCCGCCTCCTCAGCGTGGAGTGGAAATGAGCAGAGCACTTCTGTTCAAAAACAGGAGACAAAAATATGTAATACAACCCCAGGCTCCAGTTTGGGTTTGCAAAGTGGAAAACAAAACAGAACCATTTTCCAGGTACTTTTATGTTATTGCCTCTATAATGTGCCCAAAAATATTTTCTGAGTGATTCATCTACAATCCAATAAGAACAACGGCTGTTGCCGTTTGTATGAGAGGAACGGAAGCGCATTCGTGAGCGGTTTTATTTTACGGAGGGGAAATGGCACAGGTGTTTGGAACCATTTGCCTGAGGCATGGAGATCTGTGCCCAGGGCATCGGCAGCTCCAGGCGGGACAGCCCACACCGCTGCAAGGAGGAGGAGAGACCTACCAGGCAACTCCCCATGGTTACCATGGGAAAGGGCTATCGAAGTTGAGGCTTTTAACTTCATGCACTCATCTCCTGCCACTATCTTTAAAGATCTCTGTATTGTCTGCTAATTTTTAAAAAATCGTATGGGGGGAGTGCGAAGGAAGTTCAGGAGCAAGAGGATATATGATACATATAGCTGATTCCCCTGGAGAGGGCATGGTAACCCACTTCAGTATTCTTGGCTAGAGAATCCCAATCCCCATGAACAGAGGAGTGGCGGACTACAGTCCGTGGGGTTGCAAAGAGTCAGACACGACTGAGCAACTAAGTACAGGAGCTGATTCACTTCACTGTACAGCAGAAAGTAACACAACATTGTAAAGCAATTATACACCAATAAAAATAGAAAAATAAGACATTAAAAAAAATTAGTATTTATAGTAATCATTCACATTTCTAAGTTTTTGCAACTCTGCCTTCTATTCATCTCTGTCTTGATCCTGATAAGCACCCTGGGATTGGAACAGGCACTGCAGTCCCCATTTTACAGATGAGGGAACTGAGGCTTTGGGATGTTTACTGCTTTGTTCAAGATTAAGAGACTCCCCGTCTCTTATTCTCCTATTCTTCAAGTTGAGTGCCCCCTTGTAAATGTCAGGGGTTTCGTGTTGCGTTCTGATTTGGGGGAAGGGGTGTGAGCTGTCCCAAAGGGTCGTGCTACGGAGTGTCAGTCACTGAGAGAAGAGGAGGGTCATTAGCCAGGAGACAGGAGTGGCTGGGAGGACCCCAGGGTACCAGGGAAGAAGCTCTAGGCCCTACTCTTGTGAGTATTCACTCGGGGGAGGAGTCTGGGCATAGGGAAAGGTGCTGTTTCCCCATGGGCAGGAAGGGTTAGGTAGGAAGGGTGAACTGGGCACCCCGGAGAGAGTCGACCATGCCCATAAAACCCAGGTTCCTTGCTCCTTTGCCCTTTGTATTTCCAGGCTGTTAGAAAAGTCTTGTTTAATCATTCCAGCCTCATTAGTTGTGTTTCTTGAGAGGAAGGCAGAGGACCTGTGTCTACAGCAAAGCATTATTTGACCACCTTGTTGGTGTCAGCATCATGAGTGAGACAGTCCTTCTCCTCAGGACAAGATGAAGCTTGGGTGACGAGGGTCAGGGTAGAAGGTGCCTGCTGCCTTGCCTCACTGGAGAGCATCCCTGCACGGCCAGCACTGGAGGGTCAGGGTTTGAGGATTTTAAAAACTAATTGTGCACGACAGTGTGAGTATACTTAACACTACTGGACTATGTGCTTATAAACACTTAAGATGGTAAAGTTGATGTTTTGTGCATTTTACCATAATAAAAAAATGAAAAATAACTGATTGTAATCACTGTTCATAGTTCATAAGTCAAATAATATTAAAAGGCTTATGATAATAGATATTACTCCTTTGCCCTTAATTTCCCTTGTCTATTAGCTTCCCTTCTGAGAAGTAATGGCTCTCAACTTTTCACTTGTTTCTTCTCACGTTTATGTATCTTCATAGTTCTAAATAATATATGTGTATTGTTAAAGTTTAATGCATTGATTGTATTATCGATTGACTATTTGTGGTAATGAGGATTTAGCTCTCTCACACTGCCTTCCCCTCTGATTCTTAACCCTTATATAGTGTATTCGAATTTTAGTTAAATCAGTATTGGGGATTTGTTGCTACATTGTTCAGTTCAGTTCAGTCGCTCAGTCGTGTCCGACTCTTTGTGACCCCATGAATTGTAGCATGCCAGGCCTCCCTGTCCATCACCAACTCCTGGAGTTCACTCAAACTCATGTCCATCAAGTCGGTGATGCCATCCAGCCATCTCATCCTCTGTCGTCCCCTTCTCCTCCTGCCCCCAATCCCTCCCAGCATCAGAGTCTTTTCCAATGAGTCAACTCTTTGCATGAGGTGGCCAAAGTATTGGAGTTTCAGCTTTAGCATCAGTCCTTGCAAAGAACACCCAGGACTGATCTCCTTTACAATGGACTGGTTGGACCTCCTTGCAGTCCAAGCGACTCTCGAGAGTCTTCTCCAACACCACAGTTCAAAAGCATCAATTCTTTGGCGCTCAGCTTTCTTCACAGTCCAACTCTTACATCCATACATGACCACTGGAAAACCATAGCCTTGACTAGACAGACCTTTGTTGGGAAAGTAATGTCTGTGCTTTTCAATATGCTTTCTAGGTTGGTCATAACTTTTCTTCCAAGGAGTAAGCATCTTTTAATTTCATGGCTGCAGTCACCATCTGCAGTGATTTTGGAGCCTAAAAAAATTAAGTCTGACACTGTTTCCACTGTTTCCCCACATCATCTTTCAGGATTTGAAACAGCTCAACTGGAATTCCATCACCTCCACTAGCTTTGTTCGTAGTGATGCTTTCTAAGGCCCACTTGACTTCGCATTCCAGGATGTCTGGCTCTAGGTGAGTGATCACACCATCGTGATTATCTTTGTCTTGAAGCTCTTTTTTGTACAGTTCTTCTGTGTATTCTTGCCACCTCTTCTTAATATCTTCTGCTTCTGTTAGGTCCATACCATTTCTGTCCTTTATCAAGCCCATCTTTGCTTGAAATGTTCCCTTGATATCTCTAATTTTCTTGAAGAGATCTCTAGTCTTTCCCATTCTGTTGTTTTTCTCGATCGCTAAGGAAGGCTTTCTTATTTCTTCTTGCTATTCTTTGGAACTCTGCATTCAGATGCTTATATCTTTCCTTTACTCCTTTGCTTTTCGCTTCTCTTCTTTTCACAGCTATTTGTAAGCCCTCCCCAGACAGCCATTTTGCTTTTTTGCATTTCTTTTCCGTGGGAATGGACTTGATCCCTGTCTCCTGTACAATGTCAGGAACCTCCGTCCATAGTTCGTCAGGCACTCTGTCTATGAGATTAGTCCCTTCAATCTATTTCTCACTTCCACTGTACACCTATTTGAATAATATTTACAACTGACTGCTTTATAATGGTTATGCTTCATTTTTTCCTCTGAAGTTAGTAACTGCCTTGTTTTGCTTAACTTTGTGGCTCTAATTTTCTTTGTATCTACTAATAGCCTCTCAGAATAATTTTCCTGGAGATTACTCTGGCCAATGTATCAGTTTCAGCAGGTTTCTCAGAAACTTTGCTCCTGGATGCCTCTGTTCTGTCTGGACAGCTTGTTCCCAAGCCTACAGCTGTGTTATCCCGGGACCTCCCTCTGCTCTGGTCCTGAGAATTCCCTTTGCCCTTCTGTGATTTGCATTCTCTGTTTCTAGGATCCTGTATCTTCTTCTTTTTTGGTCTGCTCCTTTTTTTTTTTTTTTTTGCTCCATTGTTTTGATGGAGCACATTCTCCAGGAGTTTTCTCAGGTTTGAAACGTGCGGTGTCCAAGGGTGTGGTGATGATGGTCCACTGGGTGGCACCATGCCCCCAGGACCGGGGCCTTCTGCACCTGGTGCGTGGCAGTCCCCTCTTCCTCCTGTTTTCTATAATCCTCCTTCATCTTTCTGGAGGATTTTGAGTTTAGGAAGGCTAGTTGGTGGTGGGGCCCTTGTATATGTCACACTAGTAGGTGGCAGAACTGTGACTTGGACCCAGATCTGCTGGTTCAAATTCAGTGCCCTTCCTCTAGCGCAGATCCTCACTCCTCCCACCATGGCCAGAACCAGTGCTCCCTGGCCTCAGCTGGCCTCACTCACAGCCTCGCCTCTCCTCCTCGTCCTCCCTAGCCAGCCCTGTTGTTGGTGTCTGTCTTTAGAACACCTTTGCTTAGACTCTGTCAAGGATCTGGTCTCCTAGAGGACCCCAGGGTCTGTGTGGTGACCTGGACATTTTATACCTTTCTGGGTAACAAGGCTACTTGGAGGCAGGGAACATGGTTTGTAAGGATCACTGCCCCCTTGCTTTGCCTGTTGCACACTCACTCTGCTCATACCCCATTAAAAAAATTAGCTATAGTTGATCCAAAATGTTGTATTACTGTCAAGGTATACAGCTTCATATTATTTTTCATTATAGGCTATTACAAGATACTGGATATAGTTCCTTGTGCTGTACAGCAAATCCTTGTTTACCTATTTTATATATAGTGATGTATATCTGTTAATCCCAGACTCCTAATTTATCCCTCCCCCTTGCTTGTGCCCCTTTGAATTGGCAGGAAGTCAGCGAAGTCTCTACAACATGTCTACTAGCCTTTACCTGGAAGAATTCAGACCTGAATCCTGCAGGTGAAGGAGTAGAGATCATGGGAGACAGTCAGGCTCTTCTGAAGTGCATTGTAACTGTAGGTAAGAGCGTGTTGAGATGGCGAACAGGGCAGGAGGGCCATCTGCTTTGCAGGCTGTCTCTGGGAGAACTTGCTGGGCTTGCTTTAAGATAGTGGCTTCTTCCTTCCCCAGTCCCTTCTGTCCCTCTTTCAATCCCCACCTATTGCAGTGCCTCTCTTGGGATATTTCCCAGGCTAAGTGGAAGCAAGATGGCAGTTCATGGCAGGAGTCTTGCATAAATAAAAATCCACAGATAACTCCCAAGAAGCCTGGCTGTAGCCATCAGTTTCAATCTTTCTTACCCACCAAACCTTTCCCAGAGCTGCTGCATGGAGCAAGACTGAATGATCCGTGTCTTTACTCTTTTCATCCCTTCTGCTCCCTCCTTCTGCTCCTAAATGAGGTACAAATTAGCAATGAAATGACCCAAGTAAGGCCATTAAATATTGTGTGAGAAGATGGAAAAGCAAGAGGCTTCAGTCATCCATAATTAAATAATCAGACTCATAGCCCATGGAAGGTGACTATTTACTCATTCATTAATTTACTCAGTAGTTTTTTATTCATCTAATAAAGTTCTAGACTCTGGCATTATAAAAGCCCAGTGTCTTTCAATTTGAGGTATTTAAAGTGTATTTAAAGCAAACTGACCTTTGGTGAGTTGTAATTATCCTGAGGTCGTGAATCTTTGATTGGTTTTGCTGATTCCGTATGGGGTCCCCTGAGTTCACGGTTTGGGCTGAAGGACAGGCAGCTGCTGGGAGCCATAGCCCCATAAATGTTTGTTGTTGATGACACTGGTGCTTGATCAATAAAGCTAATACTGCCATTGTCATCAGGGAATAAATCTGTACTCATGTGTTTGAGAATTTCCCCTTGAATGTGCTTCTGAGGGTGCTCAATCAGATTTTTTATGGTTTCCAAGAGCTGGGCCTGATGAAAAGGCCTTGGCACTTTATTGCTGGGGAGAAGTTGAGCAGAAAACAAGAAGTCACTGAGCTAGTCCAGTGTCCTACCCTCAACATCCCGAAGTTGCTTGGGACCCTGGACCCCAGCTCAGTGCTCCTCATCTGTGCCTCGTAGGTCTTTGGTGCCCAGCTCAAATGTTATATCTTTGGGTGGAGGAGGAGGGGTACATGGGGATGGAAGGTTGGAATCGGAGCCTGTGGGACTCAAAGAATG
Source organism: Cephalophus harveyi (assembly GCA_006410635.1). Taxonomy (NCBI): domain Eukaryota; kingdom Metazoa; phylum Chordata; class Mammalia; order Artiodactyla; family Bovidae; genus Cephalophus; species Cephalophus harveyi. The sequence goes on from SJYT01025905.1 coordinate 650,481, forward strand.
GTCATGAGCAAGTATATAAGAGGACAAAGCAGGAAAGGAAAGAGGAGTGGGGTGAGGCTGCATGGGGAGTCAATAGGCCCTGGTCCTGCCGCCATACACGGTGTGTGGATGGACCTGAACTGTGAGCCAGGCGACCCCCGAGGCCTGGGGCCTGGGGCTCAGGACCCTCTCCCAGCGCCTTATATCTGGAGATGGCTAAGCCTGTACTCCCACTCTGGCTTCTCTGTGGGGCCCAGACAGAAGGTGGCTGAGGGCCAGGCCTTGGGGCTCCTGCTGACTCATCTCTGTTGGCTCATGGACTGGGAACTGCTGCCCTGGGAGGGCCTTACAGCCCTGAGAACATCTCTTAACAAATCCTGTCACCTCCAGGGCAGCACCGGTGCCTCTGGGATCAACTGGGGAATGTGAGGTATCGTGTCTCCAGCTTATCACAAGCTTTTCATGAACATGAACATGCCCCAAGTCCACAACATGCCCCAGCATGTACCCAGTGTGCAGTAGGGGCTCCATAAATGCTGTATGTATTGAGCAGTAGCCACACTGTGCGACTGTCCCTGAATGGGCAGGGGACAGTGCTGGGAACAGCATCCAAGACTAAGCTGCTCAGAAGGATGGACCTCTGTGGCAGAGGCCTTCTCCCAAGGAGGGAATGATGGAGGGATGATGATAGTAGTAGGAGTAGGGACTTCCCTGGTGGTCCAGTGGTTGAGAATCCTTCTGCCAAGTCAGAGGACACTGGTTCGATCCCTGGTCTGGGAAGATTCCACTTGGGTAAGCCCATGCAGTGGGCTTCAGAGCAGTGCCCCTAGAGCCCACGCTCCACAGCAGGAGAAGCCACTGCAAAGGCAAGCCCGCATACAGCAAGGAAGATACAAAAGAAATAAACATTTTTTAAAAAACAACAAAAATAGTAGTAGTAATAGTTGTTGTTATTGTTCAGTTGCTCAGTCACGTCCAGCTCTTTGCGATCCCATAGACTCAGCACACCAGGCTTCCCTGTCCTTCACAGAAGCAGCAGTTAGAACCAGACATGGAACAATGGACTGGTTCAAAAGTGGGAATGGAGTATTTTCAAGGCTGTATGTTGTCACCCTGGTTATTTAACTTATATGCAGAGTACATCATGCTGGCTGGGCTGGATGACTCACAAGCTGGAATCTAGACTGCTAGAAGAAATATCAATAACCACAGATATGCAGATGATACCACTTTAATGGCAGAAAGCGAAGAAGAACTAAAGTAGTAATGGTAATAAGAGGAAACACTTATAACCGGGCTCTAGATCAGGTGGAACATCTTTGTATGTTATCTGCTTAATTCTTACAACAACCCTATGAGGCAGGCATTCTTTTTTTTCACTTAAACTTAAAAAAAAAATCTAATAGTTTTGACTGCACTGGGTCTCCCGTGCTGCGTGAAGACTTTCTGTAGTTGCGGTGAGTGGGCTCCTCATTGCAGTAGCATCTCTTGTTGTGGAGCAGGCCTCTAGACACACGGCCTCAGTAGCTGTGGCCTGTGGGCTCTAGAGCGTGGGTTTTAGTAGCTGTGGTACATGCGCTTACGTGCATGGGGAATCTTCCTGGAACAGGGATCGAACCTGTGTCCCCTGCATTGGCAGGTGATTCTTAACCACTGGACCACCAGGGAAGACTGAGGCAGGCATTCTTATTATCCCCATTTTACCGATGAGGACGTGGAGGCACCTGGCTTCCTGCTGTGCTTTCTCAGGTCCCAGTTTGATTCTCTTCCTCTGGGGGAGGCTGTAGCACTTTTCCTCCCTCTCACGGCATTTCTTGCTCCTCTTGGCTGTTTGCTTCCCTAGGACAGTGAGGTCCATCAGGTCAGGGCTATGCCTGCCTTCCTCGTAGGGAACCCCTGGTATTTGGCAGAAAGGTGGTATGGAGTAGACACTCAAGGAATGTTTTTGAATGAACGGACACGTTCTGAGAGTATCACTTGCTGTCCATGAAGAAGTCTGTCAATCAGTCTGCAGGAAGGGGGGCTCTATCCTCTGGGTCTCCCTGCAACGCCCACTGAGCAGAGGGGTGTCCCAGAAACCAGGCCCTCTATTTAACATGTGTTTACTGTTGTGCTAAGTCATGTCTGACTCTTTGTGACCCCACGAACTGCAGCATGCCAGACTTTCCTATCCTTCACTATCTCCCTGAGTTTGCTCAAATTCATGTCCATTGAGTCAGTGATGCCATCCAACCATCTCATCCTCTGTCACCCCCTTCTCTTCTTGCCTTCAATTTTTCCCAGCATCAGGGTCTTTGCCAATGAGTTGGCTCTTTGTATCAAGTGGCCAAAGTATTGGAGCTTCAGCTTCAGCATCAGTCCTTCCAATGAATATTCAGGGTTGATTTATTTTAAGATTGACTGGTTTGATCTTCTTGCTGTCCAAAGGACTCTCAAGAGTCTTCTCCAGCACCACAATTAGAAAGTATACATTCTTTGGTGCTCAGCCTTCTTTATGGTCCAAATGTCATATCCATACATGACTACTGGAGAAACCATAGCTTTGACTATATGGACATTTGTTGGCAAAGTGTTATCTCTGCTTTTTAATACACTATCTAGATTTACCATAGCTTTCCCTCCAAGGAGCAAGCATCTTTTAATTTCATCACGGTAGTCACCATCGGGAGTGATTTTGTAGCCCAAGAAAATAAAATCTGCCAACTGTTTCCACTTTCCCCCATCTATTGTGTTTACTGAGCACCTACTATGTGTCCTATACTAAGTGGCAGAGAAGAGGCCCATGACCTCAGGAGTTTCCAGTTTCTCTTGCCAGGAAATCCCTTCATTTGAATTTCTCCTAAAGCTGTCCTGTGTTTTTGCTCAGTGGCTCCTGCTTTGCTCTCTAGGAGTTCTGGGAAGGGGGAAATAGGTATCTTGCTCAGCAGCCTTTTCCATTTCAGAGAGCCCTGCCACACCCAGCATCCCTCAGACAGACTAACCGAGTTAATTCAATTATGCATGTTAATGCTGGGATCTATCATGCCCTCCATTTGTGGACGTGTGCATTTTTGCTAATTCTGAAGAGTACAAGTTTTCTGCTCAGCCTGTGGTGGGCTGAGGGTGCCGCCATGGTGCTGGTATCTTTTCCATGTATTGTCTCACAGTTCTCCTGCCTCTCCCTGCCTTTTACCTGATTTAATTTTCACTCCTTATTCAGTGGCTCCTTGAGAAACTCTTCTACACCTCTTTCCTCTGACCTATGGGTCTTTCCACCATCTTGCAAGCTCTTCTCCCTTCTGGGGCATTTTTGCAGGAAATACAAAGGATTTTCTGAAGGGCTTGTGCTCTTGAGAGCCTGAGCATGTGTTTGGGGCCTGTGTATCACTCGCCCACCCAGGTTCAACAGTGCGTACGACTCCTATTCTCGCCTCGACGATTCTCCCTTCAGATACCTCCAGCCACTCTCACCTCCCGCTGACACCCTAGGATGCTGGCAGATCCAGGCGTGGGCATCCAGCTCCCTCCACCCTTCTCCTGGTGCTTCTGAACCGAGCAGCAGAAAGCTGTCGAGTGGGACCCTGAGGAGCAGCTCAGAGGCGGTCCAGACAGCATCCTGCTGCAGCTGGAAGATGCAACCCCTTTTTCATTTTCTGGGTGACGACCATAGGAAAACAGAGTATGAATGGCCATAATTTACTGGACTCCTGGGTAAATTTGTATTTCATTCTGATTATTGAATGTGTCTCCTAATTGCAGCTATAAAAAGGAATAGTCCATCTTCCCCCTTGAAAGCCTGGTGCTGGCTGATTGTTGTTTAATTAGTTGATGCCGGTGGTCGAGGGGTGAGTTTGGAATTACAATTACAACTCCTATTATTTCAGGGAGATTGCTGAATTAATTAGTGGGACAATAGGATTCCTCATTGTTGACATCTTAAGAATCCACAATAATAACTTTAAAATGGGCTGCAATAATGGGAGTTTGTAATGGATTTGTCTTCTCTGCTGGGAGAAGCTGGACTTCAGGAGGACGGAGGCCTCCGTTCTCTGCCCCCTTCCCAGGGAGAGGTGGGAGTGTGGAGAAGCAGGTGCTCCTGACCTGGGGAGAGTTTTGAGTGGCTGGATTGGTGAAGCAGGAAGGGCTCACACGCTCGTCCTTAGCTTTCTCATGACCTGGCCAGGTTGAAACCAAAGGCTATATTGTTGTTTCATTGCCAAGTTGTATCTGACTCTTGCAAACCCCATGGTCTGTAGCCTGCCAAGCTCCTCTGTCCAGGGCTTTTCCCAGGCAAGAACACTGGAGTGGGTTGCCATTTCCTTCTTCAGGGGATCTTCCTGACCCAGGGATCAAACCAGTGTCTCCTGCATTGCAGGTAGATTCTTTACCACTGAGCCACCAGCGAAGTTCAAAGGTTCCATTAGACAAGAGAACAACGAGAGACAAGACAGGGTCCAGCCAAGAGCATGAAGTGTTTAGTTCAAGAAGGTACCTTGCTTATAGCTCTGAGGGTCATGGACAGCCCCTCTGGCCAGGGCCCAGGGGTGGTACCTCCTGAGGCAGGCCCAAGTGGTGACAAGGTCAAGTTCATGCAGGGAGCTCTTGGAGGTGGGTGGATGGAGTCTGGTGAGCCTGTGTTCCCAAGACCGCTTTGGGACCACCAGTCTGTGCTGGGTTAGGGACGAGGCTGACTGTTGTTTGGAGTGGGTGACCTTCAGCCTTCCGCTCAAGGTCTCCCCTGAGTTCCTGCTGGGTGTCCAGACGGCCCGTGTTGGGGGTGGGGGGAGCTGGAGTGATCCTGCTCCCTCTCCCCATGCTTGCCTGCTCCTTCTCTTTCTTGTCATCTTTCCTGTCTCCCCAGGAGCCACCAGAAGCATCTTTGCTCTGGATATAAAAGAGAAATATTGCACTTTAGCTCCAGCAAGAGAGGTGATAATGAGAATATAGGAGAAACTGTTTATCCAGGTAGTTAATATTTGAGTAATCCTGAAGGTCATGTGGCATCTTTCTTTCAAAGAGAGATTTCTACCCTGGCCTGGGCTGTGTGCACGGAAAGTGGGGCAGGGCACACCTCTGTCCCACATTTATGCCTAGTTGGTTTCTGTAGCCTAGAGACAGAAGTGGGCACCTGGGCTGGTGGGGGCCAAGTGGGCTTCAGAATGAGTGTGTAGGCTGTAGTCTCAGCAGAGAGGAGGGTCGGGTCCTGAGAAGCGCAGAATGGGAAGACAGAGAGCTCTTGGTTTAGAAAGACCTGCTTGGTTCCGGTTCTGAAGATGGATGCCCAGTGAAAGATGTTGGGTGGGAACCCTTACCAGACACCATCTCTTGGGTGCTCATCTCCCCTTTTCTCCAGCCTGCACCCCACCCTGTTTTTCCAGGGCTCGGTGTCCTCCAGGGGACAGAAGGCCTGGGGAGTTTCTTGGAAGGCAGATCATTAAGATTTAATGGGATGTTTCCCGCCAGACAGGGGGATCATAAAATACAACTAATTTAGAGAGCTAAGGGATCACAGAGTCATTTTGCCTGTCGGTTAGGAAAGGCCAGACATGAAATTATGCCAGTCCCTGCCCTCCTCTCTCTAGCCTTCCCCAACCGCACTGCTGAGCTGCGGATGAGCTGGCCCAGAGCACCTCCTGGACAGAGCCCCTCCCCGCTGGCGATGAGGTGTGTAGCCACGGCCGACTGGCGGACTGGTGTGCACTTAGCAAGGCTGAGAGCTTCGTGAGGAGGGGTGATGCTGGAGCAGGGTCCAGGAAGCCATGAGCCCCTGTGCACACACAGACATCTCAGCTGCAGCCCAGGGGACCATAACTATGGCCCGGACATCCTTTTGCTCCTTTGGATCCCTTGCAGCAGGTTATCCACCGCCTTAATCTGTCATGGTCCTGTCCTCCAGGCAGAGTGAATTCAATAGCTGAAGGGAGTGAGTTGGAAAAGGGGTGTTGACAGTATGCAGGTGTGTTTGTGTGTATATGTGTGTGCACGCATGTGTGAGTTCGCATGGATGGGGCAAAGATATAGAGACAGAGAGACAAAGGGAGAAAGATGGGTAGACGGAGATGAGGACGGGAGAAGGGGAACCACAGGCTGGGGGCAGGGAGATTGAAGGGCAACAGTTGCCTTCCCAAGGGCAGGGATATTTGGTCCCTTAGCTGTGAGTCTACACCCACCAGAGATGGGCAATGAGATCATGAAGGGACAGAGGTGGGCACAGCCCAGGGGCAGCAAGGAAGAGGCCTGATGTTACAACAGCAGCAGGAGCCTCTGGGCTCTCTGTCTGCTCCCTGACTCTTGACTGAGAATGTGCTGTGTTGATGCTCCCCAAGAAGCTGGAGAGAGGATGGGTGTAGAGTTGACCCTAGGCATGTGATGGAACCAGCTCTAGACAAGGACTCTATTTATCTAAAATTATTAGAACAGGGGATTCCTTGGCAGTCCAGTGGTATTAAGACTCTGAGCTTACACTGCAGGGGGCATGAGTTTGATTCCTGGCCAGGAAACTAAGACCTTGCATGCCGTGTGGCAAAAAAAAAAAAAAAAAGGCAAGTTATTTTATTAGTACAAGCAAAATGGGTTTATTTAGCAACAGCAAAGAATTGCAGTTCAGAATTGCAACCTTTGGGGAACCACAGGCATGTCCAGATAATAAAGGAGGGTATCTTACTTTTATGGGGAAAGTGGGGGCATGGGAAGTGCTGTTCTAAATGAAAGTTAATTGGTTGGAAGTGGGAGACACACAAAGACAGATATCATATGATACCACTTACATGTGGAATCTAAAAACAATGGTACAAGTGAACTTATTTACAAAGCAGAAATAGTCTCAGCAAACAGACAGAGAGAACAAAGTTAGGGGAAAGAGAGGAGGGCGGGGCAAGAGCGGACGAAAGCTTGGACAGAGTGGTCCCGGCGATGGCGGGTACCTGCTGGGCAGATTCCGGATGTGTGTGCTGCTGTTTTTCTGAAGGTACACTTTCCATGCAGTGAAACTCACCCTGTTTAGCGTAAAGTTCTATGCGTTTTGGTGGCCGAATGTCTTTGTGTGAGCACCACCACAGTCAAGGTATGGTGACTATGGTTCCCCCCAACCCCCCTGTGCCCCTTGGGTCATCCTCTCCCCTGTTTTCCATCCCTGGCTGCCTCTGATCTGCTTTTTTTTTGTCCCGTAGGTTTGCCATTTCTACAGAGTCTTATAAACGAAATCATATGGTATATAGCAGAGGGAGTCAGTATAATGCACTCTCACTTAGCACCGTGTGTTCAAGAATCTTCCATGTTGCTTCATATATTAGGAGTTCACTCCTTTTTCCTGCTGAGTTTTCCATTCTGTGGAAATACCAGTTTCAATATTCGTTCACCACTTGAAGGATATTTGGGTTGTTTTCAATTTGGGGCAGTTTCAAATAAAGCTCAATTTCAATAAAGCTCAGTGGCATGCACATGTTTATGTGAATGTTTGACTTTATAGGAAACAGCCAGCCTGTGTTCCAGAATGGCTGTACCATCTTGCATTCTCATTGGCAGTGTATGGGAGTTCCAGTTCTCTGAATGCTCACCAGCATTTAATATTGTCCTTTACATTTTTCTTCCTCCACTCTGATAGGTATGTAGTGGTATCTCATTGTGGTTTTAATTTTCATTTGTCTAATGATTAATGACATAAGTATCTTTTCATCTACTTGTTTGTAATCCCCTTATCTTTTTGGCTCACATATCTTTTTTAAGTATTTTGTACATTTCTGTATTCTTGTTTTTTTTTTTTTTTTGAGAGTTCTTGTATATTCTGGATACATCCTTTTTCAGGTATGCAGTTTGCAAGGATTTTCTCCCAGTCTGTGATTCTCCCCATTTTTTCCTCGCTCCCTCTCTCACACTCACTTTCTCTTTTAAATCACAAGACTAAGTACATTTATGAAAACAGAACCAAGACTAAATATATAATTAAAAAAATCAGAGACCACCAATCTGTTGTCATTCAAAGAATGGTTCCAGAAGACTGCTTCTTCTTAAGATTTGTTGGGAATCTTGATGGCCTAAGTTTCATAATTTCTTTTTTTTTAAGTTGTAGTAAAATACATAATTTTTACCATCTTAATCTTTGTAAAGTGTGTGGTACAGTAGCATTAAGTACATTCACATTACTGTGCAACCAATCTCTAGAACCCTTTCCATCTTTCAAAAGTGAAATTCTGTGTCCATTAAATGAAGCTCCCCAGTGCCTGTCAACCACCATTCTACTTTCTCTCCTTATGAATTTGACTGCTCATTAAGTGGAATTGTACAGTATTTATCCTTTGGTAACTGGCTTATTTCACTTAGTATAAGGCTCCCAAGTTTCATCTATCTTGTAGAATGTAGCAGACTTTCCTTCCTTTTCAAGGCTGAATAATATTCCATGTACGTGCAAAGACCACATTTTATTTATCCTTTCTTCTGGGCATGGATGTGTGCGTTGCTTCCACTTTTTGTCTGTTGTAAATAATGCTACTGTAAAATTGGGTTTAAAACTATTTCTTTGGGACCCTGCTTTCAGTTCTTTTGGGTTCTTTTCATTCTGTTGACAGTGCTTTTTGAGGGACAGGAGTTCTTAATTTTGATTTAAAAATTTATCAATTTTTATTTTTTGGTATCTTGTTGCTCGGTTTTTTTGATGTTGAGTTGTAGGAGCTGTTTGTATATTTTGAATATCAGCTCCTTATCAGTCATATCATTTGCAAATATTTTCTCCCATCTAGTATGTTGTTTTCATTTTGTTGATACATTCCTTTGCTGTGCAAAAGCTTTTAAGTTTAATTAGGTCCCATTTGTTTATTTTTATTTTTGTTTCGTTTGCCTTAGGAGACAGATCCAAAGCAAGATTGCTACGATTTATATCAGAGTGTTCTGACTGTGCTTTCTTCTAGGAATTTAATGATTTCTAGTCTTACATTTAGGTCTTTAATCCATTTTGAGTTAATTTTTTATATAGTGTGAGAAAATGTTCTAATTTCATTATTTTATATGTCCCTGTCCAGTTTTCTCAGCATCATTTATTGAAGAGACTATCTTTTCTTTGTTGTATATTCTCGCCTCCTTTGCTGTAGATTAATGACCATAAGTATGTGGGTTTATTTCAGAGCTCTCTATTTTATTCCATTGATCTATGTGTTTTTGTGCCAGTACCAAATACTGTTTTGATTACTTAACTTTGTAGTATAGTCTGAAGTCAGGAAGCTGATACTTTCAACTCTGTTTTTCTTTCTCAAGATTGTTTTGACTGTTTGGATTTGTGTTTATGTACAAATGGACAGGGAGGCCTGGCGTGCTGCAATTCATGGGGTCGCAAAGAATCAGACATGACTGAGCGACTGAACTGAACTGAACAAATTTAAAAATCATTTCTTCTAGTTCTGTGACGAATGCCATTGGTATTTTGATAGGGATTGCACTGAATCTGCAGATTGCCTTGGGTAGCAGGGTCATTTTAACATTATTAATTTTTCCAATCCATGAACACTCTGTATTTTTCCATCTGTTTGTGTCTTCATCAGGTTTTCTGAGTACAGGTCTTATACCTCTTTAGGTAGGTTTATTTCTAGGTATTTTATTCTTTTTGATACAATTGTTCTCTTCATTTCTCTTTCTCATAGTTCATTGCGTTAGAAATGTTTTGAGATAGGCTTGACAGGACATGTCTTTGGATGTGGAACTTAGGAGGAATTGGGGTGACTGTGAATTTTGGCTCAGGTGACTGGTTGGATGAGGGTGCTGCCTTCTTAGATGGGGTACCCTTAGAGAGAACAACTTGGAATTTTTGAGTTATGTTTTGGAAGTCCTCTAAGATCATTTGGCAAGGGGAGAGCTAGACATTTGTGTCTAAAGTTCAGGGCAGAGGTGAGGGCTAGAGATACACATTTTACAAGTCACTGGTAGTAGAAACAGACAGGTAAGCTGATGCTTGGAGTGCTGTGTGCTGAATGCAGAGGAAGACGTGTGCGTACAGCGGCAGAGCCCTGCGGCAGGAGTACAGGGTGGAGCAGAGAAAGGCCCAGAGGAGATCAAGTCAGGGGGTCTTAACAGAGGAGTAGGAGTTTGCCGAGAGAGGATCTTCGGAGTGGAATTTCAGGGGAAGGATCAGATTGTGCACAGGCTTTGGAACATGAAGTGGAGGGTGTTCAGGAAAATTCAGAGTTTGAAGCAGTCAGAGAGAAGGTGCCTGGATAGGAATGTGAGTGGGGAGTCTGGAAGAAGGGAAGGCCAGTGCCCGAAAGAACTTTACATAGAGCAATTTGGCCTTTCTTGTGTAGATATCGGGGAAATGAACCACAAACTTTCTGTGTGTGGTGGGGGGAGAGGATCATCCCATCCTCCCTCAGATGTTTGTTCGAAGTAAAGGACCAGGGCCACGGTGTGAATTAGAGGCCATGAGACAGGAAGCAGGAAGGTCAGTGAGGGGGCGCATGTTCACTGTGAGATGCTGAGTGTCTGAACTTGGCAACAGCTGGAGGGATGGAGAGTCAGGGGTCATGGTGTGACCTTCAGGATGAGCTCCTTTTACTCCTGGTCTCCCCTCCCTCGGTCCCACCAGCAAGGCTGCCCTTCCAGTGTGCTTGTCCCCAGGGATCCCTTGATTAGATCAAGCCCCACAATTGAGGTGAGTCTCTTTGTGCTTCAGCCTCCCCCAGACCTGACATGCAGTTGGTATCAAGACACCTGCCCAGGTTTGGAGGCCAGTGGGGTCCAGACACTTCAGGGAACTGGCATCAGGTCTGAGCCTTCATCTGTCTGCCTAATCAGACCCTGTCTGTCCTGACAGGAATATAGATTCGATGCTCCTTTTTCACTCTGTCTGAAATAGCTCCGTAATAACGGCAAGAGTTAGAGAGGCATTTTTATTGATTAAACAATCGAAGCGATTTGTCTTTACAAAACTGAAAATATAGAGGTGTCTCTTTCTCCCTCTGTATACATTACACATGCTTATTTATTGGAGGCAACAGTCTCTGCTTGTAATCAAGCTGATGTTTATGATGGCGCTGCTTTATAATGCCAGGCTGGGATGATATAATGGGAATTGGACTGAAAATAAGCCTAATGTAACGACACTGGCAATCAGGGGTGAGAGGCCCTGGGGGACGGTGGCGGGCTGGGAGGGGGTAGCTGGAGGGAGCCAACTGTGCAGCCATTTTGATATGGAAAAAGGATTCTTAGGATGTCACTTATAATTCTGATCATGTAGGGAAAAGAGCCGGGGCTTTGCATGGCTCAAGGTTTGAATCCTCGCTTTCTTCCATTTATTGCCTATGTCACCAGGGAGAAGTTACTTCAAGTCTCTGACACCCAAAAAACGGATAATGATGTCTACTGAGAAGGCAAATGTGAATTGCCTAGGGCAGGATCAGACATACATAGTTATTAATATCTTGATTGTTCCAGCACGAGGTTCTAGGGACTCCGCTAGTGGTCCAGTGGCTAAGACTGTATGCTTCCAATGAAGGGAGCCTGGGTTCAATTTGTGTTCAGGGAACTAGATTCCACATGCCACAGCTTAGAAGTTCACATGGTGCAACTTAAGAGTTTGCTTGCCAAAACTAAAAATGCTGCATGCTGTAACTAGACCTGGCATAGGTAAAGAAATAAATACTAAAAAAAAAAAAAAAAAAAATGGTGTTCTAGGTAGGAATGGGTGTACTTTGGAGAAGACGATGGCACCCCACTCCAGTACTCTTGCCTGGAAAATCCCATGGACAGAGGAGCCTGGTAGGCTGCGATCCATGGGGTCGCGAAGAGTCAGACATGACTGAGCAATTTCCCTTTCACTTTTCACTTTCATGCATTGGAGAAGGAAATGGCAGCCCACGCCAGCGTTCTTACCTGGAGAATCCCAGGGACGGGGGACCCTGGTGGGCTGCTGTCTATGGGGTCACACAGAGTCGGACACGACTGAAGTGACTTAGCAGCAGCAGCAGCAAGGAGCTTGGACTGGGAACTAGTAAAGGGAGCAAGTCAAGAGCTCTTCAGGACTGACTCTCAGGCTGTACCCATTCATCCCAGACACTGTTTGCAAGTGTCAGGGAGCAGATTTGGCACCCCTGATTGTCTCTTTGGCACACAGACTCATTTAGGCTGAATGTTTCTAAGGCGCCAAAGACTGAGGTGAAACCTCTGATCTTTCCCCAACTGCCTAAAAGAATGTAGATGTAAGACTTGTTCCAGGACAGGAGCCGTTAGCATAGCTCACAGTAGTCTGAGCTGGAGAGGAGACAGACGGAAACGCAGCACAGTCTGTTGGTTAAAATTCCTCTCTGTGTCCTACGGTCTCTGCCAAACATTTCCCCAACACTGACTCTTCCAAGTCTCAGTGAATTACTTTCCTTCCCTTTGCAGTCCCAAACCGCTACCCCCAACATCCTCTTTTATCTTTATCTATTTATTACTTATTTATTTAACAGAGTAGATTTTTTAAAAGGTATTTATTTATTTAATTTATTTACTTGATTGCACATGTGGGATCTAGTTCTCCATCCAGGGATCAAACATGGGCCCCCTGCACTGGGAGTGTGAAGAGTTAGCTACGTGACCACCAGAGAAGTCCTCTCTTTTGTTTTTAGCTGGAGACAGCATTTAAAGGGAGGGTTTCAGCCATTTTGACGAGTTTTTCAGTTTTTCTGGGTCCCTCCTACGTTTATATGTTATTAAACTTTTGTTAGATTTTCTCCTATTAATCTGTCACAAGTCAGTTTAATTCTTAGACCAACCAGATAAAAGCTAGGAGAGAAGAAGAAAACGTCTTCTCCCGAGGCTGACTGGGCTGTGGCTCAGATGGGCAGGTATCCTAGAGTTGTAGTGTCTCAGGCCTGCTGGATTACCTGGCCAGGTACCTGGAAGTCTTCACAGGGAGGGAGCAGGCACAGTAGTCATGTATGGATGTGAGAACTGGGCCACAAAGAAGGCTGAGTCCCGAAGAATTGATGCTTTCAAATTGTGGTACTGGAGAAGACTCTTGAGAGTCCCTTGAACAGCAAGGAGATCCAACCAGTTCATCCTAAAGGAAATCAACCCTGAATATTCATTGGAAGGACTGATGCTGAAGCTGAAACTCCAATACTTTGGCTACCTGATGTGAAGAACTGACTCATTGGAAAAGACCCTGATGCTGGGAAAGATTGAGGGCAGGAAGAGAAGGGGACGACAGAGGATGAGATGGTTGGATGGCATCATTGACTCAATGGGCGTGACTTTAAACAAACTCCAGGAGATACTGAAGGACAGGGAAGCCTGGTGTATTGCATCCGTGGAGTCACAAAGAGTCAGACACGACTGGGCAACTGAACGACAACAGGGCACCAGAAGACCGCTGAGCTGCCTTTTGAATCAAGAGGAGGAGCTCAGCCTTGTGGGACAAGGTTGCCTCTCAGAGCTACTTGCTGCGTTACTGAGATCTTTCTAACTCCAAACTGATAACGGTGTGATTGTTCCAGCCCTGCAGGGCTCAATGTGAAAACCGACATCAGTTTCTGAGGGGATTTGCCATACTGTGTCAGTTTTTTAATATTATGGGCCTGGATTATGAGCTGTGGTGGACTCAGGAGGGTGGGCAGTCTGCAGTGAGCCAAACACAGAAGTCCAGAGTTCCTGTCTCTGCTGATGTGTGACTGGACTTGGCCTGCTCTGGAGGATACCAGGGACTGGAGGGAGGTGAAATAGCTTAAGGTGGGGGTGCTGGGCATGCCTCTGGTCCTCAGCTTTCTCAGCGCCTGGATTTGGGGTCAGCTAGGGCAGAAGCTCCTTGGAGTGTAGTGTTCTTGGTGTTGGAGTATTAGGGTGAGGTGATCACCCTGCCAGTCAACTCCCTTTCTTACTGCCTGGCAACTAATGAACACACACACATCTGGCACTTACTGTGTGCAAGCATAGGGTTTCTGGGAGGTGGAGGCAGCAGATATAAAGTCTTTACTGGCTAATCTAGGTTTTCAGAGGGCAGGAGAACTACTATGAATGAGACTGGTTGAGAAACCCTTATAGCAGAATTGGGGTTTGCAGGAGGATTCAGTTGGGCCCGGCGGCCCGGGAGGCATTCTGGGAGGTGAAGTGATGTAAGCTAAGGGCAAAGCGTTTGGAATAACGAGTGGAAGAGTTTGATGTCAGGAGTTAGTGTAGGACTGTTGCTGTTGTTCAGTTGCTCAGTCGTCTCTGAGTCTTTGCAACCCCATGGACTGCAGTACCCCAGGCTTCCCTGTCCTTCAGTGTCTCCCCGAGTTTGCTCAGACTCACGTCCATTGACTCAGTGATGCCTTCCAACCACCTCATCTTCTGTCACCCTCTTCTTCTCCTGCCTAAGTCTTTCCCAGCATCAGAGTCTTTTCCAATGAATCAATTCTTCAAATCAGGTGGCCAAAGTATTGGAGCTTCAGCATCAGTCCTTCCAATGAATATTCAGGGCTGATTTCCTTTAGGATTGACTGGTTTGATCTCCTTGCTATTCAAAGGACTCTCAAGAGTCTTCTGCAGAACTACAGTTCGAAAGCGTCAGTTCTTCAGCACTCAGTCTTCTTTATGGTCCAACTCTCACATTCGTACATGACTACAGGAAAGACCATAGCTTTGGCTGTACGGACCTTTGTTCGGAAAGTGTAGGATAGGGTTCTTAACATTTCAAGTCAGGTATTTCTTTGCTGTGGTGGCTGTCTGGGCATTGTAGGATCTTTAGCAGTATTCCTGGTCTCTACCCACTGGACACCAGCAGCATCCCCTCCAGTCCCTGAGTTGTGACAACCAAACATGCCTCTAGACTCACCAAACATCTGGAAGCAAAGTCACTCCCACTGAGCACCACTGGCTGGCATAGGGGGTGGTCAGAGATTATGGTGGAAAGGTTGGCCGGGCCAAGTCTGAAAGGGCTGTGGGTTTTATGTTAAGAAAACTGGGACTACAACTCAACAACAAAAAATCAAATTACCCGACGAAGAAATGGGCAATAGACATTCCTCCAAATATGTACAAAGTGCCAATAAGCATATGAAAAGATGCTTGATGTCATTAATCATAGAGAAATGCAAATCAAAGCCACCATGAGATACCACCTCACACCCATTAGGATGGCTGCTGTCAAAAAATAGAAACAACAAGTGTTGGCAGGCATACGAAGTTGGAATCCTTGTGCACTGGTGGTGGGGATGTAAAATGGTACAGCCGCCGTGGAAAACTATGGCAGTTCTTCAAAAAATTAAAAATAGAACTACCATATGATCCAGAAATCCCACTTCTGGGTATATATCCAGAAAGAATTGCAAGCAGGGTCTGAAGAGATATTCACATGCCCATGTTCACAGCAGCATTGTTCACAATAGCCAAGAGGCGGAGGCAATCCAAATGTCTCTTGATGGATGACTGGATAAACAAAATATGGTGTATAGTATGTATGATGGAGTACCATTCAGCCTTAGAAAAGAAGGAAATGTTGTCATATGCTACAACATAAATGAACCTTGAGGACATTAAGCTAAGTGAAATATTGAAGAGTAAGTTTTACTTGTAAACTTCCAAGTAAACACTGTAAGTTTATTGAAAAGTAAACATTGTATGATTCCACTTATATAAGGTATACAGTCAAGTTCATAGATACAGCAAGTAGAATGATGTTGTCAGGGCCTGGGGAGAGGTGGGGTGAAAGAGAATTCTTTAAGGAGTATAGTTTCAGCTTTGCAAGATGAAAAAGAGTTAGGACTTCATTCTGGAAATAAGGAGGCGCCTTCTATAAACAGATGATTCAGAGAAGCTATGGTATCAGCAAACTCTCACAAGGAGCTTTGCAGTAAACCATACATAACTTAAAATTTAGCATTTTCCAGTTTGACAATTTTTAAGTATGCTGTTTAATAGCATTAAGAAAATTCACATTGCTGTGCAGCCGCCACCAGCATCCATCTCTGGATGGGGGCTGGGGGAGGGGAGGATGGGGAATCAGTATTTCATGAATACAGACTTTCCATTTGGGAAGCTGCTTCTACTTTCTGTAAAGCTATTTCTACTTTCTCTCTCTGTGAATTTGATTACTGTAGCTACCTCATGTAAGTGTAATCATACAGTATTTGTCTATTTGTGTCTAACTTACTTCACTTAGCATAATGTCTTAAGCTCCTTCTGTCTTCATTTTAAACTTAATTTTATTTTAAAATGTTATTTATTTTTTAGCTACTCCATATTGTTTATTTTTTATTTAAGTATAGTTAATTTACATTGTTATGTTAGTTTCTGGTGTACAGCAAAGTGATTCACTTATATATAATGATATGTATTTATACATAAATTTACTCTTTTCAGATTATTTTCTATTATAGTTTGTTATAGGAGATTGAATATATTAATAGTTCAGTGTGCTATACAGTAGGTCCTTGTTGTTTATCTATAGTATTTTGTATCTGCTAAAACCAAACTCCTAATCTATCTTTCTCCTCTTTCCCCTTTGGTAACAAATAAGTTTGTTTCCTATGTCTGAGAGTGTTTCTGTTTTGTAAATAAATTCATTTGTATCATTTTTTAGATTCTACATACAAGTGATATCATATGTTTGTCTTTGACTTTACTTGTGTGATAATCTCTAGGTCCATCCATAATGCTGCAAATGCCATTATTTCATTCTTTTTTATGGTTTTATTCCTCTGTGTGTGTGTGTATGTGTGTGTGTGTATGGCACATATTCTTTATCCATTCATCTGTCGATGGACATTCACGTTGCTTTCATGTCTTGGCTATTGTAAATAGTGCTGCTATGAACATTGGAGTATATGTATTTTTTCAAATTATTGTTTTTTCTGGATGTATTCCCAGGAGTAGGATTGCTGAATCATATGGAAACTCCATTTTTAGTTTTTTGAGGAACCTTCATACTGTTCTCCATAGTAGCTGTACCAATTTATGTTCCCATCAACAGTGTAGAAGGGTTCCCTTTTCTCCACACCCTCTCCAGCATTTATTATTTGTAGACTTTATGATGGCCATTCTGACCGGTGTGAAGTGATGCCTCATTGTAGTTTTGATTTGCATTTATCTAATAATAAAAACTTATGACCAACCTAGATAGCATATTGAAAAGCAGAGACATTACTTTGCCAACAAAGGTCCGTCTAGTCAAGGCTATGGTTTTTCCTGTGGTCATGTATGGATGTGAGAGTTGGACTGTGAAGAAGGCTGAGCGCCGAAGAATTGATGCTTTTGAACTGTGGTGTTGGAGAAGACTCTTGAGAGTCCCTTGGACTGCAAGGAGATCCAGCCAGTCCATTCTGAAGGAGATCAGCCCTGGGATTTCTTTGGAAGGAATGATGCTAAAGCTGAAACTCCAGTACTTTGGCCACCTCATGCGAAGAGTTGACTCATTGGAAAAGACTCTGATGCTGGGAGGGATTGGGGGCAGGAGGAGAAGGGGAGACAGAGGATGAGATGGCTGGATGGCATCACTGACTAGATGGATGTGAGTCTGAGTGAACTCCGGGAGTTGGTGATGAACAGGAAGGCCTGGCGTGCTGCGATTTGTGGGGTCGCAAAGAGTCGGACACGACTGAGCGACTGAACTGAACTGAACTGACTGAATAATTAACAATGTTGAACATCGTTTCATGTGCTTATTGGCCAGCAAAGAGTCGGACACGACTGAGCGACTGAACTGAACTGAACTGACTGAATAATTAACAATGTTGAACATCGTTTCATGTGCTTATTGGCCAGCTGGATGTCTTCTTTGGAAAATTTTCTGTTTAGGTCTTCTGCTTTTTTTTGATAGAGTCATTTGTTGTTGTTGTTTTTTTTTTGTTGTTGTTATTATTAAGCTGTATGAACTGTTTGTATATTTTGGAAATTAATCCCTTGTTGGTTGCATTATTTGCAAATATTTTCCCCACACGGTAGGTTGTCTTTTCATTTTGTTTATATTTCTTTTGCTATGCAAAAGCTTGTAAGGTTAATTATATCCCATTTGTTTATTTTTGCTTTTATTTCTGTTGCCTTGGGAGAATGACCTAAGAAAATATTGGTATGATTTATGTCAGAGAATGTTTTATCTATGTTCTCTTCCAGGAATTTTATGCAATCATATCTTATATTTAAATCTTTAAGTCATTTTGAGTTTGTTTTTGTATGGTGTGGGGTGTGTGTCCTAAATTCAGATTTACATGTGGCTGTCCAGCTTTCCCAGTACTACTTGCTGAAGAGACTGTCTTTTCTCCATTGTATAGTCTTGTCTCCTTGTGAAAGATTAATTGGTCACAGTTGTATGGATTTATTTCTGGACTTTGTCTTCTGTTCTGTTGATCCATATATCCGTTTTTGTACCAGGCTGTTTTGATTACTATAGCCTTATAGTATTGCCTGAAGTCTGGGAGAGTTATGCCTTCAGCTTTGTTTTTTCTAAAGATTGCTTTGGCAATTCTGGATCTTTTGTGGTCCCATATAAATGTTAGGGTTTTTTGTTGTTCCTTTTTAAAGCTAAATAATACATCACAGTGTGTGTGTGTGTGTGTGTGTGCGCGCGCGTGTGCGTCTGTGCATGCACACATACTCAGTTGCTAAGTCACGTCTGACTCTTTGTGACCCCCATGGACTGTAGCCTCCAGGCTCCTCTGTTCATGGCATTTTCCATACAAGAATACTGGAGTGGGTTGCCATTTTCTCCTCCAGGGGATCCTCCGGACCCAGAGATTAAACCTGTGTCTCCTGCATTTTCAGGCAGATTCTTTACTACTCAGCCACTGGGAAGCCCACATATATATAGATCACATTTTATTTATCCCTTCATCTGTCAGTGACCCTTGGTGATCAGGAACTTTTGCTTGGAGTGGAACTGTCTTCTCTGCCAAGGATCATAAAATCGGATACAGTGTGGAGCCCAGCTGGCTGGTGACATAAAGACACCAAGTTGAAGACAATAATTATTAAAACAGCTTGTGTTGGGCCCAAGATTGACTCCTACCTGTTATATTATCTCAGTGGTTCTCAAACTTTACCAGGTACCCATATCACCTGGAGGAGTTTTGTGAAAACAGATTGCTGGGTGCCGCTCCCCAGAGTTTCTGATTCAGTAGAGGCTTAAGAATTTGTATTTCTTGATTGAGAAACACTGCCCTAATTGTAACTCATTGCCCAGACAGGATGTGGGTGTGTAGTGCCTGGCTTCTTCCTAGAAGAGGTCAAAATCCTACCTAGGCCACCATCTAAATAGTAAAGATGGTGTAAAGTCCACGTTTCTGGGGTGGACTCAGTACTAGCCTCCCCCACATCCAGCCCTGCCCCTCATCCACAATAACAACCAT
Source organism: Cephalophus harveyi (assembly GCA_006410635.1). Lineage (NCBI taxonomy): Eukaryota > Metazoa > Chordata > Mammalia > Artiodactyla > Bovidae > Cephalophus > Cephalophus harveyi. The sequence goes on from SJYT01025905.1 coordinate 669,722, forward strand.
GCTCAGCAGGGCAGAGTGTTTGTTTATTTTAATATATATTTAAAAGGTATTGATGGCCAAAAAGGCCGGAGGGAGGCGCACACAACCTGGTTGGTGGTTGGCATTTCCACATGTAAAGCCTTCTCTCTCCATCATTCCAAGAGACCAGAGCAGGAAAGGGCCTCAAAGGACATTCTGCCCAAACCCCTGAGGCCTGAGAGGGAGGTAAGGGTTGTAGGGTTGTGGCAAAGGAGGGGCAGAGTCAGCTCTGGACTCTGCTGTTTCTAACTGATGTCTCCTGCCCATTCAAGGACATAACCTATCTCGAAGGTCAAGGTCTGGGTCTGGGAGGTCTCAATGCTTTTTTTTTTTTAATCCATGAAGCATTAATTCCCATTGGTTTCTTCTTTCTCCGCAGTGTTTCAGCCCCTCCCCAGCACTGCCATTTACCCCTTCCTCTGCTTCCTTTCAGCTTGGCCCTCCCTGTACCCCGATTTCTCAGTTGATCGTGCCTGGGCAGCACATTTCCTCATAGCCTCAGGCTTTGTCCTCCCCAGAGAAATAGAATGAAATCGGCAATTCTGCTCTGCTACCCAGAACAAGCCCTTGGCCACGCATATCAGCCTGGTGGCCTGATATGGGCGGCTGCGGATGAATCTTTAGTGATGAGTCCTTGCTCCCTGATGTCCAAGTGTCCCTTTCTCCTGGCCTGCCACCTCCCTCATGCTGTATTTCTAGGCTGCATACAGTGCCTGGCATGTAATTGGCATTTAGTTCAATTGTACACTTAGTCAGGGGAATGCACGGATACCGTTTACTCACTTCCTGATCTGGACTCGGGCCACTTCTGAGGAACCCCAGGGCTGACGCAAGGGAGGCTCAGTGACTCAGGTCAGTGGGATCTGATAGCCTTTTGGTGGCAGCCTCTGCAACAGGGTCCCCTCACCCCAGACCCCACATAGCCTTTGTGGAGTACCTACTGAAGCCAGCAGCATGCTGAGTGATTTACCCATGGTGTTGGTTCTCCCAGCAATCCCTGGGTTTGGTCCCACTATCTCTCTCTTTTAAAGGTAGGTTAAATGAAGATGTCGTGAAGTTAAAGATGATGTAACGTAATTAATCCTCAGCTCCCTCCCTTCCCTGGATTTCTATAGGCTGACCCTAACTTAAGGCCAAGAGACACAGTTGTGATGGATGTTGTTCAGTGGTTAACTCACAGGAGACCTGCCTTCTTAACCTGCTTCCTTCTTGACTGGAGGGGTGAAACTGAGGCCAGTCACCATACCGGGAGGTCGGCCTCATCTGTCTCTCTTCCTCCCAAGCCTGCAGCTGAACTTTGACTCTGGCAGATGGTCCTGAGTCTGGCAGTGCCACTAGCCAGTAGGGGAGCTACTGCTTTGGGAGGCACCATCCATCCACAGTCACTTTCTCTGTATATAACTTGATCACCTTCTCTCACCCTACCTCTTGTTATCTGCTCATTGTAGCCATAGTGCTAATCATGTCAGGAGTTTAACTTGGAAGTGTGTTGGTGGGGTTCCCTGTGGATGCGCTCAGTGTATGCCCTGGCCCCCTCTGCCTCCTCCCCCTCCTGCCTCTTTTCTCCTCCTTCTTCTTGGAGGTTCTGCTGCTCAGGACTATCACAAAAGCTTTCTTCTCTCCCTGTCTTTGTCCCAGGTGGCTCTGGTATTCGTTTGCCTCTGGATGGATGCTCATAACCATTTCGAGTGTAAGTCAATCGCTGTTGCTTCCATTGTGATAAGTTGCAGACTGTCTGTTGCAGGCCTGCTCTGTCAGCATCCCCACTTCCCCTCTGTATTCGCATCGGCCTGGGAGCTCTTGTTTCCATCAAATGAGTCAGGGGAGAGATCTTGGAAGAGTAATTAATTTGAGCAGATGTGTGTCAATGTCCTAGGAAATAAAAGATGTCAGTACAAGCCACCTGTGCTTGCTGTGGCCACAGAGCTGCAGAATGCAGGTGGGCCTCTCCTTAGGAAAACCTCCAGGTCCAGGCTATTTGCATTTCAAAAGTCACTTGACAGAAGGATTTGCTGCACGAGATCCCTTAAAACTGGAGCTCCTTTGGTTTATTTAAGTCATTTACAGGCCATTAAGTACTTGACAGAGGGACTTTAGGGACGGGAAAACTTTATGTTCAAGTTTAAGAACCAGTGCCAATTACAGATGGCTCAGAAATGAAGATTAAGCATCCCAGAAATTGTATGTAAAGCCATTGGGGAAGTGCAGCCTGACTCATCAAAAACAGGACCCCACACACCCCTTCAGAGATGCTTGCCAGGGACCCATATAGAAAGGTACCTGTTTTTCTATAGTGATGAGCCCTGACATGGGAACTAGGATTTCTGCACTGTTTTCCTGATTGATCCCTGTTCTCCTCAGCCCTGTGTTCCCTTAGGCTGGGTGGAGATTGCCTAACTGAAAATCGGAGTCCCAGTCAATGGCCTTTTAAGGTTTTTTATTGTCTGATGTTTCTCTAGTAGACTCCCTTTTCACTCCCCAGGGCTCCTGTTTCTTCCCTTTTCTGACTTCAGTTCTCCACCTTACCTCCCACACCGTACTCTGAGCTCTGCATCTCACTGCAGACTTCACGGAAGTGACAGAGGAGACGGAGATGGAGGCATCTGTGTGGGGCCGCCTCATCTCCGTCCAGCCGCCAGATCTGTGAGCCCATCGCAGCCGGGCTTGGCTTCCTCCCTCCTGAAACTCCGAGGCACAGTCCTTCCACCTGTGCTCCGGCTCTCAGCCTCTCACCTTCTCAAGGACCTCACCTGGGATCTTTCCCAGCAGTGTCCAACCTGCTCTCTTACCTGTCATCTTTGACAAAGCCACAAGCTGCCTGCAATTGTACCTTCTCTTTCAGCTCCTGCTCCATCTCTGCTCTCTTTCACAGCCAAACAGCTCAGAAGGATTGTCGGTGCACACCGCCTCCACTTCTCCAACTCCCCGTCACCCTTCTGCCCGCTTCAATCTGCCATCCGTCCCCACCAGGCCACTTTACAACTTGGGGAGGTTACCGGTAGCTTCCGTATAGCCTCCTCCTGCCCTGCTGATGCTTTACTGTCTTCATCTTGGCTTCTCAACAGCATTCCACACCCTCTCCTTCTCAAGACACTTTTTCTGGGCTCCCGACGCTGGGCTCCTCTGGCCCTACTCCGTCCCTTTCTGTTTGTTCCTCCTTTTCTCTTGCCTAAATATCGAATGTCCTGACTCTTGGTCCTCAGCTTGCATCTCCATCTACACACCCTTGCTAGGTGTTACCAAGCTTAAATGCCGTCTCTGTAGTGATAACTTCCAGATTCCTCTCTCGAGGTCTGGTCTTGGGATTCTGTCTCCTTGAATTTTTCGTTTGAATGTGCTACAGATACCCCAAACATGTGAAAGGAAACTAGACACTTTATTTCATTTATCTGTGGCTGTCTTCGTTGTTGTGTGTGGGCTTCTGCTTGCAGCGGCTTCTCTTGTTGCAGAGCATGGGCTTGGCACACAGGCTCAGTTACTTACAGCTCATGGGCTCTGGAGTGCAGGCTCTATGACTGTGGCCCATGTGGCATGTGGGACCTTCCTGGACCAGGGATCAAATCCGTGTTCCTTGCATTCTTTACCACTGGAGCACCAGAGAAGTCCCAGAAACCAACCTCTTGATGTCTCTTCTCATGTCTTTTTCTCCCTAAATCTTCTCCCATTTCAGTAAATGGCACCCGTGTCCACCAGTTTGCAAGACCGGAGACATGGGAGTCCTCCCTGTTTCTTTCTCTTACCCTCTCCACCTCACTTCCCACCAGATCCTTCCAGTTTACCTCCAACATGTATCTCCAGTGTACACGCTTCTCTCCGTCTGCTCTGCCCACCCTCCCATCCACGCCACCATCATGTCCTTCCTGACCTAGAACCATAGCCCCCTAATTGGTCTCTTTACTACTATTCTTGATCCCTATTCTTCACACAGCATAGCATTTCAAAACATAAATTGTTTCGTGTTATTCCTCTGCTTAGACCCTGCAGTGGTTATTCATTATCCTTAGAATAAGGACCCTCCTTGCTGTGTCTTATAAGGCTCTGTGTGATCCAGCCCAGCCATCTAATTCCCCAGCTTCATCTTGCTTCCTCTCCTTGACCGGTCGCCCTCCTAACATCTGTTTCCTCCCATCTTCCATTGTGATAGAACCCCACTTTTGTTCAGAAAAATGATTTTTCATGAAAAAGGTGGTGACATTTTCGGGAAAGGTGAGTCCTTCTCTCTTCCACAGGAGATGACCATGATTTGTTAATCCAAGCTAATTGTGGTAATGCCATGACTCTATGTCCAGTGATTGATTGGTTTAAGGGCGGGTATGTGATTGGTTCTGTAACATGGGACTAAAGAATGTCTCCTGGCGACTTCTAGGAAAGATGCACTGCCCTCCTGGGAGAATTAGACGTGAGGGGGAGATGCCTCCAATACCCGCTTCCCACTTTTCCCATGTTGGTGGATGAGGGTGCGGTGCCTGGGTGCCATGATGGTAGACACAGCCACACACTGAGGATGGTAGATGGTGGGGGGGAGCAGGTCCTGATAGACTTGGCTGAGAGGCTGAATCTGCCCTGTAATTGACAGCATCTCCTTCAAGCAATAATACATATCTTTATGGTTCCATTTCCCTTGAAGAATGTTTTCTGTTGCTTACAACCGAACGCACCCTAACTGAAACCCTTTCTCTCACTCCACCCTCACTGGCCTTTCAACCTGTGGACGTGCCAAGCTTTTTCCTGCCCCAGGAGGTTTGCATATTCGGTTCCCTCTGTTTGGAGCATCTGTACCTGCTGTTCACTTGGCCGATGTTGTACATCCTTAAGGCTCAGATGGCTCTCACATAAAGGTTTTCTTGCATCTATTATTTCCTTGTGTCTACTTCTTATTAGTTTCATTCACAGCCCTTAGCACCTTTTGAAATAATTTCTTACGTTCACTTTTTCCTTCCTTTCTGTTAACTCCATAAGGGCAGAGATTGTATATCTTGTTCTCTACTGTGGCCTGATTGCGCATCACAGAATACAATGCATTGCAGGGAGAAGGGGCTCACTTCCTGTTTGCGGACTGGTTGCATGAATGGAGGACCAGTCTGATCATGCTCTTCCTTCCCTTATTCCCTTCTGCTTGGTGACACTTACACTTTGTACTCCAGCCATTCTGACCTATGAATGGTATTATATAAACTATATATCTGTAATATAGTTTATAATGGTATTATTATAAACCATAATACCTATTATGGTATTATAGTTTCTTGAACATTGCTTCATCTCCCTGACCTCTGGACCTTTGCATGTGCGGCTTTGTCTGCCTGGAAGAGCTCTTTCTTTTCACCCAGGCACCTCCCATGCTTCCTTAGGTCTTGGCTGGGATGCTGCGTGTCTTCCTGGACCTCCCCTCCCTGGATCATGTACCCTTAGGTCCCCGTTCACCCACCACAGCACTGACCAGTCTGTACTGTAGGTCCCACTTGTCTGACTCCCTTAGACTCTGAGCTCCTTGAGAGAATGGCTTCTTTATCACATTTTAAAGTCCTTGTATCCCTAATACTCACAGCAAGGGATAAAAAATTCCCGCCCTGACGATGGCTTCCCTTGTCGGGCTCTCCGGAGGACTCAGGGGCGGGGGGAGCATGCCGGCACAGCACCTCTCCCAGGTCCTGCCTCCCCAGGAGCGCGAGACCTTCCTGTTCCCCTTCCTTACTCGTCCGCCTTTTGGCTGCTCTTCCCACCAGGTGTTGACCTGCCCCTGCTCCCTGCCTGAGCCCAGGCTCTTCAGCTGAGCCCCGCAGTGGGCTGCGAAGTCTCACTGTACCATAAAGGCGGTTTCTGTAGCTGCTTCTTTTTAAACAACAAAAATAAAATTGCCTCTCGGTCTTACTTGGCTGCCTGAGCCGAGCGCCTTGCCAGCGTGTTTACATTAAGGCATCTGCGGGGGTCCTCCAGGTTGTGGGCTGTGTGTGTTTTGCCTGTTTAGTGCGACTCCCACTCTGTCTAATTTCCTAATACAGCTCAGCCTTCTAATTTTTTCTCCGAGGCTGTGGACGGGAAAGGGAAATTGCGACTCCAGATGAGCCCTTCTTCAGACTCTGAGATCCCCCAAAGTCAGCCTCCAGCCCAATTAGAAACCTGCCTGGCTTTTTAGGAGCCAGGGTGCCTGCCGACGGAAGATTCCTGTTCCGAGCCCTAATTGCCGCTTGATGGAATGAATAAAGACACTATGTTTTCTACATTTTACTTACAGAGCTGCTGATGCGGTGAATATTGGATGAAGCGTCTCTTTCTCAGAGAGATTAAAAACCGAGTGCCTCAGCAACAGATCGCAGCCGCTGTCTTAGCGACAGGCTTTCCCCTCGGCCCTGAGAGCCCCTGTTTGAGCAAGTCTAGGGAGTCAGGGTGGAGAAGGCAATGGCACCCCACTCCAGTACTCTTGCCTGGAAAATCCCATGGACGGAGGAGCCTGGTGGGCTGCAGTCCATGGGGTCGCTGAGTCGGACACGACTGAGCGGCTTCACTTTCACTTTTCACTTTCATGCATTGGAGAAGGAAATGGCAACCCACTCCAGTGTTCTTGCCTGGAGAATCCCAGGGACGGGGGAGCCTGGTGGGCTACCGTCTATGGGGTCACACAGAGTCGGACACGACTGAAGTGACTTAGCAGCAGCAGCAGCAGCAGGGAGTCAGGGAGAGCAGCTTCCTGTGCTGTCCGCTCCTCTGAACTCAAGGTGGAAGCCGCCGGGACCATCTATTCTGGCTGAGTAAAAGCGAGAGAAGTACTTTTTGAGTGGTGGTTTTCCCGGACAGTCTCTCATTTCCTTCCCCACAATGACCTCACGCCTATGGTTTCCTTTGTGCAGATGCGGAAACTGGGGCTAAAAGACAGGTGGCATCTTGCCGAGGTCTCACACAGGTAGCAGGGAGCAGAGCAGTGGTTTGGCTTCAGGGTTCTGATGCTGAAGTGGTCTTTCCCCCTTGGCCTGGGATGCTTTCCTGCTGGGTCCAGTTAACCCAACCCCCGAGGAGCTGCCAGTTCTTTTCCTTGAGAGTGAATGGCAGGGAGAGTGTAGCAGGTAACTGCTGCTGCATAACAAACTTCCCCCCAGCTTAGTGGCTTAACAAACTTTTCTGTTTTTCTTGGCTCCATGTTAGCTAAATGGTTCCTAGGGTCTGGGACTAGAAGGTCTGGAATGGCCTGTGTCAATATCAGCTGGGGTGAGACCCAGATGGTCTTATTTTCCAGGAGGCTAGCCCCAGCTTGGCCTCTTCTTTCATGTATTTCGTATGTAGCTGTAACCATGCATATGGATGTAGGTTCATCTTTGGAAGTAATAATGCCGATCTGAACCTCGTTTATCTTTACTTGCTCCTGTGGTAGTGGAAAGTTGCTGGCAGCAGAAGAGGGAAGCCCTAAGCTACAAGCACTTTTGGAGCCTCTGTTAGTTCATGTCTTCTAGCGACCAATTGGACAAGGAAGCCGCATGTCCAAGTCCAGATTCAAGGAGTGAAGAGTAGACTCCGACTTTTGATGGGAGGGGCTGGGAAGCCCCATTAGAGTGGGCCTCATCCTGAGATGGGAAGCTTTTGTGGTCATTTTGCTCTCCCACAAAGGGTCATGTTCTTCAAAAGGCCATTGCATGATTCCTGGTCCAGTCATTTAGGGGCTGGAGAGGGGACTTATTGATCCGCTACATCTGGACAGGATGTCACCATGGCTGTTTCCAGACAGATGTTTCATTTTTTGTCGCTACATTGTTTTTAACATGCAGAGGATGAGAAAACAAAACCTCCCTTTGGTAATTTATCCACGTTCTCATAACCAGCCATTATCTTTTGTTATCTTTATGTCTTTGGACCAGATGCTTCAGCTTGCCTGGGAGCGCATATCTGGACGTGTTGGTTGGGACCATCCTGCCTCCATGGCTCATAGCTGCAGGATGGAGGAGGCGGCAGCTCTGTGCCCCTGCCTCATCCCTTCTCTAGGGCTCTCAGCATGCTCTGCTTTCTCCATCTGAACTTTCCATGGTTTTCCCCCCATGATCTGGGAAATGCAGACCAGAGGATTTTAGGCTCTTTGAAGGAGGGAGAGGTTCAGAGGAATCCATTTTGTGATTGAGTCTCTTATATACCCTGACAGCTTTATCTCAGATTCTGTTTTCCCAGCCCCCTAGCCTCTTTCCTGTGCTTCCAAGGCCATGATGACCTGTTTTCTGGGTAGAAACTGCTTTAATCAGAGGTTTGTGGGAACCAGTTTCAAGGTAGCCTGCCTCAGGTATTATTAGGCCCTCAGGTCTCAATTCAAGGTTTCCCTATAACCTTCCAACAGGAAAAGAACAAGGCTGCAGGAGGTGAAAACACCATGGGCTTTTCCCCAGCTCAGCCTCTCGGATGAATCCCTCTGGGAATTCTGTACATAGCTGGGCCCCCAAGGCCTGGGACCCAAATGTGAAAGGCCTCTGGTGCCCCTTGCAGCCAGGACTGGTTACAATTATTGGCTGATTTTGGTCTCAGTCTTTTCTGCAGTGGCTTGAATACCCAGCACAGGGCCTGGCACAGGAGGAAAGCTCCAGAAAGGAGCTCACCCCTGGACCACGATGCCGACGACTGAAGCCCTGTGGCAGAAGGTTCCAGAGGGGTGGTGCTGGTGGCGCTGGTTGAGGTGGAAGCGAGCTGGTTGCTCCAGTGGCCATGGTGGGAAGGAAAGAAGGGGGAGGTGAGACCCCAGCGTGGGGTCTGAAGGCCACCGCACTGAAGACGGCCTCGTCTGCCTCTGGAAGAAGGGGGTGCCCCGCGCCCTCCCCCCACGGCCAGCGGGCTTCTCCGCGCAGCTGGCTCCTTGTGCATTGTGAGCCTTTGTGTGTCCCATTACAGCCTGAGAGCTAAAGGTTCTATGAGGGTGGCTTTTCCTCTTAAAAAAAAAAACAACTTTTCTTGCAAATTAAACAAATGTCACATCAGCTTTGGTTGCTTGAATGGCAGCCTTCCAGAAGCAGCGCCTCAGGCTAAGCCCCGGGAGCTGGGTTTCTAGTCTCAGGGAGGCCCTGAGTGGGATGTCGGTCTTCATTCTGCTTCTCCTGTCGGGGCTGCAGGAGACCCCTTTGGGGAGCCCAGGGACCCCCTCCCACGAGGATGATCAGTGGTTCCAGCAGCCCACCCACTCCTCACTATTACAGGCCGCATTCAGTGTATGTACAGAAAGTGAAGTGGGAGCCGAAAGATGACGGCGTTCCTCACTTTCTCAAAGAAGTCGGGGACCCTAAAACAGACTGAGGGCTCAGGAGAGCTAGTGTAGCCCCATCACTGTGGACAAGGAGAACTTGGGGCCCAGACAGGGCAAGGGACCTGATTCAAGTCACACAGCATATTAACGGCTTTTGGTTTATTTATTTTATTTATTATTCTTTTGGTTTATTTATTATTCTTTTGGTTTATTTATTTTATTTATTATTCTTTTAAGTATCTGTTTATTTTTGTCTGTGGGTCTTAGTTTCAGCATGCGGGCTCTTCGTTGCAGTGTGTGGACTTAGTTCTCTCAGAACACGTGGGATCTTAGTTCCTAGACCAGGGATTGAACCCGCATCCCGTGCACTGGAAGGCAGATTCTTAACCACTGGACCACCAGGGAAGTCCCTGGCTTTTGGTGCAAAGGTCAAGTCCTCATGTTTAAGGGGAGGGAGCCAATATTGAGGAGGGGAAGCCTTTTTTCATTTCCTGGTGATTTGCAAGCAGCTTGTCTCTTAATTGATTGTATGTGGTGGGGTTTTTTATTTCTTGGGTTTTTTTTTTTTTTTTGTATTTTTTTTTGTAGCTGCTGGAATCACTCCCAGAAGTAAAGGGGCTGAGATGAGCAAAATAAATAAGGAATAAACAGGCTCAACATGTGGGGGAAGTGAAAGTAAAAAAGCAACTGTGAGTTTGGGGTAAAACTGACTCAGAACTGAATGGGAGCAACTCTGAAACCAAAGTTAATGAGATGGAAAAAGAGCAGCAAACACGATAAGCAGCCGGAGCGTGTTTCTGTGTTTTGTTTTTCCTGGAACAATGGAGCTCAGGGCTTGCCAGTCTCTTTAAGTGAGGAGCCTGGGCTGGGCTTGGCATGTCCCCCAGCTCTGGCAGGCGTGAAGGACTGAAAGGGAGCTCTCACCTTCTGGGCCCTTGATCTGGGCCTTTGATTTTGCTGGGGTCTGCTCACCAGCTCAGTCACCAGCCAGGTACCCTGGGGCCGTCCTCTGTCTGCTCTCATCCTTCCCTTTCATCCTAAGGCTCCTTAAATTTCCAGCTTGCTCCACTTACGGTATTGATCGGGAGCCCCTGGGGACCAGCTGCACTCGGATGGACCCCTCCTGTTCCTTTGTTACCTTTGACAAGCCCTGGACCTCCCGGGTCTCTTTTCTCTGAAATGATGAGAATGCTGACAACATTCTTTTGCTATTCTCGACCGATGAGAATTTTTGCTTCCTAAGGCCAGTCTCCATTTAGTGGATAAAATAGAAACCAATAGGAATTGATTACCACCCCACAGGCTCCTCTCAGGCCTGGCAGCCCTGTCCAAGAACGGCTCTGTCATTTCAGGGAATGGTTAGATGGTCCTGCTGGTAGCTGCCTAAAGAGGGAGTAGGGAGCTAGCTTGGCATCTTCTAGACTTTCTCTCAGGCTGGCGTCATCACAGCCCTTGGTGGGGCAGGTGTTGGTAGCCCATTTTGTGGATGAGAAAATAAAGGCCCAGAGATGTGAAGGAGCATGCTTGCATCTTGGCAGAAGTAGGCTTGAACATAGAACTGTCTGAACCCAAGGCCCATTGTCCCTGTTGAAAACTGGGTTAGGTGTGAAGAGCTCTATCTTGGTTTTCGCAAGTACCTTGTTAATGCTAAAAAATACTAGTAGCTGGGGGCTTCCCTAGTGGTCCAGTGGTTAAGACTTAAGCTTCCAGTGCAGGGCATGCAGGTTTGATCCCTGGAGCTGAGATTCCACATGCCTGACGGCCAAAAAAACAAAACATGAAACCAAAACATGAAGCAATATTGTAACAAAATTAATAAAGACTTTAAAAAGGGTCCACATTAAAAAAAAATCTTTAAAAACAATAAAATAAAATATTAGTATCCTGTTCGGTGTTCACTGTGTTCAGTGGCAGCTCTTTTGGCAGAGGTCGGATGGCAGGGAGAAGGGGGACAAGGGCTGAGGAGTGCCTTTCGATGGGGAATCACCAGAGCTAAGGTCACAGATGGGCGGATTGTGTCTCGCTGGCAGACAGGCTCTGTTTATGCAGAGATGCTCTTGCTCTGGGGCTTCCCAGGTGGCTCAGCTGTAAAGAACCCACCTGCCAATGCAAGAGATGAAAAAGACGTGGGTTCGATTCCTGGGTCGGGAAGATCTGAAGTAGGAGATGGCAACCCACTCTAGTATTCTTGCCTGGAGAATCCCCATGGACAGGGGAGCCTGGTGGGGCTACAGTCCTTGGGCCTGCAAAGAGTTGGACAAAACTGAGCAACTGAACATGAGTCAGACAGTGTGGGCACTGTTCAGGAAGAGCTGACTGTCCTCCTGAGGTGGGTTTCAGAGTGGGGCTGGGTTAAGCTCAGGCAGGTTTACACCCAGATCTGGCAGGAGAGGCTCATTGTCATCACCAGGCAGAGAGACCTGTAACCTGCAGACAAGTGAGGATGCAGGAGGATTTCAAAGGGAAATAGCTAATGCATGGGGAGGGGTGGCAATAAGCAAAAAGAACTCCCATCCAAGGAAGGGGCGCCAGACCCTGTGAACCCTAACATCTGAGCTGAAGAGAGCATGGCCAGGATGCAGAGGAGCGGTTCTGAGGTCCACATTAGTGGCCCCCAATTCTGTCTCATTGTCAGAATCAGCCAGGGAGCTTTAATAAGAAAAAATAATAGTTATGGTCAATCCCTGGCAGTGGTTTAGTTAAGTCGTGTCCAACTCTTTGCAGTCCCATGGACTGTAGCCCACCAGGCTCCTCTGTCCATGGGATTCTCCAGGCAAGAATACTGGAGTGGGTCGCCATTCCCTTCTCCAGGGAATCTTCCCTCCCCAGGGATCGAACCTGTGTCTCCTGTGTTGCAAGCAGTCTCCTGCATTACAGGTGGATTCTTTACTGACTGAGACACCAGGGAAGCCAGTCCCTACTGCTAGACTTTATTGGGATGGCTAGTGATACTGATGACCAACCAAGGGCGGGGGTACCTGGCTTAGTTCAGTTCAGTTCAGTCGCTCAGTTGTGTCCGACTCTTTGCGACCCCATGAATCGCAGCACGCCAGGCCTCCCTGTTCATTACCCTCTCTCGGAGTTCACTCAGACTCACGTCCATCGAGTCTGTGATGCATTTCAGAATTTTCCACAGTTTATTGTGATCCACACAGTCAAAGGCTTTGGCATAGTCAATAAAGCAGAAGTAGATGTTTTTCTGGAACTCTCTTCCTTTTTCCATGATCCAGCGGATGTTGGCAATTTGATCTCTGGTTCCTCTGCCTTTTCTAAAGCCAGCTTGAACATCAGGGAGTTCATGGTTCACGTATTGCTAAAGCCTGGCTTGGAGGATTTTGAGCATTACTTTACTAGCATGTGAGATGAGTGCAATTGTGTGGTATGTTATTCAACATCAAAATAAATACTTGAGGGAGACAAGAATCAACACTCAGGCAACAAACCTTTGAGAACTTAACGCCTGCCAGGCACTTCTGTGGCTTATATCGAGGCAGATGGGGTCCCCTATCCTCTAGGAGTGCACAGAATAGGTAATAAAATCTCTCCAAGCCTCACTTTCCTCATAAGTTCAATGGGACAAATACTGCTTTGAGTACAGGGTCTCCATGGAGTTTATGTGAAAGAGCATCGTGGAAACCAAGTTCCTAGCTTAGCATCTGGGCCATGGTAGTTTCCCGAGTTGTGTGCTCACCACGGTTCCTGATGCAGGACTTCTCTTTCAGTTCAAGAGCCATGTGAATTGAGGGTCTACACTGTGTCAGGGACGGTCCAGGCTTTGGAGGATGTTTTTGTTGTTTTGGCCATACTGTGGCACATGGGATCTTAAGTTCACCCAGCAGGGATCTAACCCATGCCCCGTACAATGGAAGCTTGGAGTCTTAACCACTAGATTGGCAGGGAAGTCCCCAGGCTTTGGAGGATGTTGGAGTGAGGGGGACCTCATTTCAGTCCTCAGATAGCTTACAGTGCAATTGGGAGACAGATGTGTTAAACCCCCAGCATTTCAGCATCTAGAATGCAAGCCCAGGCTGAGCATAGATACTTCATGCCCTGCTTTCTGTGGGTCTGGGGCCAGAGGGTAAAATGTCCAGGGAAGCTGCTTAGAGAGAATTCCAAAGGAAGTACTGGATTTTGCAGGATGAATCAAGTTCTCTAGGTGGGCACGGTGCTTGCAGGCAGCCGGGACTGGATGTGCAAACATATGGAAGGCTTGACAGAGGTGTGTTGGTGGCAGGGGCCAGGCGGGTGGGGTCTCTGGCCCTTGCCTTCCAAGGTCTCTTTTTGTTGTTGGTGGTCGCTAAGTTGTGTCTGGACTCTTGCAACCCCATGGAAGGTAGCCGGCCAGGCTCTTCTGTCCACGGGATTCCCCAGGCAAGAACACTGGAGGGGGGTTACCATTGCTTCTGCCAGGTGATCGACCCCACCCAGGGATCGAACCTGCGTCTCCTGAATCGCAGGCAGATTCTTTGCTGCTGAGCCACTGGAAAGCCCTCCAAGATCTCTAGGCCCTTCATTCTTGTCCTCTGTTTCTCTCTCTCCTCCCTCTTTTCCTCCCCGGAATGGCACGTACCAGGTGCAGACGCTTGAAAAAGTTCATCTGCTTGATGTTTGATTTATCATTCAAACCTTCGGTAACTGGTTTCTAGTCTCATAAAATATTAAATACATCCATATATCGGATATCACATTTTGATATGTTTTCACGCCTCATTTGCCACCAAAGTCAAGGACAAACTCACATTTTTCATGGCATGGGGCCCAGATTTGTCCGAGTACAGTGTTTTATTATATCCCCTCACCCCAGCCCTCCACGCAGACCCGAATTTCTCAGGGTCTTGCTTTGAGTGTCCCAACCGACAGCCCACTTGGCACTGACTGTGGCACGCCTGGGGCAGAAAGGCAGCATATATCATCCCCGAGGAGGATTGTTTGCATAGCATTGTAAACATTTGTGGAAGGGCAAGGTCTCTGCCAGACATCTTCAGATCCCTCGTGGGACAGCAGCCAAGCCAGTGCAGAGCCTGGGGGGAGAAGTTGTGAGTGCGTTCATTCTTTCTATCTGTTCTGGTTCCCATGCATTCACCTGACATTTCATGAGCATCTATTAAATGACAGGCACTGAATTAGGCTCTGGGTATGTTAAGACGGTCAGTCAGACAGAGAAGGAGAAATATCATATGACATCCCTTATAGGTGGAATCTAAAAAGAAATGATACAAATGAACTTACTTACACAATAGGAAGAGACTCACAGACTTAGAAAATGAACTCATGATTGCCAGGGGGAAGGGATAGTTAAGGATTTGGGGAAGGTCAGGTACCTACTGCTATATTTTAAATGGATGACCAACGAAAACCTATTGTGTAGCACGTGGAACTCTGTTCAATGTTATGTGCCAGCCTGGATGGGAGGGGAGTTTGGGAGAGAATGGATACATGTGTAATGTATGGCTGAGTCTCTTCACTGTTCTGTGAAACTATCACAACTTTGTTAATTGGCTATACCCCAGTACAAAATGTTTTTGGTGTTAAAAATTAAAAAGGTAGTAAACTATTGCCTCACTGTCAGAGGGGAAAGTATAGATGGCGTTCAGGGCAGTGAGTGCTACAGGTATCCAGGGAGAAGCATGTCAGAGGAGCTGTGAGCGTGGAGAGGAAGGCATGCAATTCTCCCCTGGGGGGTTGGGAGAGGATGGGACAGCAAGAAAGACTTCACAGAAGGAGGGATCCTTGCATTTAGTTTTTGGCTAAGAATAAGTGTGCAGAAGGCAGAGGGCAGGCAAGGACATCCTGGGATGTGCCTTGGAGAAGCTGGGAGCTCCTCAGTGTGGCTGGGACCATAGGGTTTGGGGAGGAGCTTGATAGGCTTGAATGTACACAGGAGGTGAGGGTGGGCCATGGAGGCCCTTTGAAGCCGTGAGGATAAAGGGATTTGGTTGTATCTCAGAGACTGTGCAGGTCCACTGAAGCGTTTTAATGGAGGGAATGCCGTGACCAGATGTGTAATTGGGGATGGTTTGGAGTAGGACAAGCTGAGAGTCAGGGAAGCCCATCAGTCGGCTGCTTCTGTAACCCAGGGGAGAATGAGGAGGGCTGGATCCAAGGGGAGAGGAGGAGGACACGGCTCAGGAGACATTTAGGACTTGAACTTGATGGTGTAACTGATACAGGGTTAGTAGCGCCAAGGCTGGGTCCCCCTAAATGTAGGCTTTGAGAACAGTATTTATATTGTAAGAGGTTTGTTTGGGGCGTGATCATGGAAAACACCCGTGGCAAAGTGAGACAGGGAAGGAAAGGAAGCCGGTGCAAGGAGCTTAAAGGACAGGTGAGTGCTGTGGACACATGGGGCTCAGTCCTGCTGGGGGCCTGCAGAAACAGTAGGGTGTCCCTCCTGATGTGCCAGGGAGTTGGGGTATAATCATCCAGATGCCGTGTGTCTTTGGCTAAGGGTTGCCCCCGTGCCTAATGACCCAGCACTGGTCTGCAGGAGAAAGCCATCAGCCCAAAGTCATAGGTGCCTGCCATACAGGGAGGATGCTTGCCAAGGGGATTCAGGCAGGGCACAGTTAGCATCTATACTGTTGGTACAAGAGAGGGGAAAGTCAAGGATGACAACTGGTTAGGTGGTGATGCCATTCAGAAAGAGAGAATGTGGGATGAGTGCTCATTAGGGGGAGAAAGGGAGATGACTAATTCTACTTTGGACATATTGAGTTGGGGGTGCCACAGAGAAACATCCAACAAGCAACTGAACGATGGGATCTAAAGTTCAGGAGAGCAGAGTGGGCTCAAGACACAGAATCTGGCTCCATTTGGGTAGAGATGGAGTCTAAGTCATGTACTAAGATTAAGTCACTTGAAGTCAGTTAATCTGAGTGCCTGGAGTCTAAGCCATGCGCTCAGATTAAGTCCGGCAGGCTGGGGCTAACAGGGACTTCCCTGGTGGCTCAGATGTTAAAGAATCTGCCTGCAATGCAGGAGACCAGGGTTCTATCCCTGGGTTGGGAAGATCCTCTGGAGAAGGGAATGGCAACCCACTCCAGTATTCTTGCCTGGAAAATCCCATGGAAAGAGGAGACTGGAAGGCTACAGTCCACGGGGTCGCAAAGAGTCAGACACGACTGAGCGACTCACACACAGACATAGACATAAGGGTTGGGAAGAACAGATGAATTTATGGAGCAAACTAAGGAAGAACGCTCAGAAGTGAAGCGAGGAGTAACCAGAGGTAGAAGAACAGACAAAAGCAACTGAGACCACAGAATCCCAGGGAGGAAGACGCTGGAGATGACAGACGTGCCAAGAGGTTCAGGAAGGTGAGGATGGGACAGGGTTGGGGGGGAAATGAGGAACTTGTGGGTATTTGAGAAGCATTTTCAGTTGAGAGGTGGGAACAGAAGATGCAGAGCAGAGGCAGCTGTATTAGGTTTATGTTCGAGGAAGGGTCAGGGCCAATGTGACATTTAGGAGTGTATTCTGGAACTGGTACGCGAGACTGGAGAGGAGAGACTGTAAAGGAGCTGCTGGGAGGGTCCTGGTCTGGGACATAGCAGTGGGCATAGCAAGGAAGAGACAGATGGGCCGCGGCAGCCTGCAAAGAAGGCTTGATAAAGCTCAAAGTCACTAGACTTGGGACACATCCGCAGTGGCTCTCCGGGCCACCCCTCCGGTCACACTCCGCCAGGAGTCCGCAGAGTCGGCTGTATCAGGAGCGTGTCTGTGTTCCAGGGTGGGGTGCTGTTGTCATTGATGTACGTGGTCTCTGCCATCCGCCTTCTGAGAGGGTTACCTTGGCCACGCTCCTGATCCTTCTGAGATTCCTTTCTGTGTATAGAGGCAGAGGTGATGGCCACCATGCCCGCATCCTGAGTTGTGAGGCTCCAACAGCTGGTGGTTTCAGACCCTTGCATAGGGTGTGCCGACCTGTCTGGGTTTTTCACTACGCTCAGAACCACCATCAGAGCCTGTGTCTTTGGTGGGCCGGGAACAGTGCCCCCTGAAGCTGGCCTCGCTTCTCTGCTCACTGGACTTTGAGGCCCCAGCTCACTCTTCTGGAAGCGCCAGTGTGCGCTGACCTTGACTGCTCCCCCTCAAGGTGGACAGGCCTGGCTGGATTGCAGCCTGTGGACAAAAAAGTGACCGGCCAGCAGGAGCCTTTTTTCCCCTTTCTCTTCTTCGATTCAGGACTGGTCTGTAGCCCACTGGCTTCAGGGAGGTGACTGAATCTGCTTTGCTGAATCATAATAGCAAATTGATTTTATAGCCGCCAGTGTCTGTAACACATTTCAAGTCAACTTGGGATAGCACCGTTGTGAGGTAATGGCATTTTAATTGTGTGTGTATCTAGTCTGGCTAAACGTTGGAGGCCTGGGGCAGAGACTCAACCCCAGTGCTCCCCAGTCCCTCTCTCCTCCTTACGTCTGGTCTGCTGAACCGCTATCAGAGGTGTTACGCCCGGAGCCCAGCCCTCTCCTGCCTCAGGGATCGGGGAAGCTGAGCAGTTGGGGGTGAAGTTGAAGATGACTCTGGGCTTCCATCTGTTTCAGACTTTCCTCCCCTTTTAACATGTCCTCTGTCCCCTTCTCTCTGCTTTTCCTTCTCACCCTCTTTGTATCTTTACTGCTCAGTGTTTTGTGATCTTTGCCCGCTATCATTCTTTCCTCCTCTGTGCTCAGTTTTCCTCTCACCCTTTTCTCTGTTCTCTCTACTCCTGTGCTGTGTGGTCTTCAGCAAGCCACTTACCCTCTCTGAGCCACAGTTCTCTCATTTATAAGATGAGGTGGTTAGACTAATTGGCCTCGGTGATCCTTTGGTGCTAATGTGATTCCTCCCCATGTCCTGCCCTCTCCCCTCCCACCTGCCTTCTCTTTTGTTTTTTTTTCTCCTTCATTTCTCGGCTTCAATTACTTTTTTATGGCCAGCCTGCATGTGGGCCAGACAGTGGTGATGAAGGCAGGGAGCAGGAATTTCCCCTCTCCACCATAAGTGTGGAGGCCTGAGTTGCCTTTTGTGATCCCTGAGCCGTCCAGAGGAGATGGATTTAGTGAGGAGCTGACTTGCTCCCCCTCCTCCCTCCAGAACAGCCAAGTAATTGAAGAAAACATGAATGTTAATGATGCATTTAGCATTTGGAAGTTAGAGGGGTGATTAATATGTTGTAAGTTGTATATTAACACCTTTGCGGTGGCATAATGAAGACAAAATATACACTTGTAGATGAGATTGTTTATTCTTGTGTGCAGACTCCTGGTTCCTGGCCCCTGAAGCCTCAGAAAATGTGGGGTTGCTGTGTGTGTGGCCAGTGGGCATGGCAGAAGGACCTCTTTCTGGCACTGAGGTTCTGGTCCACGATCTTTGTCACCTGAGTAGAGGACAGGACCTTGGCAGGCAGGGGACTTGGGATCAGCAGGAGGACAAGATGGAGGGCACCATCATTTGGGAGCAGACCCCTCAGAAGACAGGGTGGCATGTTCTTCATGGCCTGGGGAGCTGACTCTTAAGTTTTCGAAAAAACTTCAGGAAAGGGTGGCTATCTCCAGGTGGCACCCACTTCGAGGGGGTGAAGTGCAAGAAGGATGAGGGAGAGAGGAGCCCCCTGCAGCGTCTCAGGCTTCAGGAGCTCAGCAATTAGCCCTCCTGCTCTGGGGAGGTCTGCGCTGCTGGACTGGGCATCCTTGTTAAGTTACAGGCTGGGTCCAAGGAAGCGTGTGGATGGGAAACTCTTTACTTGCCTCTTGTTCCCCACTGATGCTCCGTCAGCCCTTTTAGGGCCAGAATCTAAGGGTGTGGGGAGTCTTGAATGAACCTTTAGGCCACATGTTATAATTTCCAATTGGAAGTGAGAAGGAGAGACTTTGTTTTGAGCTCACAGCTTAAGGCAGAACCAGAGGGACTGACTCTCTGTGGTTGCTTCTCTGGGATTTGGGACTAAGTGCTAGGACTGAAAGCCACAGTTCACTCCTTTGATCACATGGACCTGTAGGTAGTTTGGTGGTCCAAGACGCTAAGGAGAAATTCAGTTACACACTCAACCCTGTAGTTTTGAAGTCTGGAATAGTGAGTAGAAGGCAGACAGATTCATATCCCATCCCTGGATCTGCTGGCTGTGTGGCCATGACAAAGTTGTTTCATCTCCCTGGGCCTCAGTCAACCTGCTTATCACACAGGAGTGATAATACTGAATATCCTAAACACACATTCTGAAAAATTATTTGGGTCAGTGTGTGTATGTGTGTGTGTGTGCATGTACATGTGTGTGCATGTATGAGAGAGAAATAGCAAGTACAGCTTCTGGCACAAAACAAGACAGGTACTCAGAAGATGGTGATGTACGATAATTTTCGTTTCTGTTGCTGTCATCATCGGCTTTCCTGGCCGCATCCTGTGTGTGCAGCCACCTCCTGCTTGTCCCTCAGGATTCAGCTTAGTCACGTCCTCTGGGCATATTGCCTCACCGCCCACCACCCCAGTCTGGATGCCACACCCTCCAGTGTGTGGTAAGAGCTCTTCTCCATCTACATTGTCCCCAGAATTTGTATGTCTTTCTCCTCTATCTGACGCTAAGCTCAGTGAGCAGGGATTGTGTCTCATTCTCCCTGGATCCTCAGCATCAGCCTTTGGTAACTATTCATTGAATGAATGAATGACCTAACTCCAGGCCTGGAGGGCACAGCGTGAAATGAAGCCAGTGGATGTGAACATAGCTGCTCATTTTCCAAGATTAATCATACATGCTTCCCTGCTGTGCAGAGAACACTGTGCTTTGGGGTTTAGAGCATTCCCCCAACCCCTACAACGATAGAGAGCCTGTGACACAGGTTATCTCCTTATATGACCAATTGCAACTCAAGTCCTGCTGAGTCCTTCTTTTCTGGATACTTGGTTCATTCTTCTTGCAACATGGTTGTCGTTTACCTTGTCCTGTGATCACTTGCTTCCATAACCTACTTCCACCAAGCTCTTTGGGGATTCATCCCATTGTTGTTGTTCAGTCACTCAGTCATGTCCAGCTCTTTGGCACTCCATGGGCTGCAGCACACCAGGCTTCCTTGTGCTTTACCATCTCCCGGGGCTTGCTCACACTCATGTCAGTTGAGTCAGTGATGCCATCCAACCATCTTGTCCTCTGTCATCCCCTTCTCCTCCTGCCTTCAATATTTCACAGCATCAAGGTCTTTTCTAGTGAGTCAGCTATTCTAATCAGGTGGCCAAAGTATTGGAGGTTCAGCTTTAGCATCAGTCCTTCTAGTGAATATTCAGGGTTGATTTCCTTTAGAATTGACTGGTTTGATCTCCTTGCAGTCCAAGGGACTCTCAAGAGTCTTCTCCAACATCACAGTTCAAAAGCATCAGTTCTTCGGCACTCAGCCTTCTTTATGGTCCAAATCTCACATCCATATGTGACTACTGGAAAAACTATAGTTTTGACTATATGGACCTGCTTTTTAATATGCTGTCTAGATTTGTCATAGCTTTTCTTTCAAGGAGCAAGCGTCTTTTCATTTCATGTCTGCAGTCACCATCTGCAGTGGTTTTGGAGCCCAAGAAAAGAAAGCCTCTCACTGTTTCTGTTGTTTCCCATCTATTTTCCATGAAGTGACAGGACCAGATGCCATAATCTTAGTTTTCTGAAAGTTGAGTTTTAAGCCAGTTTTTTTCTTTACTCTCTTTTTCACGTTCATCAAAAGGCTCTTTAGTTCCTCTTCACTTTCTGCCACAAGGGTGGTATCATCTGTATATCTGAGATTATTGATATATCTCCTGGAAATCTTGATTCCAGCTTGTGCTTCTTCCAGCCTGGCATTTCTCATGATGTACTCTGCATATGAGATAAATAAGCAAGGTGACAAATATACCGCCTTGATGTACTCCTTTCCCAATTTTGAGCCAGTCTGTTGTTCCATGTCCAGTTTTAACTGTTGCTTCTTGACCTGTGTACAGGTTTCATAGGAGGCAGGTAAGGTGGTCTGGTATTCCGATCTCTTTAAGAATTTCCCACAGTTTGCTGTGATCCACACAGTCAAAGGCTTTAGCGTAGTCAGTGAAGCAGAAGTAGATGTTGTTCTGGAATTCTCTTGCTTCTCTATGATCCAGCAGATGTTGGCAACTTGATCTCTGGTTCCTCTGCCTTTTCTAAATCTAGCTTGTACATCTGGAAGTTCTTGGTTCATGTACTGTTGAAGGCCAGCTTGGAGAATTTTGAGCATTACTTTGCTAGCCTGTGAAATGAGAGCAATTGTGCAGTAGTTTGAACATTCTTTGGCATTGCCTTTCTGTGGGGTTGGAATGAAAACTGACCTTTTCCAGTCCCGTAGCCACTCTTGACTTCCTACTTTTACATTCCAGCCCCCTATGATGAAAAGGATACCTTTTTTGGTGTTAGTTCTGGAAGGTCTTGTAGGTCTTCATAGAACTGTTCAACTGCAGCTTCTTTGGCATTAGTGGTTGGGGCATAGACGTGGATTACTGTGATATTGAATGGTTTGCCTTGGAAACGAACAGAGATCATTCTGTCATCTTTGAGACTGCACCCAAGTTCTGCATTTCAGACTCTTTTTTTGAGTATGAGGGCTATTCCATTCCTTCTAAGGGATTCTTGCCCACAGTAGTAGATATAGTGGTCATCTGAATTAAGTTTGTCCATTCTGGTCCATGTTAGTTCACTGATTCCTGAAATGTCAGTGTCCGCCCTATGCGGTCCCCATGGCTGTCTGTACTGGACACCCGTTGCCACTGTGAACTGCCAGGGTGTCCACTTGTATAGGCGCTACTGCTAGTAGGGTGTGCCTGGTATATGAGTGAATGAATGCATGAAGGATTTCTTACTCTAGTTCCAGTGTAGGAGCCTGTTCAGCTGTTGCCTTATTATGTGGTATGCCAGTTTTTCTACTTATCCAGAGTTCTCAGTTCCCGGAAACCAAGGATCTTTTTTTTTTTTTTTTTGCTGTGCCACATGGCATGTAGGATCTTAGTTTCCCTACCAGGGATTGAAGCTGTGCCCCCTGCATTGAAGGCTTGGAGTCTTAACCACTGGACCACCAGGGAAGTTCCACAAGGATCTTATTAAATACTTCTGTGTTCTCATGCTGCTGCTGCTGCTGCTGCTAAGTTGCTTCAGTCGTGTCCGACTCTGTGCGACCCCACAGATGACAGCCCATTGGGCTCCGCCATCCCTGGGATTCTCCAGGCAAGAACACTGGAGTGGGTTGCCATTTCCTTCTCCAATGCATGAAAGTGAAAAGTGAAAGTGAAGTCCCTCAGTCGTGTCTGACTCAGCGACCCCATGGACTGCAGCCTACCAGGCTCCTCGGTCCATGGGAGTTTCCAGGCAGGAGTACTGAAGTGGGATGCCATTGCCTTCTCCGCTGTGTTCTCATAGTACTGGATAAATCAGTTTGAATGGCTAATTAATTACTGATTGATTTCCTCAAATTTTCTATCCTATTAAGACTTTTGAAGCAAAAAAAAAAAAGAGTCTTATTAGCCTTGTTAAGGAGTGACAATATCTGAAAGAATTGACCAAGCTTGCGTCCCAGTGATGAAACATATGGCATGTGGGATTCCACATGACGGGTGGAAATCCTGAGAGTTTTTCTAATCATTTCCTCACAGGCACTAATTACTTTAATGAAGGCAAAAGATCTCAGTTAAAGAGAATTATTAGACTTGGACAATAGCAGTTGTCAATGTAGCCCTCATTAAAACCTTAGTTAATTGAGTTGCCTTGTGCTGGGTGGCCACTGGCTTTGGGCTTTCCCAGCGATATCTGTGGAAAGAAAGCAGGATGCCCCTGATGGCCCCGTGCTTGAGAGTCTGTGTACCAGTGCAAGGGACACGGATTCTATCCCTGATCTGGAAGATCCCACATGCTGCGGGGCAACTAAATCCACAAGCCACAGCTGTTAAGGCCACATACCATAACTAATGAAGCCTGTGCTCCCCGATAAGAGAAGCCACCACAATCACTGTTACAAAGAGTAGCCCCTGCTGACCACAACTAGAGAAACCCTGTGCCGAGAAACAAAGCCTCAACACAGTAAAAATAAAATAAACTTAAAATTAAATAAATTAAAAAATATCAAACCATTGGGGAAATAAAGGATGGCCGAGGGTCTCTGCTCATTCTGGGCCAGGCTGAGGCCGTGGCAGCTCTGAGCTTTCCCCACCCTGCATATGGAATTCTGAGCTATGGGCGCTGGAGGAGGGTGGTAGGGGGAACTCAGGGGAAAATGAATTGACTGCCCACATCTTGGAGTCTGGGGAGGGGAGAGGAGTTATGAGCTCATGATGTGAACTTGAGTGCTTGTGGGAGAAAAAAATACATTTCAAACCAGCTACCAACCTAATCAGTAGACCTCTGTGTGTGAGTGATAGGGGTGCGAGGATAAATAGCCATTCGAGGCCTGAAGGGTTGGTCTCTGCATGTCATCTTGGAGTATGACAATGATGAGAATAACTAACACCTGCCTATAGGAGTGACTAAGGGAGCTTGGGTTCTAAGGGAGTTGCAGAGACCCAAGTTTATAGCCGAGCTCAGCCGCTTACTATCTGACTGACCTCTGGCCAGTTACATACACCCTCTCCTTCTCCATCTCTTTTGTGAGGCATCATAATAAGTGACTCCTCTGTCTTTTGTGCAAGGTGACATGTTCTCCACTTGGGACTAGAACCTAGGTCTTACCAATTCATGGCCTATGCTTTGTACACACTACTGTGGAGGGAAAGGGGACTGTGTTTGTTTAATTAGCTGGTGTTGGGAAGAGCTTTGGAGATACAAAGCTCTTGATAAGTGGTAATCCTCTTAAATCTGTTTTTAGGGCTGATGTGTGAATGGAATATACAAGGCACACAGCGTTGGGGGAACTGATGAGGAGGGCAGGGAGGCCCAGACAGAGAGACGGAGAGAGAGAGAGAAAATGAGTGAATGAGTGTGGAGCATGTGCACACAAGTTTGTCTGTGTGTCTGTGGATACACATGCATCGTTTTTGCTCACCTTGCTGCTGCTGCTGCTAAGTCGCTTCAGTCGTGTCTGACTCTGTGCGACGCAATAGACGGCAGCCCACTAGGCTCCCCCGTCCCTGGGATTCTCCAGGCAAGAACACTGGAGTGAGTTTCCATTTCCTTCTCCAATGCATGACAGTGAAAAGTGAGAGTGAAGTCGCTCAGTCGTGTCTGACTCTTCGCAATCCCATGGACTGCATCCTACCAGGCTCCTCCGCCCATGGGATTTTCCAGGCAAGAGTACTGGAGTGGGGTGCCATTGCCTTCTCCGTTGCTCACCTTCAGAGTGCTTCAAAGTGATGGGTAGGGATTAAAGTATCAGATGGGACCAACAGGAGACCTCCATGTCTTTGCATCCCAGGAGTTCTGGGCTACTCTTCTTGGTTGGAAGGTGACCCTGGGTTCTGGGGCAGAGAAGCATGGAAGTTCTGAATGCACATCTGTCTGGCCCAGGGGACGTGTTGAAGAAGAACCTGGTGCAGAGTGAGCTCTCTGCATGCTGCCCTGCTCATTCACTGTCTCAGGATGCTTATAACATTTGAAAATTGGCCTGATGATTCCTTCTGTCAAAGTTGCCAGTCCTGCTGTAGCCTGGAATTGGGGGATCTGTGAACTCAGAGACACTCTGTTCTGCTTTGACTCAGTGGCGGACAATCTGTTTTCCCCTAGGAGCTGGGTTTTGGTCTTCAGTTATCAGTCAGTGCGCTCTCTCCTCTGTTCCCTCCTCCTCCCCATAAGGAGGCTCCGCCCACATCCTCACTGGCTTTCTTCCTTTGCCTTCCTCCTTTCCTCTGCTGGTGGTGAGAGCACGCTGCTTTTGGCCAGCCAGAAGCCGACCTGGGTTGAAGATGTAAGTGCCTGTAGTTCCTTGCAGGGGGTGGGGATGGGGTGGGATGGGGGGATCCCAGGAAATAATCATTTCCTTGAGAAGCAAGATCACAAAGGGGAAGAAGATAATAAAGCCGGTTGTAGGTTACACTATGGGCAACCACCACCTAGCCCCACTAGGGACAGTGGGAGAGCGTACAGGGCGTCCGAGAGCAAGGTAGCCTGTTGGCCGCAGACCGGAGATTGTGACACTGGGCCCTGCGTGTGTACCTGGGCTGCACGGGTTCCGGGGACCAGAAATTTCTCAGGTGAGCTGCAGGTGCCTGAGGCTGGAAGCCCTTGAACTGGGGAGCATGAGCGGAGGTGAGCAGGGCCCTGCAGCTCCTCCTGGCCACCCCGAACCACCCTGGAGACCAGACCCGTACTCAGCTGCTGGGTACGGGCAGCAACTCGGGCCACAACCCGCTCACATGGAGATGCCAGCTGCCCTCCAGGGTTAGGAGCATGTCTGCAATTTTTTATTGCCTGAAGAGCCTGAGGGTGACCTGATTTATGAGACCTACAAACAAATGGAGAGTTTCCAGCATGCTAGGCACTCTGTCCTTTTCCTGCACATCTCACTTTGCTTCTCTCTCTGTAGCCCATGAAACAGGATAATTTCTTTTTTAAGTTTTGGCTGTGCAGGCTCTTTGTTGTGGCTCAGGGGCTTTCTGTATTTACAGTGTGCCAGCTTAGTTGCTCTGTAGCATGTTAGGTCTTAGCTCCCCAACCCGGGATCAAACTCATGTCCCCTGCATTGGAAGGTGGATTCTTAACCACCTGGGCCACCAGGGAAGTCCCTTTGAAAAAAATAAGGTAGAAATGGAAATTATTTTCTAGTTGGGGCAACTGAGGCAAAGAGTGAAGTGATTCACTCCAGTTCACAGTTGGTGGTGGAAGAAATGGCAACTCATTCTAGTTTTCTTGCCTGGAAAATTCCAGGGACAGAGGAGCCTGGTGGGCTACAGTTCATGGGGTCAGCATCAGGCACGACTGAGCAACTGAGCACGCGCACACACACACACACATACACACACATACATATACACACACACACACACACAGTTGGTAGGAGGCAGGTTCATAGCTCTGACCAGGGGCCTTCACTGTGCTCTGTACCAGCTCTTCTGCCTCATCTCAGGATCCACAACGCCTGCTGATGCCAACTGGCATGTCCCAAAGTGCTGACAGGGTGCGTGGGCTTCTCCCGTGGGCCTCCTGTGTATAAGGATACCCAAATGAGATCCACTCTAAGTGTGTGTTAATAACTCCCCTGAATTGTGGATTGATGAGGACCTGGGCCTAGGGGGACAGGAATTGCCTTTAAATCAGGTTCTGAAGAACATCCCAGCCTCCAACCCCTGGATAAATTTGTCTCTGCCTGGCAGGGCCTGGCAACTGCTGGTGGCCCAGCTCCCGCCTCATTGCCAGGAAGCCCAGCCCTGCCAGTGCCTGCTTGTCACTTTCTTTGTCCCAGGAAGCCCCTGGAGACCTTTAGGAACACGTTCCACCTGTTGGGCCTGGCTGGCGCTCTCCTTGCCCACAGTGCCTGAAACAATGACGTTGCTGTTGGGCTTCATGATCATCACCTGTGGGCAGGGAACCCCAGGGACCTGTTCAGCTGGGCGCTCACTTCCATTTTAATCAGGGCCAAAAAGCCCTGGAGTAGGAATAGGGGATCTTGATTTAAGTTCCACTAATTACCATGCATCCTTGTACTTCTGTTTTCTGGGCCTTAGTTTCCTCATGTGCTGAGGATGGAACCTAATGTCCCTTCCATTCCCAAAGTGCCAGGAGTCAGAGAGAGGCAGGAGGTCGTTGGGTTACAGAGAGGGCAGAGGGTTAACGGCTGATTTCAGACACTGGTCTCCCTAGGGTCCCAGCTGTCTGCTAGCTGCCAGTTCAAGCACGCAGGACCCTGAGAACAGTCCCAGAGACCTTGGACCCTGCCTGTCCCAGGAGCTTGAAAGCATTGCTGGCCTTGGGTCTCCATAGGAACAAGGGGCAGAGGGAAGAACAGGGAGATGGTGCGTGGTGGGTGGGGGAGGGAGCTGTGGACACAGCCAGAGTTGAGCAGCTGGAGTCTGGCCCAGCCCCAGGCGCAGGGGGGCCGCTGGAACGGGCCAGGTCATGATGGATTGTTCCTGCTGGGCACCTGGGCTGATAACCCCAGCACTCAGGGATCCCTGGGAGTGGCGAAGCTGGAACTCAGTTGTAAAGACAGTGATGGAGAACAGAGCTTCCGTAAAGGGGTCTTGAGGAAGAGCCTGCTGGATCATTCCTTCAAATTGGCTGTGACAGAGATGGCCCCCAAGGAGCCATGCTTAGCTCCATCTCTCACCAGATGGAAGCTAGCTGCTTTGGTCCAGAGGATTTGGCCCTGTTACTGCCAACAGGGTGGATGAATTAGGAGGGCGGCCCCACATTGCCTCAGTCCGTAGTCTGTGTTGTCGCAAAGAAGAAAGCAACCTCGTCGAGCAACTATGTGCCAGGCTCTGTGCTCCACTCCAGGGTATTCACAGATGGATCAGGCAAAGACCCTTCCCTCCAGGGGCTTAGGTCCTAGGGGCAGAGGCAGCCACTGTCAGACGTTCCTGGCATCTGTGGAACATGAATGCAGAAGAGGAGGGAATGCACAGATGGGAGATGGTTGGAAATTCCCCAGAGGATTTACTGGGGAAGACTGAGGGTGAGCGGGTGGGTGTGGGTGGATTTCTTTCCAGGGAAACTTCACAAGCAGAGGCATCATGGCAGGATTGTGTCCCTGCCCTGCATGGATGGGCTGGGGGGATTCAGGCTGGATCCATAACAAACATCCGGGAACAGTCGGCAGCTCTGGTCCCTATGCAGGAAGGGAGGCCGAGCCTTGAAGCAGAGGGATTGGAGATGGGCATGCACGAGGCACCAAGCCCCCCAAGGACATTCAGGTAATCAAAGGCCAGCATGGGAACCCAAGTTGGACCTTGAGAAGGCAATTTTCAGACATGTGAATGGGGTGCTCAGATTTTACCAGGTTCCCCTCTGCATCAGGCCATGAACCACTATGTTTTCCTTGAATTGAACAAGCCTACAACTCACTATACTTACCTGTGCAAGTGAAACCAGGATCCCCTCTGCATCAGGCAGTTTCACTGGGCTTTTGCTCTGGGTTCCTTGGCCTCTGCGTGATCTGTCTGAGTGGGTCCAGGAGCGGTAGTGGGTAAGTGTGGCTGGAGCAGTAAGTTCACTTAGGACTCAGATTCTCACTGAGAACCTTCTCTGAGCCCTGTGGATGTTGGCAAAATGTTATGTATAAGTAGCCATGTGTGTTTCTCTGGGAAAGAGTCTGAAATGTTCTTTTTTGGGATAAATTTTTTCCTTTTTTTAAAAATAATTTTTGTTGGAGTATAGTTGTTTTAAAATGTTGCATTAGTTTCTACTGTACAGCAAAATGAATCAACTGTACGTATATATATGAGTGAACTCCGGGAGTTGGTGATGGACAGGGAGGCCCGGCGTGCTGCAATTCATGGGGTTGCAAAGAGTCGGACACGACTGAGCGACTGAACTGAACTGAACTGAACTGATCCCCTCCTTTTTGGATTTCCTTCCCATTTGCTGCTGCTGCTCCTAAGTTGCTCCAGTCATGTCTGACCCTGTGCGACCCCATAGACGGCAGCCCAACAGGCTCCCCAGTCCCTGGGATTCTCCAGGCAAGACACTGGAGTGGGTTGCCATTTCCTTCTCCAATGCATGAAAGTGAAAAGTGAAAGTGAAGTCGCTCAGTCGTGTCCGACTCTTCGTGACCCCGTGGACCGCAGCCCACCAGGCTCCTCCGTCCATGGGATTTTCCAGGCAAGAGCACTGGAGTGGGGTGTTCCTTCCCATTTAGGTCACCGCAGAGCTCTGGGTTGAGTTCCCTGTGCTATATGTATGTTCTCATTTGTTGTCTGTTTTATACATAGCATCAATAGTGTATATGTGTCAGTCCCAATCTCTCCATTCATCCCACCCTGCTTTCCCCCTTGCTATCCATATATTCATTCTCTACATCTGTATCTCTATTTCTGCTTTGCAAATAAGATTATCTGCACCATTTTTCTAGATTTCGCATATATACATTAATATATGATATTTGTTTTTCTCTTTCTGACTTATTTCACTCTGTTTGACACTCTCTAGATCCACCCATGTCTCTGTAAACAATCAGATTCTCAAAATAATCTTTTACCTCCCAAACAGTTAAGGTTAGAACTGTTGAGACAGGCTCTGTCTGCCTTGCCCTCCATTGTATACCGGTGCTAAGGGCTTGTCTTAGCCTGTTTGGGCTTCTCTAACAAATTACCATAGCTTGGCTGGCTTACAAACAACAGAAATTCATTTCTGTCAGTTCTGGAGGCTGGGATGTCTAAGATCAGGGTACTGGCAGATTTGATATAACAATCTTTATTTTTTTTGCTGTAACCTCACATGGTAGAAGGGGCAAGGAAGCTCTTTGGGGCCTGTTTTCTTTTTGAACTTTTTTCTTTGTATTGGAGTATAGCCGATTAACAATGTTGTGATAGTTTCAGGTGGACAGCAAAGGTACTCAGCCATGAATATGCATGTATCCATTCTCCCCAAACTCCCCACCCATCCAGGCTGCCACATAACACTGAGCAGAGTTCCCTGTGCTGTACAATAGGTCCTTGTTGGTTATCTGTTTTAAATATATCAGTGTGTATATGACATTCCCAAACTCCCTAACTGTCCTTTCTTTGGGGTCCTCTTTTGTTAATGGAACTAATCCCAGTGCAAAGGTTCCACTTTCATGATCCAATCATCTCCGAAAGGCCCCACCTCCTAATGTTTAATACCATCACATTGGGGTTCTGGATTCCAACCTATGAATTCTGGGGGGAACACAAGCCTTCAGTTTATAGCAGTGCTTGAGAAATAATTACTAGATGACTAGGGTTCCATGGGATCGCAAAGAGTTGGGCACGACTGAGCAACTAGCACTTTCACTAACAGTTTTCCTAGGCGATTAAAAGGAATAGGGTTCATAGATGGGGAAAGCCTTTAAGGCAGATGTTCACAGGCCTGTAGAAAAGCTCTTGTTTAGCTTGCTTAATAAACACTTACTTAGCTCCAGAGGTGTGCCAGGTAGTAAGTACAGTACTGTTACTGCTCCTGTTGCCATCGCCCCTGCTGTGTCTTCAGCTGCACCCAGCCCCCTGTTTATGATGTGCCAAGCATCATGCTAAGCCCTTTACAAACACAATCTCATTTAATCCTTACAACTGTCCAATGAAGTCGACATCGTTACCCCCGTCTTAAAGACCAGGCTCAGAGAACGGCTAAGTCACTTGCCAAAGATCACGCAATCACTGGCAAATCTCTCATTCCAATCCGAGTCTGCCTGGTTCCAAAACCTGTATCCTCAGCCACTGTTTCAGGGCTGGGTGGCTCAGTGCTGAGAACTAGGAGTCTTTCCTGTTTCTCCAGATTGGCTGAATTCTCTTTGGCTGAGAGATGTGGAGTAGCCACATCTCTGCCATCACAGGCTGCCCAGCCCAAAGTCCCTGTCCACTGGGAAAGGAACTCTGAGTCCTGGGTGAGGGGAGGAAAGCAGCAGGGCACAGGGAGCCTGGAGGGTTGGCCCGGGGTTCCTGGAAACCCTCTCCCCAGGGGAACCTTTCTCCCTGTCTGCTTTCTAGTCTCTGATCAGCTGACTGCTGGGAGGCCGTCCTGCTAGGACAAGATCAGGGCATTGGGCGCTTGGAGCTGTCAGGGAGAAATATGGGAATCATTTCAACAGGTAATCACCGGATATTGTGAGCTTGTTCGGTGCAGAGAAAGCTCAAATGGCACAGAAATCCTCTCTCAGATAATCAATGGACGCTGCACCTAAGGGATTTCCTGTGGATGGCCACAAAGGAGACTTCCCTGGGGCCCTGGTGGTGGCAGGAAGTGCTGGACTGGAGGGGCTGGCAGGAGTGGTGGCTGTGATGTCCAAGGGGCCGATGAGAGGTTAAGGGGAGTGGGGGAGAGTGTGCCTTTGCCTCTGATCAGGAGTTTAGAGGCTGCATTTTAGCCCCATCTTGGTCACTTACACAAAAACTTGGCAAAGTCGTTTTTCTGGAGCCTCAATTTCCTCCTCTCTGAAGTAGAGGGGCTTGATTGCATGGATTTGGTCAGTTCAGACATTCTGATTCTACATCTCTAGAGGCTCCTCAGCTGGAATGTCAAGACAAAAAACCTGTGTAATAATCAGCATGGGCACGGGGTAGAGCTTGTGCTTGTCTTCGTGTGTATCTTTTATTAGTAGTAGCAACACGCATGCAACAGCTAACATTCCTTGAGGATGCAGGACATATTGGGCTCTGTGGCGAGTACACTATTTCTTTTATCCCTCATGTGCTAAGTGCTAAGTTGCTTCAGTTGTGTCCGACTCTCTGCGACCCTATGGACTGTAACCCACCAGATTCCTCTGTCCATGGGATTCTCCAGGCAAGAATACTTAACCCCATGGAGTGGGTTGCCATGCCCTCCTCCAGGAAGTCTTCCTAACCCAGCCCTCATAACAACCCCATTGTACAATGAGGACCTGAAGCTCCGAAAGGGTGAGTAACTTACCCCAGACCACATAGTCTGTAGGGAGCAGAAATGAGTTGCCTATCTGAGATGTTAGATTTCAAAACTGGTGCCCTCAAGCACTGGGCTAGAGTTTTTCAATCTCTTCACCACAGTCCACAGCAGGAATACATTTCAGAGTCCAACCCAGATTACCCAGAGATACAGTTACACAAACTGAAATGCTGTGTGCTCTGTGCACTGACAGTTCCCATTTTCATTGCTTTTCATCTCTTTCTTGATCATCTTTATTGTATTAGTTTCCTGTGGCTGCCCTAACAAAGGACCACAAACTGGGTCACTTAAAACAGCAGAAGCTTGGTCTGTCTCAGTTCTGGAGGCTAGAAGTTGTTTTTTTTAATTTGTTTTATTGAAGTATAGTTGATTTATAATATTGTGTTAATTTCTGATGTATAGCAAAGTGATTCAGTTATGTATTAATACATTATTTTCACATTCTTTTTATAATTTATCACAGGATATCAAATATAGTTCCCTGAGCTATACAGTAGGACCTTCATGTTTATTCATTCCATACATAATAGTTTGTATCTGTTAATCCCAGACTTACATACATCATGGGCTTCCCTGATAGCTCAGTTGGTAAAGAATCTGCCTGCAATGCAGGGGACCCCGGTTCGATTCCTGGGTTAGTTCCTGGTCTGATTCCCAGTTTGATATCTGGGTCTATACATCATAGTTTGTATCTGCTCATCTCAAACTCCCACTCCATCCCCCGACCCTGCAACCCCAGGTCTCTTCTCTGTGTCTGTGAGTCTGTTTCTGTTTTGTAGACACATTCATTTGTGTCAAATTTTAGATTCTGCATATAAGTGATATCATATGCTATTTGTCTTTCTCTTTCTGACTTACTTCCCTTAGTGTGATAGTCTCTAGGTCCACTCATGTTGCCGCTTTATTTATTGCCTCTTTTCTATGGCTGAGTAGTACTCCTGGGTGTGTGTGTGTGTGTGCCACATCTTCTTTATCCATTCATCTGTTGATGGGCATTTAGGTTGTTTCCATGTCTTGGAATAGTGCTGCTATGAACACAGATGTGCATGTATCTTTTTGAATTATAGTTTTGTCCAGGTATATGCCCAGGAATGGAATTACTGGATCATATGGTAGCTCCATTTTTAGTTTTTTTGAGGAACCTCCATACTGGTTTCCATAGTGGCAGCAATAATTTACATTCTCACTAACAGTGTAGGAGGGTTTCCTTTTCTCTACACCCTCTGCAGCCTTTGTCATTTGTTGATTTTTTTCAGTGATGACCTTCTGACTGGTGTGAGATGATACCTCATTGTAGTTTTGACTTTCATTTCTTTAATAATTAGCAGTGTTGAACATCTTTTCATGTGCTTGTTGGCCATCTATATGTCTTCTTTGGATAATTGTCTATTTGGGTCTTCTGCCCACTTTTCGATTGGGTTATTTTCTTGCTATTGATTACATGAGCTGTCTGTATAAGCCTTTGTTGGGTGCATCATTCACAACTATTTTCTCCTAGTTTGTCTGTTGTCTTTTCCTTTTGTTCTGGTTTCTTTGCTGTACAAAAGCTTGTAAGTTTGATTTGGTCCCGTTTGTTTATTTTTGCTTTTACTATCGCTTTGGGAGACTGCCATAAGAAAAACATTGCATCAATTTATGTCAGAGAATGTTTTGCCTGTATTTTCTTTAAGAGTTGTATGGAGTCATATTTTATATTTAAGTCTTTAAGCCATTTTGAGTTTATTTTTGTGTATGGTGTGAGGATGTGTTCTAACTTTATTGATTTGCATGCAACTGTTCACCTTTCCCAACACCACTTGTTAAAGAGACTATCTTTTCTCCATTGTATATTCTACTATCCTTTGTCAGAAATTAATTGAATATTAGGTGTGTGGGTTTATTTCTGGGCTCTTTCTTCAGTTCCATCGATCCATATATCTGTCTTTGTGCCAATACCATGCTGTTTTGATTACTGTAGCTTTGTAGTATTGTCTGAATGGAGGCCAGAAGGTTGAAACCGAGGTGTTGACAGAGTCAAGTTCCCTTGAAGACTCAAGGGGAGAATCTGTTCCATGCTTCTTCTGATGACTTCAGGCTGTCCTTGGCTTTTGGCTGTATTAGTCTTGTCTCTGCCCCTGGTTCAACTCCTGGGTCGGGAAGATCCACTGGAGAAGGAATAGGCTACCCACACTAGTATTCTTGGGCTTCCCTTGTGGCTCAGCTGGTAAAGAATCTGCCTGCACTGTGGGAGACCTGGGTTCAGTCCCTGGGTTGGGAAGATCCCCCGGAGAAGGGAAAGGCTACCGACTTCAGTATTCTGGCCTGGAGAATTCCATGGACTGTATAGTCCATGGGGTCACAAAGAGTCAGACACGACTGAATGACTTTCACTTCACGTCACCGCCCCCTTGGTCACATTGCCCCCCTGGATCTCTTCTACTCTCTGTGTCTGTCTTATAGGGATACCTGTGGTTACACTCAGAGCCCACCTCATAGTCCAGGACAGGCCTTCCTCTCAAGATCTTTAACTTAATCATATCATTTGCCATATAAGGTAATATTCATAGATTCCAAAGATTGGGACAGGAACCTCTGTTTTGGGAGACCACCATGCCTACAATTATGGACTGGTGAATTTTTTGCATTCTCTGTAAATTTCGAACAGTTACCATCACTATTCACTTTGAAGGTCCAATTGTCCCATCACTGGCCAAGTGGGAGAACCTTCAAGGCAACCTCTTGATCGTTAGCCCCACTAGTCTGGGGCAATTTCTTGCTCTCTAATGCAAGACGTCTCAGGTTCACCTTGTGTATTCCTTGTCCCTGAACTGGAATTTCTTCTGGGTACTCTGGTTTCTTTCAGTAGGGAATGGAGTAGTATTTCTCTTTGATATTGTCTATTCTACTCTATTTCATTGAAAAATTTTGCTGATTGCAATCTACCTAATTGATATCAAACCGCCACCTGCAGTTTGTGCTGGGCTCTTCTGCATTTGCTTGCCTTTCCCACAGATTTAAGTTTCTTCCCACATAAGTGTGAAGTACCCACAGAACAGGGCCAGATCTCCATCCACCGGTTCTCCCGCCGCCCCAGCGCTGAGTCTGCTTACAGAGGGTGGCCCTTCACACCCTGGCTGCCGCCCCGTCCCAAGGCCCTGCTTCCTGCTAGACTTCATCGCTCTCCTCCCCCCGCTGTGCTCTCCTCCTCCCCACTCCCAGCTCAGCCCCTCTACATCACTGTCACTCTTCTGCATTGCCATTCTAAGAGGCTAATGTGAAAATTGTTCACAGATGGCACAAACAATATGGAAAAGAGCCTCTCTCTTCATCAGAGCAACACGAGATAGTGTTTTTAAATGATTAAATTGTTATCGCAATAATTATACTGAAATCCCAAGCATCTCCTCAATGTGCTGCTTCAGCCTTTCATCACGGGCTCCTGAGGCCCCCTTGGTGGTTCTCAGGAGGCAACACCTACAGGGGTTCCAAGAACTGACGGTCCAGCCCCTTTCTGTGGCCTTCAAACCGGGACTCTATGGACAGAAATCTCTGGGCAGTGTGGCTGTATCCCCCGCAGCTCCTCACCTGTAAACCAGGTGCCAAGCGGGGCCCCTGGCGAGGTTCTAGCAGACTCTGCTTAGTGGCTGCCACAGCCCTATCCTCACACACAGGCTCTGCCCTAAAAAGCCCACAGGTGCTCCCGGAGGCCTTGTCCTGCCCACTCCACAGTGCCGGCCCCCCAGCGTCTTTGCACCCTCTCAGAGCCAGCTGGCACAGAGGGAGAAAGCAAACTGGATGAAATCTTTCACATCGCTTAAGACTGACGGACACTTGGTCTCTTACCTTCCCCAGAATATTTGCATTTGGGGAGTATCTTGGAAATCTGTCACAGCTCTCTCCTTCCTCCCCATCTATTGGGCAGACCCTTGTTTCTTTCTTGCAGGACTGCGACCAGCTCCCGCCTCCCTCACTCCCATCCAGCCCCTCTCCCCACCCGCTGCCCCAGAGGGCAAGCTCAGGAAACCACACCTAAAGGAAGACCACTTCATCTCTGGTTATCCAGGGCGAAGGGCAGTGGTGGGGATGGAAGAGAGACCTGGGAAAGAGGAGACGCACTTTGTATTAAAATTGAAGACTAGCAGTCAGGAAGCTGCTCTTAAAACAAATATTTAAAAATAGATTTTAACTTCATAGTGTGGTCAGCCAAGGCAGTGAGGGAAGAGCCAGGGGAGGCTGAGCAAGAAAGGGCCCTGCCCTGCAGAAGCAGGGGGGAAATTATGAACAAATCTGTGCCTCATTTTAGGTTAGAGATTCAGCGTCATTGCCTCTTATCACTCACACGGATAATGTTTATCGATCAGTTCTTCAGCTGCTCTTTCTCTCTAGGTCTATCTGTCTCCCCTGTTAACAGACCACAGTTCAGTCTATTCAGAAGAGGCCACATTTTGGCTTGGGTTTCGATGGACAGAAGTACGCTCTGGCTTGTGTTTCTTCATTTTCTCATCCTAAAGACAGAGCCAGGGATATGAAAGAAAACAGTGTGTTTGGTGAGAGGGTGGGTGGATGGATGGGCGAATCAGCACTTCCAGGTGGAAATGATTCATCAGCGGCCTGCAGGGGAGTGGGGAGGTGTGGACAGTGGCCTGCCCACCCCACCTCGGGCTCCGGCGATCAGGGACCGCCCAGTCTCTCTTCTGTTCAGATCCTACCTCTGATTAAGAGCCTGACACAGTATCTGAAGAAATATAAAGGCCAAATTCATCGGCTGGGATGGAATTACATTAAGGAGAATGAAATTAAAGGCTTTTCACAGAAAGGGATCTCTAGGATCATATGATGGAAGACTTTAATTATTTCAAAGTGTCCCCCAAAAAAGATGCTTTCAAAATGAATTCACTTTGGGGAAGCACACAAAAACATTATATATGTGTATCTCTTGGAGTTGTTAAGCTGTTACTGATTTAGAGGGCTACTGGCAGCCCACAAAAGGGGGACTTCAGTTGCCTCCCCTGTGAGCAGATGACAGATGAGGCAACGCTGCAACTGGGGGAAGAGAGACCAGGAAAGGGAGAAAGGATTTAAGGTCCTCTGATGAGACACAGGCAAGAACTTGAGGTCATCTAATAACCTTCTTTCGTTGACCTGGTGTAGACGCTTTCTTAGATGGAAGCTAGTGAGTTTCCCTTGCCATTGAAAGAGAGAGGGTATGGTATCTCTTTGTGAGTTGGGGTGTGCTGTTTCAAGGCCACCCAGGGTGGTGCTCTTAGGACCCTGTATCCGATGGCCTTACCATCTCCCCTTGGCTAGACTAGCACTACTTCTAGGTGCAGACACTTCTCAAGTTCACCTTGATCCAGGCTTTTCCCAGGGGATCCTGGGCCAGAGACCCACCCCCGGAGTTCACTCAGTCCCCCCCCTATCTGAACCCTCATTTGGATTAAATCTCACGGACTCCAAAGCTGCTGCCCATGCATTGCTCTGAACCCCCATGGTCTGAAAACCCTCTGGCTGCACTGCCCATCCATTCTTACTTGTCCAAGGCTCATCAGGAGGATGGTAGAGTCACATAGCTAGAACTTTGTAGGTCAGAAGAAACTAGAACGTTCACCTTGTGGTCTGCTCCTAAGGCACATTTTCTTGACATAACTGAGAGAGAGCCAGCCCTGGCAGTGGTGACCCTGAGGTTCCCGATGTGCCGGTTGACACCTGGAGTCTCAGGGTCTTGCCCATGGCCCAGGGCGCACTGGTCAGTGGCCCCTGGGAGAAGCGGGCCAGGTGGAGAAGCGCCTGGTCCTGTCCATGCCGATCTTGCCTTGGGAGCCCCTGTGTCGGTGCTGGGGGTGCATCTAGGCTTGTGTGGTTCAGTGTTCACTTTATTTACTGTGGAATCCACAGGGATAGCTCATAATTGGTGTCTCACTAATATTCATTAATGTTGGTTGGTGAATGAACACTAGGGAGCCCAAGTTGGTCTAGTCCTTCAGACATAAGAAATTACACTTGCCATGACTCCCTGAACTGGATTTGGATGGGAGCCTTCACTCACCTTCCCTGGTGGCTCAGACCTTAAAGAATCCGCCTGCAATGCAGGAGATCCAGGTTCAGTCCCTGGGTCAGTAAGATTCCCTGGAGAAGGGAATGGCACCCCACTCCAGTATTCTTTCCTGGAGAATTCCATGGACTGAGGGGCCTGGTGGGGTACAGACCATGGGGTCCCAAAGAGTTGGACATGACTGAGCGGCTAACACTTTCGCTGTTTCACCCTTCACTCTCCTGGTCTTCCCTGAAGGAGGAGGCACACTATATGCTGGAAAGAGAGCCCAGGGTGGGAGCTGTAAACCTGGGTTCTCATCCCAGCTCCTCCTGACTCTGGCTCCGTGTACACAGGTGCTGTCTCCAGGCCTCCGTGGGCCTCTCTGCAACGGGATGGGTGTGCTCTGCTAGTCTCTTCCAGTTCTGGGCTTTCCTGATCTCCCCCTTTCCTTCCCTGCTCCTCCCTGTGCCTCCTGGAGCCTCCAGAGCCAGCCTGGAAGATGGAATGGGGCCCACAGGACTGGCCACCGGAGTCTCCCCTCTCCGTCTCCCCCTCTGCTTCCCTGTGTGACCGAGGCCTTGTTCATCCTTTAATGATTCACCGCACACAGCCTGGGGCCGCGTGGCAGCTCCCAAAGGCCGAGTCACCTCCGGCAGAGAAAGGCTGCCTGTCCCTGGGGGCGGGCACTGCTGGAGCAAAGCTGTCAGCAGGCTGCTGTCGCCCTGGTCACCGAGCCCCGGGCAGCATGAGCTCGTAGCGTGCGGGCAATGCTGGATCTGTGCACTGGGGCCTGGCCAAACAGAGAGAGTCCCTCGAGTGCCGGTCCCCTCTGGTCACACTCCCCCCTCCCCCCACCACAGTTCCCGTGTGGAACCATTCTTCAGATTATCACATGTTCCCTAAGGAAGGAATGTGGAGGGACACTCCAAAGAATACTCCAGAGCTTATGCGCTGCCAACAGTTTGCTTTGCCCCTCAATTCCCCTTTGGCCTCAGTCTTCTTATCTGTTAAATGGGCCTGAGAATGTTCCTGATGGAGGTGGTCAGAGGCAAAGTTTGTGACAGTCCTTTGGAAAGTGTGAAGGGTTATTCTCAGTGTGCAGCCTTGGGGTCGGTGGCGGGGCTGCTAAGGGAGCACAGGGGTGAGGGCAAGCTTCATGGAAGGGTGCTGTGGAGATGAGTAAGATGAGGACTTCCCTGGTGGTCTGGTGGATAAGACTGTGTGCTTCCACTGCCAGAGGTGCAGGTTCGAGCCCTGATTGGGGAACTAAGATCCCACATGCCACACATTGCAACCAAAAAAAAAAAAAAAAGAGAGAGAGAGAGAAGGACAGTTCTATCACTGTGATTTGAAAGGTTTTTCAAACAAAATGAAAAGTGTTGTTTTTTTAAAGATAGCTTAAAAATGGGGAGAGACTCAGAGATGTGGCAGGCTGGTGGGTAGAGGGAGGTTCAGCGGGCTCTGTCCCCATCACTTGGCCCTTCATCTGACATCTCTGGGTGCCAGCCTTTTCTCTGCTTGGAGAAGTCACTGATTTTTAGCCCAGAAAAATATCTTCAGCCCTTGGTACTAGGATACCCAGTCACCCACCAAACCACTCACTGCTTCTTACCTGCCCTTGCCCTGGTGGATATAAGAAATCTGACTCTTGAAAATCCACTTCTTTGGTGTTCACTGGGGCCTCTCTGACCACCACCTGCCCCTCTGGGTAAGAGCATCTTTTGGAGAATGTAGGGGATCTGAAGCCAGGAGCTATGTTCCCAAGGTTCTCCTGACAGCATATGGTCTGTGCAGAGAGGGGAAGTGAAGGTGGAAGTCATCAGCTATTTCTCTGGGGCTGGTCCATTTCACGGATGGATGGAGGAGGAGAGGGGTAATCAGCTTCACGGAGGCCCGAGGAAGACCACCACAGAGGACCCGGGTAGGTCCTGAGGCCTTAGCAGTCTCATTGGCTCTTGGGGTGAAAGACTTCTCCGGAGACGGTGAGAAACCCCAGGATCAGTTCTCACTGTTTTTTCTAGACGATGAAAAATAAATGTGAAGTAAAGAGGGTTTCAGGGAAAGAGCTATCCTTCCCTCCGCCTCTTCATTCTTTCTTAAATATTTATTAAGCAAGCAGTGTAAGCCCTACACTGTGCTAGAACACCGAGCGTGAAGCACCTGTCTCTTGCCCTCTTTGTTGTTGTTCAGTCGCTCAGTCGTATCCAACTCCTTGCGACCCCATGGATGCAGCACGCCAGGCTTCCCTGTCCTTCACTGTCTCTTGGAGTTTGCTCAAACTCGTGTCCATTGAGTTGATGATGCCATCCAACCATCTCATTCTCTGTTGCCCCCTTCTCCTTCTGCCCTCAATCTTTCCCAGGATCAGAGTCTTTTCCAGTGAGTCGGCTGTTTGCACCAGGTGGCCAAAGTATTGGAGCTTCAGCTTCAGCATCAGTCCATCCAGTGAATATTCAAGGTTGATTTCCTTTGGGATTGACTGGTTTGGTCTCCTTGCAGTCCAAGGGACTCTCAAAAAGTCTGCTCCAACACAGTTTGAAAGCATCACTTCTTCGGTACTCAGCCTTCTTTATGGTCCAACTCTCACATCTGGCTCCTTAGAGCTCGCAAACTAGTCAGGAAGATGAAACAGCCATCAAACACAGCAGTCAAAGCAAGCATGCAGGCACCGAGGGGAGTAGCATAGCCATTCAGACTGGGTGAGCTTGGGGAACGCCTGGTGCAGTCAAGGAGGGCAGCGTGGAGGAGGTGGCTCAGTGGTGGGCCTTGGAGGATCAGAAAGGTTGGAGAGGTAGGGAAGATGAAAGGATACATGTGATGAGAGAAAAACTGGTGCAGCGTAGTAGTTGATGATCTGCGTTTGAATCCTGTCTGTACCACTGAATATCCATGTGCCTGGACAAGTCACCTTCCTAGGTGAGCTTTGTTTCTTCATTTGAAAATTGGGGACAGTAGCAGTATTTACCTCTGAAGGATGGTTTGAGAATTAAATGAAATAAAAGAAAAGCTATGTGGGGCCAGTTGCTCCAGAATACGTATACTTTCCAACTTGGTACCCTTGTTATCCCTACTCTTGCTGCTGCTACACTCTGCCCTCGGCCTCGTAGCTGCCTCTCTGCCGCCCTTCTCACACCCTCTCAGCATCCCTGCATCTCCCCTCTGGGCCACCTGTGCACCTGGTTATGTACTCAGGCCTCTGGCCTATTCTCTGTCCCCAAGCAGAGAAGGCTGGAGCGCCTCAAGCAGCTGTGAATTAAACCCAGCTTCCCTCCTGCTCCACTCCAATTGTCCTCCAAGGCAGAAAGTTTCCCTGCCAGGCCTCTGCTGTTTGTGTTGACAGCTCCAGCCACCTTTTCCTCCCAGCGTACCCCATGCTGGGCAGCTGGAGAGCTGGCCTTTTGCTTCGAGAAAGGGGATACTGTGCCCTTAGCGGCTGCATCTGCCTGTCCCACTGTGGAGCCTGACATTTTGTCTGCACCAAGATAGAGTCCTCTGCGCTAATTGGGCCTGTTCTGGCCGTCCTAGTGCTAATCCGATATCACTGAACTTGCACTTGAAGTGGCAAAGCTTCAGAGCAGAATGCCCAGCCCAGAGATGAAAGGTGCCCAGCAGTTGAGCCGGTGGTGGGGCCACCATGGGCCCAGAGCAGGGCGCATCCTTCCCAGCTGAGGTCTAGAAACCCCACGGAGCTCATCATGTGAGTGAACAGTCGGGGAGGGTTGCCTCTCTCCCCACGTGGCTGCAGGTTGCAGCCATTCCTCGTCACTAAGGTGAGCTTTGTTTCTTCATTTGAAAATTGGGGACAGTAGCAGTATTTACCTCTGAAGGATGGTTTGAGAATTAAATGAAATAAAAGAAAAGCTATGTGGGGCCAGTTGCTCCAGAATACGTATACTTTCCAACTTGGTACCCTTGTTATCCCTACTCTTGCTGCTGCTACACTCTGCCCTCGGCCTCGTAGCTGCCTCTCTGCCGCCCTTCTCACACCCTCTCAGCATCCCTGCATCTCCCCTCTGGGCCACCTGTGCACCTGGTTATGTACTCAGGCCTCTGGCCTATTCTCTGTCCCCAAGCAGAGAAGGCTGGAGCGCCTCAAGCAGCTGTGAATTAAACCCAGCTTCCCTCCTGCTCCACTCCAATTGTCCTCCAAGGCAGAAAGTTTCCCTGCCAGGCCTCTGCTGTTTGTGTTGACAGCTCCAGCCACCTTTTCCTCCCAGCGTACCCCATGCTGGGCAGCTGGAGAGCTGGCCTTTTGCTTCGAGAAAGGGGATACTGTGCCCTTAGCGGCTGCATCTGCCTGTCCCACTGTGGAGCCTGACATTTTGTCTGCACCAAGATAGAGTCCTCTGCGCTAATTGGGCCTGTTCTGGCCGTCCTAGTGCTAATCCAATATCACTGAACTTGCACTTGAAGTGGCAAAGCTTCAGAGCAGAATGCCCAGCCCAGAGATGAAAGGTGCCCAGCAGTTGAGCCGGTGGTGGGGCCACCATGGGCCCAGAGCAGGGCGCATCCTTCCCAGCTGAGGTCTAGAAACCCCACGGAGCTCATCATGTGAGTGAACAGTCGGGGAGGGTTGCCTCTCTCCCCACGTGGCTGCAGGTTGCAGCCATTCCTCGTCACTGCCTTTTACAAGCCCTCAGGCCCTCGGCATCTCTCACCTGTCAGTCTCTGGGGTCAACAGAAGGCCCTGCAGCCCCGGCACCAGAGCTCAGCTGCTCGGGAGTAGGCAAGCTAGCCCTCCAGTGACCTATTCTTTAGCTCAGACAAAAGGCCGCCTGATCACTTTGTGGTGTTATTTTGTGTGTTTCTGAAACAAATCAAAACATGCTTGAAGAAGAACAGTGAACCAGCATCTCTTAAGGGTGCATGTGCTCCTGGCAACCCGCTGGGAAGAAGGGGCAGTCTCGGCTTTGAAGCCACACTCCTGCCCGTGGTTCTGAGCCAGCAGCCATTGCCAGCCTTCCCCATGCTGCCAGGGGGAAAAAAGGGACCCCTAAAGAGAAGCGGGCTCCTTCCTCTTCTCCCAAGGGTGTTGGGCTGGGCTCTGGGTGGGTGAGACTCTGTTTCTCAGGAGCGTCAGGTGAGGAAGAAACCCACTGGGGAGAGCGGTTCTGTTAGGGTCCATGAGTCCATATCGTTTTGAGCAAAATTGAGCTGATGCTGACGAGTTTTGCCAACTTTAAAATTACTCCAGCTCCTTCTGTTCCAGAGCCCTGGGGGCTGAAGGAGGGCAGAGCTGTGGGGTTCTTGGTAACCCCTCTTTTCTCACTGGACCCCTTTTTGCTTCATCTGATTGGAAAATGAGAAGGTGTTCCAGGAGGCCTGTGGGTTCTTGGAGAAGAACTCTCACCACGTGGGTAAGATGTGCATGGGCTGAAGCATTGGACGGTCCTGGGCCTGGGTCTCAG
Source organism: Cephalophus harveyi (assembly GCA_006410635.1). Lineage (NCBI taxonomy): Eukaryota > Metazoa > Chordata > Mammalia > Artiodactyla > Bovidae > Cephalophus > Cephalophus harveyi. The sequence goes on from SJYT01025905.1 coordinate 712,846, forward strand.
CTCTGTCCACTGTTCCCGGCTAGGTGACCGCTCAGCCTCAGCTGTCTCGGGTGCAGGACGGGGATAGTTACAGCGTCGGCCTCTCAGGGCCTTTGTGAGAATTAGCAGAGATGCATGCAGAGCACTCACGCAGTGTCCAGCTCACTGACAGCTCCCAGGACATGCCAGCCGTCATGCTTGCTTCCACCGCCGCGGTCACTGTCAGTATTTTTATCATCCCCTCTGGTGCTGATCGCGTTGGCCATGGGGCTGGCTGGGGACTCCAGCGTGCCTCTCAGACTTTGACCTGCACACGAATCATGTAGAGGCCCTGTCATAAGGGGGATTCTAACTCAGGAGGTGTCTGAAGGTGGGGCCTGAGCTTCCGCGTTTCTCGCCGGCTCCCCGGTGACACTGCTGCTGCTGTCTGGGCTGTGCTCTGGGTGGCCGGGCTGCGGCCGTGACCCCCGGCCTCAGTGCACAGAGTGGGTGGATGTGGCATCTGGGGCCAGGCCTCCAGGTCAGCTCGGGTGTGAGCCTTTCAGGGTCAAGAAGGATGTGAGGAGCCTGGTGAGTTCAGCAGCCCCATCATTAGAGAGAAAGAGAGAGAAAGAGAAAGGGCAGAGGCCTCAGCGGGCTATGAGGTCAGCAGAGGTCTTCCCGGCTGATGTCATGAAAGAGAGTTTGAAGATGATTCTTTCCTCGAACTCCTCATTTTCTCATAATTTAGGGCTGATTGTTATGATTGCTGCCCGAGTCTCGGGCCTCTCTCTCCAATTATGCTGAAAGCTCTTGGAAGACAAGGGTCTGGTCTCTTGTCCTCCTTACCCCTGAGCTCCTACGATCCAGCTGGGCTTATAGGACGCACTCGGGACCCGTATGCCTGGAGCCCTGACTGTGGAGCGTGGTGGGGTGCAGAGTGAGGGCAGGCTGTGGAATCAGGTGACCCTGCCCCAGTCCAGCACAATCATGTACTTTCCTGCAGCACGTGGGCAGCTTCTGAACACCCCCCCATCCTCCCCACAAGCCTCATCTGGAAAAATAGGAACAGCGACCCACCTCAGAGAGTTATCAGGATTCATTGAGATAAAGTATGTCAAAGGGCCCAAACTTCCCCGGTGGCTCAGTGGTAAAGAATCCGTCTGCCAATGCAGGAGACGTAGGAACCTCGGGTTCAATCCCTGGGTCGGGAGGAGCCGTTGGAGAAGGAAATGGCGATCCACTCCCACGTTCTTGCCTGGGGAATACTGTGGACGGGGGAGCCTGGCAGGCTGCAGTCTATTGGGGTCCCAAAGAATGGGGCAGGACTTAACGACCGAACCACAACGACAAATGGCAAGGGCCCAGCTCAGGGCCTTCAACACCCGGTTGCTCCTTTCTCTCCTCCTCGTCGTCTTTCATATTCTCAAGCCATAGCACGCCCCTGCAATCCTGGGTCCTCTTAGAACTACAGTCTTATCGCCAAGGCTTTTCTACACTGACCGGTTCTGTCTCCAGGCTAGCACTGGGCTGTGAAATAAAGGTCTAAAACCCATCCTCTGGGACTCCCCTGGTCCAGTGGTTGGGGCTCTGAACTTCCAGTGCAGGGGGTGCAGGCTCGATCCCTGGTTGGGGAGCTAAGATCCCAGCTGCTGCACTAAGTAGGCGAAAATTAAAAAAAAAGTCACCCTTCTTTTTCCAGTCCTCTCCTCCCTCTACTGCCTGCCGCCTGTTTATCTTGCTGAAAACTTTGCTCTTTGGGGAATAGCATTAAGTCGCCCTGCCCAGTGAGTCCTGGGGGTGGGTGGGGGAGAGAACTACGGACTGAACTGATGGACTCCCAGCGTCGCCTGCAGCCCACTGCGCTACCGCCAGCTGCCCCTAGAGGCCGAGCCTTTGCCCACGGCCCCGGGCACCTTCACTCTGTGTGAAGAATGAGGGCCTTTGCTGTGTGGCTTTCTGCTGGGTTTGCCAGGGAACTGATGCTGAGGCCTTGTTAACTGCTTCTGTCTGTCACCCACTTGGAGGTCACGCAAGGTTTCCCTTCACTCTCACCTACAACCTGGGAGGCAGGCTGGCTGTACCATCTTCACTTTACAGGTGAGGAGACTTACAGGCCACCTGTACACCCAAGGACACAAGCACCCCTGTCAGCTGGCTCTAAGTTCAGGGCCTTTTTCCTTGGGTGATGGCTGTCCACACCACGCCATCAGCACAATGGCAGGTTTAGAGAGGACCAAGAACATTGTGTACTGGGTGTCAGTGATTTCAGAGTCCTCTTGGCCTGGAGCTTCATTTAAGATGAAATGCTATCAGCAGGGTAATTATCATTATCGGCGTATTTAAAGTGCTTAAATATTTGAGTCCAAGTCAAGCTTTTACAGCTCTCTAAATCAGAGAGGCAGTTACGCTGGGGCCAGGCCTCCTAGGAATCGTAGCCCTTCTGTATTAGGAGCAGAAAGAACTGTTTCCTGGCACAAAGGGGGCTCCCGGCAGACAAGGGCCCCTCTTTCCAGAACAGGCTCTGCACACTTGAGCACATGTGTGTGCTTGCACGTGTCTGTGTTATCACCCTTTGACCTAGAGAGTCTCAGCACATCCTGCTTGGATCTGGAGACAGGCTGCTGCACCTGTCACTGATGGCCTTCAATTAGGCACCTGAGATGCTTTTAACTTTTATTGTTTATTAATAAAGTTAAATTCTAAGCATTAAAACCGTACTGATTTAGCTCTTATTCAAGAGGGAAATGAAAATGATCCATTCCCTAGGTGAGAGAGGACAGGTGGTGTGAGCATGAGAAAGCCCCTGGGAGTGGGGGCTGGGGAGGCTGTGTGAGCCTCTGACTTCCCTCTGCCGCCACCGTGGTGTTTCCTGGGGGTCTCCGCCCGGCCAGAGGCCGACAGAGAGCATGGCTGGGCTTGGGGACTTTTTTTTTAAGTGAAGAGTTCACATACAGAACATCAACTTGTGGGAGGTGCAGAAAGACCACCGTGAACCTCTTTGCTTTACAGCTGAGTGTGTCTGAGCACGTGGAGGTCGGGGCAGGATGGTGCAGTGGTTCTCAGAGAAGCCACTGAAGGCAGCCAAACATAGGTTCAAATCCTGCTGCTTCCACTTGCAGGCTGTGTCCTATCAGAGCAGCAGCGGCTCCTTTCTGAACCCCATCTTCAAAGTGGGGCTCTTTGGAAAAAGTGGAAGTGTTAGTCTCTCAGTTGTGTCTGACTCTTTGCGACCCCACAGTCTTTGTGGCCCACCAGGTTCCTCTGTCCATGGAATTCTCCAGGCATTAATACTGGAGTGGGTTGCCAGGCCCTCCTTCAGGGAATCTTCCTGACCCAGGGATCGAACCCAGATATCCTGCATTGCAGGTGGGTTCTTTGCTGTGTGAGCTACTGGGGAAGCCTGGGGCCCTTTAGACCCGCCTTTCAGTTTATGTGAAGATTAAGAGTGATGGTGTGTGCAAGTTCAGTTCAGTTCAGTCACTCAGTTGTGTCTGACTCTTTTTGACCCCATGGACTGTAGCACGCTAGGCTTTCCTGTCCATCACCAATTCTCTGAGCTTATTCAAACTCATGTCCATTAAGATGGTAATGCTATCCAACCATCTCATCCTCTGTTGTCCCCTTCTCCTCCCGCCTTCAATCTTTCCCAGCATCAAGGTTTTTTCCCAATGATTCAGTTCTTCACATTAGGTGGCCAAAGTATTAGAGTTTCAGCATCAGTCCTTCCAATGAATATTCAGGACTGATTTCCTTTAGGATGGACTCATTTGATCTCCTTGTAGTCCAAGGGACTCTCAAGAGTCTTCTCCAACACCACAGTTCAAAAGCATCAATTCTTTGGTGCTCAGCCTTCTTCACAGTCCAACTCTCACATCCATATGTGACTACTGGAAAAACCATAGCCTTGACTAGACAGACCTTTGTTAGCAAAGTAATGTCTCTGCTTTTGAATATGCTGTCTAGGTTGGTCATATTCCAAGGAGCAAATATCTCTTAATTTCATGGCTGCAGTCACCATCTGCAGTGATTTTGGAGCCCGAGAAAAGAAAGTCTCTCACTGTTTCCATTGTTTCCCTATCTATTTGCCATGAATTGAAGGGACTGGATGCCACGATCTTAGTTTTCTGAATATTGAGCTTTAAGCCAACTTTTTCACTCTCCTCTTTCACTTTCATCAAAAGGCTCTTTTTCTTTGCTTTCTGCCATAAGGGTTGTGTCATCTGCATATCTGAGGTTATTAATATTTCTCCTGGCAATTTTGATTCCAGCTTGTGCTTCATCCAGCCTGGCATTTCGCATGGTGTACTCTGCGTATAAGTTAAATAAGCAGGATACAGACAGTATACAGTACAAGACAGTATACAGCCTTGACATATTCCTTTCCTGATTTGGAACCAGTCTGTTGTTCCATGTCCAGTTCTAGCTATTGCTTCTTGATCTGCATACAGATTTCTTAGGAGGCAGGTCAGGTGGTCTGGTATTCCCATCTTTAGACCCGCCTTTCAGTATGTGAAGATTAAGAGTGATGGTATATGGAAAGTGCCTGAGATATTGTGAGCCACCTGAAGAATGACAGGAGGTAGACCCTGGTGCCTTGCCTTTGGTGGCATTCTCTCTCCTTTTGTTGCTTAAAGTGGTTAGAGGATTAATCACCAAACTTGACAAATAACATTTCCTGAGACTCTACTATGTGCCGGGGCCATGCGGAGACCCCCCAGATTGTAGAGGGTGGAGTTGTGATTGAAACCAGAGGCCCCTCCCTCTGGCTATTTGCAGCAGCGGCAGCCTAGAAAGGCCTCGCCTCTAACACCGAGTCTCCTCCTCCCAAGGGTCCCGCCCTGGTTAGCCTTCTGCACAGCTAGTCTGCAGGGCTGTGCCCTGGCTTTTCTGGGAAGAGCCTTCCCAGAAAGAAGACTCTCCGGGGCTGCCAGCCTGCATTTCCCCAGGGGCACCTTGTTCCCCTGGGGACTGTTCAGGATTGAGCCTGTCAGACGGGGGACTTGTTGCTATGTCTGGAAAACCCACTGATCTGGAGACAGCGGCCTGGGATTGAAAAGCGAGACGGGAGGGCAATGTGGGGACAGGGAGAGGTTCCTCTCCGGAGCGCTTATGAGACTGCCTGCCCGGGGCTTATTTCTCCCTCCTCCCTAATCTCCTTGCCCAGCTCAGGGAGCCACCCCGCAGGTGGAGCAGGTGGCCAGACTGCATGGCCCCTTATCTCTGGCTGCCTGGGGAGGGAGATGGGGGCTCTCCTCTGTGCTCAGCTGAGCTCAGTCTTGGGAGCTGGGGGCAAAGCTCAGCTGAAAATGCATCCGTGAGACCAGGGCACCTTTAGGAGCTAAGGGACTAGTTTCCTAACCCCCTCCCCACTCTGGGCCTGAGAGCATGGGAGGGCAGGAGGGGGCTGCCAGTGTGGCCAAGATCCCTGCAGGAGTCTCAGGTCCTTCCAATGTGTCTGGTGCCTGCTGTGAATTTTTCTTGGAGATAATTGGCCTGTGAGGTTACAAACCTGGCAATCCCCACCTGCTCAGAATGGGAGAACTCTTTGGCTAATTCTTGGAAACACAAGAGCTGCCCGAAGTGCAGTAAATCAGCTTTGTCAATTGGGAGGCTAGGTCAGAGTCTGGTTGGTTCTTTGGCAGTTTGTAAAGCTGCAGATGGCCCTGGCAGGTCCCGCAGGGCCACACCCAGGTCTTCTGCCAGCCCTAGACTGCCCGGAGCACTTTTCCATTCCTAGTGCTCCATCTGTGCTGACCTTGGGGCTGACCCAGCTTCACCAAGACCTGCTCTGAGGGTTCTAGTTCATGATCTAGAGGCCCAAGTGGTGCCTCCCTGCTGCAACCCAGGAGGCCGGCTGCCATGCCCTGCTGTTTGCTTTCCAGGAGGAAGCAAGAGGCCCAGCATGTCACAGGCTTCGGGTTGAGCAGCGGCACAGGGTGCGCTGAGGGGTGTTAGGGCTGTGCCTGCTGCGCCGTCACTTACCTCGTGCTCCCGCTGCCTAGTTGTAGTTGCTATTTTAAGTTAAGACGGTTCTACTTTATTAAAAAGGAAATCCCCCAGGGAGGGGTAATACTGCTGAACTGCTATTAGCCATGGACAATTTAGCGTGAATTAATTAATCAGATGGTGTCCCATGTGACCACAGGGTGGAAGGGGCATAAAGTCAGGTGATTATGGGGAAGAGCAGAGAAGGGGAGCCAGGGGCACTGAGGACAAGCAGAACCCCTACTGTGCCAGGTTATCTCTTGTTTGCTTTAATTTTTTTAATGTAAACTTTTTCACAGGAGTCTATCAAGTATCAGTTCAGTTCAGCTGCTCAGTCATGTCCGACTCTTTGCGACCCCATGAATCGCAGCATGCCAGGCCTCCATATCTATCACCAACTCCCGGAGTTCACTCAGACTCACATCCATCGAGTCTGTGATGCCATCCAGCCATCTCATCCTCTGTCGTCCCCTTCTCCTCCTGCCCCCAGTCCCTCCCAACATCAGAGTCTTTTCCAATGAGTCAACTCTTCGCATGAGGTAGTCAAAGTACTGGAGTTTGAGCATTAGCATCATTCCTTCCAAAGAAATCCCAGGGCTGATCTCCCTCAGAATGGACTGGTTGGATCTCCTTGCAGTCCAAGGGACTCTCAAGAGTCTTCTCCAATACCACAGTTCAAAAGCATCAATTCTTCGGTGCTCAGCCTTCTTCACAGTCCAACTCTCACATCCATACATGACCACAGGAAAAACCATAGCCTTGACTAGACGGACCTTAGTGGGCAAAGTATTGTCTCTGCTTTTGAATATGCTATCTAGGTTGGTCATAATTTTTCTCCCAAGGAGTAAGCATCTTTTAATTTCATGGCTTCAGTCACCATCTGCAGTGATTTTGGAGCCCCCAAAAATAAAGTCTGACACTGTTTCCACTGTTTCCCCATCTATTTCCCATACCAAAAATAAAAAAAAAGAAGAAATCATAAGTGCACAGCTTTGAATTTTTGCACAGTGGACACACCCTTCTATCCCACACCTGGACTGAGAAACAGCAGCCAGTTGTCCCACTCAGACCCCCAGCTTGTCACTGTGACCCCTGCTGTGACCACAGTCCTGGCGCTGAGTGCCTGGTTTGGAAGTGGGTGAACATGGAACCATACTGCAGGCATCTTCTGTGTCTGGCTTTCTTTTGTTCAGCGTTCTCTTCGTGTGTTTCACCCACGTTGGTACAGTTCGCTGATTTTTCATTGCTGTGTTCCATTGTCTGAATATGCCATCGCTTATTGATTCTATGGTTGATGGACATTTGGGTGTTTAGTTTTTGACTCTCATTGACAGCGATGCCTTGAATATTCTTGGACATGTCTTTCTTATTTCTCTTGTATGTCTCTGGGTAGATGGTTTTCTCCTGGGAACCCTCCTCCGACCTCCATCCCCAGGGGAGGTTAGATGCCCCTCTGTTTGCCACCCTGTGGCATTCTGTAGCATTTCATGAGGGCAGGAAAAGTAGAACTATGATATTTTCAGCTTTTAGTCAGTGTCTGGCATTGAGTTGGTGCTCAGAAGTGTTGGTTGAATGAATGAGCAAATCTTGCCTATATCACAGTTTTGCCTGGGGCTGCTCTTGACCTCTAAGCAAAGCAGCTTAGGAAAGCTGTGTTGGGGGACCTTGGGGACCAACTGGGATTCCTCCCTAGAGAGAGTGGTGCTTTCTGGACTCTGGGCTCCACTTGAGCCCTGGTGTCGCTGAGAATGGGACTGGAGTCCAGGGCCGTAGTCAGAGGTGTCTGGCTGGGCAGGATCCCAACTCGTCCAGGCATTTCAGAGACTGGACACCAAGCTGTGGCAAAATGAGCCTGTGCCCCCTTTGTATCTCTGAGGACCCTCAGGCCACACAGGCCTCCCTGGACATAGGTGTTTGGTGGCCAGCTCGGGGGGAAGCATCATGAAGAATGGAAGAGAAAGAAAAGATACAGGAAGGCCAGGTAGAGAAAGAGAGGAGGCGAGAAGGAGAGCAGACACATACACAAATCTTTTCTTTCTCCTTTCCAGAAGCAAGACACAGGGGAGAACCAGACAGGCATGGAGCCTGAGCTCTCGGGGGAAGCAAGTGACCTCATGTTTGGGCTGTGTTGATTTCACCAGCAAGTGACAAAGTGGAAGCAGGAACATGAGCCTGTCGAAATGCAATGTCAGGGTGCCCTGGTGGGATAGGCCTTTTTTTTTTTTTCCCCATTGGTGCTTGGCAGATCCCTTTCACAGGCAGACTGAGTCGCTTCCTGTGCTCCCTGGCTGAGCAGCGTTGATTGAGCACGTTATTCTTTATTCATACACCTTTTGCTGAGCTGCATAACAAATGTGCTGTAAATTTCGGTGCTTTAGAGAGAGCCTGATGCATAAAACAGGACTACCTCCCCTAATATAATGGAGGCTGGTCAAATTCCGCATACATCAAAGCCATTTGGGGTGCAATTGCTGTGTTTTTGAAGTAAACATTACTTCTTAAAGAAGATCCACACCCAGAGTAAATTAATTTTTTTGGCATGATCTGAGGCTACAGCTGGTTGAATCTTTTCGACTCAGCCCAGGTTTTCTCCTAGTGAAGTGTGCCAGAGTGTTTAAATCCCAAACTGCAGAATGCTCCTTCCTTCTCCGGGGCTGCCTTTGCCTACAGAAGTGCACCTCTCCCAGCCCTGTCTATCTTGATCCTTGTGGTGGCATCTCAGGCTTCATTTTATGCGTTCATTTTTACTAATTTGCCAATTATGTAGCGCTTACTATGTTCTGGGCTTCCCTGGTGGCTCAGACAGTCAAGAATCTGCCTACAGTTTGGGAGACCTGGGTTCAAGCCCTGGGTTGGGAAGATCCCCTGGAAGAGGGAACAGCTACCCACTCCAGTATTCTTGCCTGGAGAATCCCATGCACAGAGGAGCCTGGCGGGGTAAGGTTCATGGGGTCGCAAAGAGTCGGACACGACTGAGCAACTAATGCTTTCACTTTTCACCTTACTACATGCCAGGCTCATTTCAAAGCTCTTTAATAAATATTAACTCAGTTAACCTTCACAACTCTGTGAAGAGGCACTTATTTTTTAATATATATTTTTATTTATTTGGCTGTGCTGGTGTTAGTTGCAGCACATGAGATCTTCAATCTTCTTTGCAGCTTGTGTGGGATTTTTAGTTGTAGCATGCAAATTCTTAGTTGCAACATATGGGATCTAGTTCCCTGGCCAGGGATCAAACCCGGCCCTCCTGCACTGGGAGTGCAAAGTCTTAGCCACTGGACCACAGGGAAGTCTGAAGCACTTACTTTTAAAGCCATTTTCCAGATAAGGGAACCAAGGCACAGAGAAGTTAAGTAACACACTCTGCTGCCTCTCAATTTTAAGTCTTCTCAAGTAGCGTGAGAAGCAGGGGCCTGCCTTTTTCAGAAATTAGAAACAACATTTGGTGCCTTTCTTCACATCCTCCTAACTGGAGGTTGCCCCTTGACCTTGAAGAGCAGAGGGTCAGCCCTTGGGGAAGGAGTCAGAGTCTGTGAAGTACACCTGTCCAAAGGCCAGGCTGAATCGGCAGCACCATGGACAGAGGCACAAAGGGGCGCTTGGCGCTCAGGCCAGCAAGGTCAGCTCTGGATAGAAGAATTCCAAGAGCTTGCTGTTAATTCTCTTCATCTTGTTCGACATCCACACCATAGATGTTCCTGGCATCTCTGGACTTACGTCCTTTTCTTCTAGTTTTTCCTTCCTCTGTTCTCCACCCGTCTCCCCTCTGGTGGCACCGGTATCCTCACAGTTGTCCAGTCTGGAGCCTGGAGAAGTGAAAGTGAAAGTGTTAGTCACTCAGTCGTGTCCAGCTCTTTGTGACCCTATGGAGTGTAGCTTGCTGGACTCCTCTGTCCGTGGAAGTATCCAGGCAAGAATACTGGAGTGGGTTGCCATTCCCTTCTCCAGGGGGTCTTCCTGACACAGGGACTGAGCCCAGGTTTCTTGCACTGCAGGCAGATTCTTTACCATCTGAGACACCAGGGAAGTCATCCTGTTTTCCTATTTTTCTCATGCTCCACATCAGATCACCGGGTCTTGTCAACTCCACCTCCTATAAAAGTCTCACCTGCAGACACACCTCTCTGCCTCTGCCTTTGTTCAAGTCACTTTACCTCATCAGGACTTCTGTGTTGCCCAGCCCACCAACCTTTCATACTTTAGAGGCAACCCCTCCAAAACTTCTTTTGAGGTACAGTCCGAGTGATTTTTCAGTTTTCTTTCTGTGATTCCGGTTACATCACCCCTTTACTTGAAACTGTTCAATGGCTCTTAGAATACACTTCACACTTCTTAGGAGTGGCTTCCAAGGCTGTGGGTGACTAGGTCTCGCCTCCCTCAGGGCATCAGCTCTCATTGCTTTCAGATCCCTAAGCATCTCTGTTTCCTCTTCCTTCAGGCTATGAATGTACTATTTCCTAGTCCCCCTCTCTGCCTCCCTCTGGCTAATCCCAAGATATTGTTCACATCCCCACTTAGATGTCCTTTCTTCTGAGGAGTGCTCTCTGACCCCCCCAAGCCCGGCCTTGGGAACCCCTTCCCAGTGTTCCCATGACAACCAGGCAACACTTCCTCCACAGTAACACCATGTACTTGGTATTTGAATTTGATGGCTACCTGTGTGTTTATCTGTTTTACACAGTGTCTCCCCATAGTGTCTTATGTTCTAGTAGAGAGCTGATTTGTGGAAAGCAGTTTAAAAAAAAACCACACACTTTAATGAGTAAGTGCTACCAGAAAAAGGGTATTGATCCAGCAGCCAGGAGACTCAAGTTTTATTTATTTAATTTTAATTTATTTTTGTATATAAATTTATTTATTTTAATTGGAGGTTAATTACTTTACAATATTGTAATTTATTTTTAAGTGGAGGATACTTGCTTTACAATATTGTGTTGGTTTCTGCCATGTATCAGCATGAATCAGCTATAGGTATATACATGTCCCCTCCCTCTTAAATCTCCCTCTCACCTCCTCTACCCCATCCTACCCGCTCTAGGTTGTCACAGAGCACCATATTTGAGACTCAGGTCTTAGAACCTGCTCTGGCACAGATTGTGGATGCTGAAGAAGTCATTTTCTGACTCTGAGCCTCATATTCGTATCTGTGAGGTGAGGAGCCTGCACTAGGTTCTGGATCCATCTTCTGCATCCAAGATTTGCTTTCCTAGGCTGTCTCTATTTCCCAGGTTGTGAGAACCCCCCCTCTCCACTTCTCCTCCATCTTGGCTCCCTGCCTTTAGCTGCACACAAATTCTTGACGCTGAGGAAGCCATTTGCTGACTCGGAGCCTCATGTTCATGTCTGTGAGGTGAGAAGCCTGCACTAGCCAGTGGCGGCCTTGGTTTCTCCTTGAATCCAGGACAAGAATGCCTTGAAATTCTCCCATGTCCTTCTTCTCGCCTCATCTTGTTTGCTGTCAGAACATTGTAAGTAGGATGCTTCTCAAGCTGCCTCTGTCCCTGTGATCAACAGAAAGATGTCGAGTCTACATGCTTGCAAGGCCGCCTTCCCCCAGCAGACCTGGGAGACTCCGGGTGGCCGCAGCCTGAGTCAGCTCTGTGTTTGTTTAATTTTAGGGCCCACTTACTGTTCACATGTTTCTCATATTCATCCAGCACATCCCTCGAGCATTTACTACATGACAGGCGTTGCTCTTGGTGCTCAGGCACATAAAGAGCAAAGTAGACAAAACCCTGATCTTGGGAGCTTACGTTTTCACAAGCGTGTGTAGGAGCGACCCATACAAATACGCAGCACAGTGGGGAAGTAAATTAGATAATCAGTCAGGAGGCAGTGAGTGCTGTGGAAGGAAAGGGAAAGAGGAGCAGAGAAGATGAAGACTCTGAGACTCTGAGATTTGAGTCAAGACCTGAAGAAGTTGAGGGCGAGTGTCGATTTCTTTGGGGAAGAACATTCCAGGTCCCAAAGTGGGAGCACTCAGGGGGTGGTGCGCGGGCATGGACCCGGCATGACCTGGCAGAGCGCCAGGCCCGGTGCTCAGCAGGCTGGTCACTAGCGTTTGCTGGTGGTCAGAGCATAGGCTGCTGGGCTTGAAGCAGATAAACGGTTTGCCACCTGGCCCACTGCATGCTGGCTTTGTGATCCTTGGCAAATTACTTTGTTGAGTTCCTGTTTCTTTGCCTTTATAGGAGGGTCGTGACCTAGGCTTCATGGGGTTGTTGTGGAACTTGATGAATTACGTACATGGAGCAGCCAGCTCATTGGCACATGCGTGGTGTGTGCAGCCCAATAATATCAGTCCCTGGCATGCCCTTCTCCTGGTCTTTGGGCAAGACGTTTGTCTTCTCTGAGTCTCAGCTTCTGCTTCCGAAACACAGAGGATAGTCAATCCTGTGCTGTCTTCTGTCTAGACTTTAATAACTGTCATGTCCAGCAATGGGAGTAATAGTATTTTAAATGTATTGAGTTGGCCGAAAGTCCCTGGGTTGGGAAGATCCCCTGGAGAAGGAAATGGCAGCCCACTCCAGTATTCTTGCCTGGAAAATCCCATGGATGGTGGAGCCTGGTAGGCTACTGTCCATGGGGTTGCAAAGAGTCGGACACAACTGAGCGACTTCACTTCACTTTGTTTAAGTTTTTCCTTACCCTGAACAAACTTTTTGGCCAGCCCAATAGATGACAGATTCCCAGGGGCAGGGGTTCTATGTACATCTGTGTGTACATATGTGTGTGAGTATACATGTATATGATTGCATGTATGTACAGTTCAACAGGACACAAGTAGGTTTTTTTTTTTTAATCCTTTGTAGATGCTTCAGGGATAAGGACACTGTATTTTTAGATGAGACCTCAAACCTCCCACTCGGTGTTCAGTCAGTCCTCATTGAGTAAATGAAATAGTGCTGATGAAGTGATCTTTGCTGGATAAAATGTATAGGTCAAATTCAGCAGAGCTGTTTGCTTCCAGGTAGCAATGATGGAGTGCCGTCATGAAGAATATTTAGAATATTTTTATTGAGGACTTAACTATGTGCCAGGCACTGTATTAAGGACTTTACATGCATTTCTCATTTAAAACAGTCAACAACCCTGCAAGGTAGGTACAGTTATTATCAGGATTTTATAGTTGAGACAACTGAGGCTCAGATGTCAACATCTTGATCACAGCTCATAAATGAAGGAGCTGGAATTAGAACCCAGCCTTCCGGAGCTAATGCACTTTCCTGCTACTCTTATGTCTTCCTGAAATGTCACTGCACCTTTCCATGGTCTAATCTCCCATGAGGCGGGGAGGAGGTAGGAGTGGGGTGGGGAGAAAGGCTGTTCTTTCAACCAGGCCACGTGGAAAGTCCCAACTATAAAGTCACTCCCCAGGTTACTGGCAAACCTTCCCAGTAGGATGGGGAGAAGATGAAGGAGTTAGCTTTTCTTGCCTGCAGTAGACAGTGAAGATGTTTAAAGACAAGATTGCTTTCTTCTATGTACCTAAAGTTATCCTTTTCCATTTGGTCTCATAGCATGTTAAGAACTTGGTGGAGGGGACTTCCCTGGTGGTCCAGTGGTTAAGACTTTGCACTTCCAATAAAGGGGAAGCAGGTTCGATCCCTGGTCAGGGAACTAAGATCCCGTATGCTGTGAGGTATGGCCAAACATAATTTAAAGATAAACCTACTGAAAAACCAAAATTGCTTAAAAAAAAAAAAGAACTTGGTGGCGCCATGGGAGCCCTGGACCATACATTTCCCTTTTAGGTGCCTAAAACCTGAGGACACGTGTGTATGTATAGTAATATACACTTGGTGCATACATGCTAAGTCACTTCAGTCGAGTCAGACTCTTTGAGACCCACCCCATGGACTGTAGCCCACCAGGCTCCTCTGTCCATGGGATTCTCCAGGCAAGAATACTGGAGTGGGTTACCATGCCCTCCTTCAGGGGGTCTTCCCGACTCAGGGATGGAACCTATGTCTCTTAGGTCTCCTGTATTGGCAGGCAGGTTCTTTACCACTCGTGCCACCTGGGAAGCCCATACGCACGTATGATGTCAATATATAATATATGTATCTATGGCATGTGTGTGTATGTGTGTATGTGTGTGTCTCCATCCTTCAAGACCAGCATAAGGGCCTCTTTCTGACCATGCCTGGGCAACAGTGGGAACCCGCTGTGCCCTGCCAGCACTTCCTTACACCTTAGCTGTGTGACTGCACTTCCCAGCCTGGGCCTGGTGACCGATGTCTGTGCCTATGTCCCTGTGAAAGAACGTCTTGTGTCCTAGTAGCTTTCTGTCCACTTGCAGCTCATGACTAGTGAGTGCATACTCAGCATGGAAGCTCCTGCATAGTCGCACAGTCATCTATGACTCTTTGTGACCCCACAGACTGCAGCCCGCCAGGCTCCTCTGTCCTCACCTCCTCACCTCCATGGGCTTCTCTAGGCAAGAACACTGGCGTGATTGTCATTTCCTTCTCCAGAGGATCTTCCCACCAAGGGATCAAACCTGCATCTCTTAAGTCTCCTGCATTGGCAGGTGGGTTCTTTACCATTAGTCCCACCAGCATGGAGATGAACAAACGAGTGAACAAAAGACTCGTCTTCGTACCACCAGCCTGGGTGAGGCTATTATCTACCCCAGTCACTCCTGGGTAGGGGGTTAACAACAGAGGCTACCTTCCTGTGGGGTGGGGTGCCCAGAGCCAAGCTGGAGATGTTCAATGTCCTTGGCCTCCAAGCTCCCGTGGGCACGCCAAGCTGCGTAGAGCTGGCCTGGGTGCTCCCCCGGCCCCTCAGCTGGACTGGGTGGCCAGCTGTGGTGGCTTGGAAGAGCCTTTCTTCTGGAGCCTTTCTCATCTGGCGCCTGTGTTCCCGTCCCCTGGCCTGCCAGCTTCTCCTCGGGTCTGCATGGAGAAGGAGCGCGTTAGGAAGTTGCTCTTCTGCGTGTTTAATGTGCTCCACGCCTGCTGTGTCCCCCTGTGCTCAAGTTCCGGGCGATTACCCTCCTGCCGGGTTTCGTTGCCGCGCACAGCAGGTGGGCCTTGTTTGTAATTCACTTGCACCATTAACGCTGGGTTAGCACCATAAGGGCGACTGATGCGCTCAGTGCCCCCAGCCCCAGATGCCACTTGATAGCAGGATGTTAGATTGGCTTTGGGGGCTGAGGCATTTCTAAGCTTTTCCTGATCTGCTTTCTCTAGTTGAAAGTGATGAGAGAGGTTTCATCTATTGAAAATCACAGGGTACTAACAGTCGTCTGCACTAATGGGAGATCTGTACCCAAATACTGGTCGCCCCAAATCATGGTGATTTGGCTCCAAACAATAATACCAATAATCCTAATAACAGCTCTCAGTAATCTAAGCAACAGTGCCGTCACTGAGCACTTGCTATTTGCAGGCGTACTAAGATCACAGCTAATTTTTGAGAGCAATCTTAGGAATATCCAATATTTTCTCCATATTTTGGATGGGAAAACTGAGGTTTGGAGAGGTTAGTCACTTGGCCAAGGGCATAGCTAATAAGGAGCAGAGCCCAGAGTTGTGGATCTCAGTCTAATGCAGGCACAAAACTCGTGCTGCTAACGGCCACCTTACACTGCCCTCCTCTGAGATGAATGATGTGGAGTTTTGTGAATGGAGGTGGGGTCAGGTCAAGATCTCCAACTTGCCATGCTAATTTTTTTTTTTGCTAGCATTGATATTAAGATGAGTTACTGAGTATGGGAATGAGGAGTATGATTAAAACTTCCTCCATAGGTTTACTTTTATTAATTAATCAACCGTACACTTATTGAGCTCCAGCTAGGTGGAAAACATTGTCCTAGGTGTTTTACAGAAAGCAAAGATAAATCATTCATCCGTTCAGTAAATCTGAGAGATGGGGAGTCAGACATATATTCCAGAATGAAAGACAGGGAATGAAATGTTGGGGGTGGGGGCGGAGGAGGTAAGAATTAAACAACCGCAGGGATCTTACTTTCTGATTGTTGAAACATGATTGGCAGTTGGCAAAATCTACTGCAATAAGCATCACATATAGTGTCTCCTTTGATCTTTGAACAACCCCGTGGAGAAGACAGTGCAAGTAGCATGTTTCCAGTTTTATGGGAAATTAAGGCACAGAGGGGCTTCCCTTGTGGTTTAGTGGTAAAGTGTGTACCTGCCAAGCAGGAGACGTGGGTTCAATCACTGGGTCAGGAAGACCCCGTGGAGAAGGAAATGGCACCCCACTGCAGTTTTCTAGTCTAGAGAACTCCTCTGACAGAGGAGTCTGGCAGGCTATATATAGTCTATGGGGTTGGAGAAGAGTCGGACACGGCTTGGGAACTAAACAACAACAGCAAAAGGCATAGAGGTTTTGGGGTCTGCTGGTGGTGGAACAGAGAATGGTGGTAAAGCCAGGCTGGAGCAGAGGCCTTATGACTCCAGCTCCAGACTCTTCAAGAATCTCTCCCATTAGAGCCCAGCGTATATGCTCAGCCTAATCCAAGCTTAGTGCGGTATATGTGATGCCCTCGGCCCTACTGAGGCTGATTCTGGAGCTGACTGGGGCTCTACTTTCTTTGCAGACCCAACGCCTAGCTGCTTAGAAACTTTCTTTTCCCTAAATTTGTGGAAAAATTTGGAGCCCTAATGTTCAGGCTGTACGGGGTCCGCTCCCTTCAGGGTCGGCTTCCCCACGTTCACATCCATGTACACGTGGCTAAGTGCCCATTAACTGGCCTCACTGCTCTCCAGGCAGCCTGGCACACCCTGGTCTCATCAATTTCCTTAAGTACAGCTCCGGTCCTGGCCCTCCCTTGCCCAGAAACTTTCAGTGGCTCTTTATTGCCTGGAGGATAAAGTCCTTGCTCCTTAACCTTGGCATCGAAAGCCTTCTAGAATCTGACCCCAAGGCTTATCTCTCTCTGGGCCCCACAGATACCATGTGCTCCTGCCAAGGTGGGCTACTCCCTGTTCCTGGGACAGCTCCCTTGCCTTCTGCAGTGAGTGCCTGGAAGGTTTCCCTTCCTGCACAGCACATACCTCGGGGCTCAGTACATGTCCTGCATCTTCCAAGAATCTGGTTCCAACTCTCTGGGCCCCAGGAGGCCTTTCTGCCTCTGTCTTCCCAGCACTTCCTCCCGTTTGCTGACGAAGGCTGCCCTGTCTTGTGACAGCTGCTCCATTGCTCTCTTGCACCATGAGTTTATGAGGGGTGCTGCTTAATTTACTTTTCCCACAAGGACATCTGACTTTTGCAGTAAGTTCCTTGAGGGCAGTCAGCCCACCTGAGAGTTCTGAGAGCCTGTTGGTGCTCAGCACAGCACTGGGTGGGCCCCAAGTGCCCAGGGACACTGGCGCAACGTAGCAGGGTTGCCAGGATCTGGGAGGTTCCGCCCCCCACCCCACCCCTGCACCAGGTGGTACTTACAGCCTTTCTCTCTCCTTCTGGCAGCTGGAGCTGGGCTTTCATGGTTACATGCCCGCTTCATCTGGGCCTTTGTGGTGGGGGAAGTGTTAAGTCCAGAGACAGCCCCCTTGCTTAACTAAGGAAGTCAAGGATTTCCCCAGGGGAACGTCCAAAGCCTTCAGCCTCTGGACTTCAACCCCTAGCCTCTCTTGGCTCTGCCTGAATTTCTGAGACATCCCAGGCCTTGGAGAGGAGAAGCAATGAGGCTTTGACAGGCTGGGTGAGAACTACTATATGTACATGCTGAGTCTCCTCAGTCATCTCCAACTCCTTGGGACCCAATGGACTGGGTAGCCTGCCAGGCTCCTCTGTCCATGGGATTCTCCAGGCAAGAATACTGGAGCGGGTTGCCCTTTCCTTCTCCAGGGGATCTTCCCAATGCATTGGCAGGTGAATTATTTACCACGAGCACCACCTGGGAAACCCAAGAGCTACTGTTGCCTGTGACTAACGCGGAATCCTGGGGCAGCTCCTGGAGAGAGTGTTCTCTGCATCCCTGACCCCTTCAGAGATCAGGAAAAGGTAGTGGGCCCCCATTCCCCTCCCCATCTCTCCTTCCAAGGGAGGCCCCTCCTCTCACCTAGGGCCTGGGATCCTGCTAAGAGCCAGAGCTGTGAATGCATTGGTGTGTCTTGGAGGTGCTGGATGTGGGCCGGGTAAGCATGGAAGCTGCAGGTAGGCTCGGGGGCTGGGGAAGCAGCAGGAGAGGAGGTGCTGGGGTTAGCCTGTGTCTGGCTAGGGACTATGGTCTGGGAACACACTCTGGGATCACCTCTGAACAGCAGCTCTACTCCTGCTCTCCTGGTAGCCAGAGCACCTGGGCCGGTGACAGTTGGTCCAGTGAGACTGTAAGAGCACCGAACAGGCCGAGCAGTCACTGAGCACTTGACCCCGAGGTGGTGCATGCGTGCATGCTCAGTTGCTCAGTCATGTCCCACTCTTTGCGATCCCACGGACCATAACCTGCCAGGCTCCTCTGTCCTTGGGATTCTCCAGGCAGGAACACTAGAGTGGGTTGCCATGCCCTCCTTCAGGGAATCTTCCTGACCCGTGTTGTTAGCCTTACTCTACAGAGGAGGGGGTGCAGGCTCAGGGGTGAAGTAAGCCTAGGTCTTAGAGCCAGTCATTGAGAAAGCTGGAATTCTTTATTGTTTTTTAAATTATTAACTAGATTTCTTAATTGAAAAAGCCATCCAATCTTTAGCTTAAAATGCAAACAGTAGAGGACACTTCAGAATGACAAGTGAGTCTGCCACCTGCACTGCCTGCAGTTCTAGGACCTTCTTTGCAGGGGGGCAGTTGTCCAGCGGCAGCTTCTGTCCTCTACCCCACACAGAGCCTGGTGGCAGGCCTTCCCCAGGTGGATGGCCATCAGTGCTGATGGCACTGGGTGAGGGCAGGGGCTGGAGGGGACTTCCAAGCCGTTTCCAGAGCTCACAGTGAACTTGGGTGATGCCAGCAGAATAAGTCAATCGCTTTGCAATTTGAAGGGGACACCCACCCTCACTGTGGAGAAACTTTTCATCTTTAACCTAGATGTTTTATCAACGGTGCTGTATAGATGGAGAAGTCTTGAGGCTACTGTAAAAAGAAGACTGAAAACCAGAAGCAGGAGGCTTAAGTCCGAATCCTGAGAACACCAGAGAACCCCTGACTCCAGGGAACATTAATCGACAGCAGCTCATCAAACGCCTCCATACCCACACTGAAACCAAGCACCACCCAGGGACCAACAAGTTCCAGAGCAAGACATACCATGCAAATTCTCCAGCAACACAGGACCACAGCCCTGAGCTTCAATATACAGGCTGCCCAAAGTCACTCCAAACCCACTGATATCTCATAACTCATTACTGGACACTTCATTGCACTCCAGAGAGAAGAAATCCAGCTCCATCCACCAGAACACCGACACAAGCTTCCCTAACCAGGAAACCTTGACAAGCCACCTGTACAACCCCACCCACAGTGAGGAAACTCCACAATAAAAAGAACTCCACAAACTGCCAGAATACAGAAAGGCCACCCCAAACACAGCAATATAAACAGGATGAAGAGACAGAGGAATACCCATCAGGTAAAGGAACAGGATAAATGCCCACCAAACCAAACAAAAGAGGAAGAGATAGAGAATCTGCCTGATAAAGAATTCCGAATAATGGTAGTGAAAATGATCCAAAATCTTGAAATCGAAATGGAATCACAGATAAATAGCCTGGAGACAAGGACTGAGATGATGCAAGAAAGGTTTAACAAGGACCTAGAAGAAATAAAAAAGAGTCAATATATAATGAATAATGCAATAAATGAGATCAAAAAAGAACTCCACAAACTGCCACAATACAGAAAGGCCACCCCAAACACAGCAATATAAACAAGATGAAGAGACAGAGGAATACTGAGCAGGTAAAGGAACAGGATAAATGCCTACCAAACCAAACAAAAGAGGAAGAAACAGGGAATCTACTGAATAAAGAATTCCTAATAACAGTAGTGAAAATGATCCAAAATCTTGAAAACAAAATGGAATCACAGATAAATGCCTGGAGACAAGGATTGAGAAGATGGAGACATTTAACAAGTACCTAGAAGAAATAAAAAAGAGTCAATATATAATGAATAATGCAATAAATGATATCAAAAACACTCTGGGGGAACAAATAGTAGAATATGGAATCACAGATAAATGCCTGGAGACAAGGATTGAGAAGATGGAGACATTTAACAAGTACCTAGAAGAAATAAAAAAGAGTCAATATATAATGAATAATGCAATAAATGATATCAAAAACACTCTGGGGGAACAAATAGTAGAATACGGAGGCAGAAGATAGGATTAGTGAGGTAGAAGATAGAATGGTAGAAATAAATGAATCAGAGAGGAAAAAAGAAAAACGAATTAAAAGAAATGAGGACAATCTCAGAGACCTCTGGGACAATGTTAAACACCCCAACATTCGAATCATAGGAGTCCCAGAAGAAAAAGACAGAAAGAAAGACCATGAGAAAATACTTGAGGAGGTAATAGCTGAAAACTTCCCTAAAATGGGGAAGGAAATTATCATCCAAGTCTAAGAAACCCAGAGAGTCCCAAATAAGATAAACCCAAGGCGAAACACCCCAAGACACATATTAATTAAATTAACAAAGATCAAACACAAAGAACAAATATTAAAAGCAGCAAGGGAAAAACAACAAATAACACACAAGGGGATTCCCATAAGGATAACAGCTGATCTTTCAATAGAAATTCTTCAGGCCAGGAGGGAATGGCAGGACACACTTAAAGTGATGAAAGAAAATAACCTACAGCCCAGATTACTGTACCCAGCAAGGATCTCATTCAAATATGAAGGAGAAATCAAAAGCTTTACAGACAAGCAAAAGCTGAGAGAATTCAGCACCACCAAACCAGCTCTTCAACAAATGCTAAAGGATCTTCTCTAGACAGGAAACACAGAAAGGGTGTATAAACTTGAACCCAAAACAATAAAGTAAATGGCAATGGGATCANAGAAAATCCTAAAGACTCCACCAGAAAATTACTAGAGCTAATCAATGAATATAGTAAAGTTGCAGGATATAAAATCAACAGACAGAAATCCCTTGCATTCCTATACACTAATAATGAGAAAGTAGAAAAAGAAATTAAGGAAACAATTCCATTCACCATTGCAACGAAAAGAATAAAATACTTAGGAATATATCTACCTAAAGAAAATAAAGACCTATATATAGAAAACTATAAAACACTGGTGAAAGAAATCAAACAGGACACTAATAGATGGAGAAGTATACCATGTTCATGGATTGGAAGAATCAATATAGTGAAAATGAGTACACTACCTAAAGCAATCTGTAGATTCAATGCAATCCCTATTAAGCTACCAGCAGCATTTTTCACAGAGCTAGAACAAATAATTTCACAATTTGTATGGAAATATGAAAAACCTTGAATAGCCAAAGCAATCTTGAGAAAGAAGAATGGAACTGGAGGAATCAACCTGCCTGACTTCAGGCTCTACTACAAAGCCACAGTCATCAAGACAGTATGGTACTGGAACAAAGACAGAAATATAGATCAATGGAACAAAATAGAAAGCCCAGAGATAAATCCACACACCTATGGACACCTTATCTTCGACAAAGGAGGCAAGAATATACAATGGAGTAAAGACAATCTCTTTAACAAGTGG